>CM049321.1:61853296-62388296 GCA_026874595.1 Sipunculus nudus
ACGCTCATACCGGTTGCCATGGACGTTCACGCGATCCTGGTTGGTTATCCGTGAAGATTTCTCATAAAATAACTTTCTTTAGTAATTTCTAGTTTTCAAATATTTAAGAATGAGTTGTTGCACAAAAAATGAATAATGGATGTATAGATAATATGATATACTGAATCTTTGATATTCCACTGTATGTAGCAGTGATTTATTATTAATACCTATTAATCTTATTATTATGTCACACCTAATGTACAGCCAACCTATGGAACTTCTCTGAACAAACGAAATGCTTATTTTTATCATATATAATACATACTGGAGTTGGAAGCAGTCTGCCAGGAGTACAAAAGATGGCGTTGTACGACCGTCTCTATGATTGGCCTAGAGCAGCGGTGCCATAATAGAGCGGGGTACCAGTCTAAGTCGTATGTCTAGCCGGGTGTCAAATGGATCGGCCTTACAGTCTTACTATATTTATTCCGGCATAAAGAGGAATCGGATCATATGTGAGAATTTTATTGTTGATTGTTGGGTGTAAAAACATGCTTCTATATGTAATAAATTTAATATTATGCGAGCTACAAAAAAATACATTTATGCTATAGTAATTGTTATGTATTATATTAATTTGTATACAATATTATACAACACGTATTATTTGATGTTATATTACTGGATATCACGTTATAAAATATAATTGGATATTTTGGTAACAAATATCTTTGAGATGTTCTGAACCTACGATAAACATTTTAATTCGCAGATTTTTTATTATTTTTACTTGTCACCGACACCCAGACGTTTAATTCACTCGTATTTGGGATAACTTTTGAAGAAACGTGACGTTTAGTTATACCTTATATATATACCATACTGTGCAAGTAAAATGTTTAAACTACAGTTTGTTTTTTTAACAATGGATTAATTAAAGAGATGCATTTAACTGAAAGGTTCCAGTTTAATGTTCACTTATTTCTCGATTTTTTTTTTCATATCTTTTTTAGTGCATCTCCATGCGCACAAGGCATTTGTTATGGTTTTCACTAGTTAATTGGTAGAGTAACAGTCTGTATATAAAAGTATTACTGCAAGTGATTTAAGATGTGTAATAAAATATATATAATGGAAATCTCTAGATGATTAAGTATAATATCTATGTCAATGTACCTTCATATTACATATGTTACATTATTGTTTTGTCTATTGAAATCTATGTGTATCACTAATAAAAGTATGTACAACTGAAAATAAGTGTTGGTTTTCTTCAAATGTTAAATGATAGTGTCCTTTTAAAATTAAATTTATTAAGTCCGTGTTAATGTTTAAGTTGAGTCTTCCTGCGAAAGGTATGATGTTTTCAGCATCCCCTGTCTTTCAACATTGTATTTTGGACATTTTAGAAAATAATGTTCAGCGTCTTCAGGTTTATTATAACAATTGTTATTTTCACAATATCCCTTTCAGTAATGTGATGTAGATATAAATTATACTGTAGATGGCTAAGTCCCATTCTTATTCTCGTATGATTTATTGCAGCTGATCCCTTGCCTGTGCTGTAATGTAATTTTCTTTCTGTGGGAATAATGAATGTTTAATGCATTTTTGAAGTGTCCAAATATGGGTAGTTTTTTTTTTATATGATCCTCCAGTAGATTCCAGCGTCTTATTATTGCTTGTATGTATGATTTGTTGTATGACTCTTTGTTTGTTCGTATTGGTGAAAAGTCGTCTTTTCTCCTGCTGGGATATCAACTTTGCGACCCTTGTCTTGGTGGAAGGAGATTTTGTAAATACTTTGGTGTTTCTCCATGAATGATTTTATGCAGATTTTCAAGGCTGAAGTATTTTCTTCTCTTCTCTAGGGTCGGCCAGCCTATTTCTTGGAGTAGTACCTCTGTATTTGTTGTGTTGAATCCTCCTGTGCAGGCAATAGCCACTCTTCTTTGGAATCTTTCTACCCGATCACTTTGTTCTTTGGTGCAATTATTGTACAGTATGCATGCATATTCAAGTTGTTGCCTCATGAAGGCGGTGTATATGTTTTCAACTGTGTGGCGTGGGACTCGGAAATATAATAACAGCGATTTTTTTGTATTGTACAATTAACAACCATTAATATTACCAATTAATGACAACTCTTGTGTCTTACATTTGATTATGCCATAGAATATTTTTGATACCATAGGTCATCAAATTTTGGTTAATCGCTTACATGACCGATATGATTTTCAGGGAACTGCTTTGGAATGGACGCAGTCATATCTGTCTGGGCGTTATAAAAAACGCCTCTGCTGTGGACCAACAAGTAAATAGTACGTGTAAAGGTTCATTTAATATGCTTAGAAAGATTTCTAGAATCCAGCAAGCTGGATTACTGTAACAGTTTGTCTTAGGGCATACCTGATTATCAATTACTTAAGATTCAACGTGTTTTTAATTACGCTGCCAGAGTTGTAGCAAAAGTGAATAGACGGGAACATGCTACAGTTACATTGGTTAATTTACATTGGTTGACTATATAAGTATCAGATTTTCTTATTAGTTTTTGAAGCACTCAATGGGCTTGCACAGGGTATCTTTCAGACCTACTTGACACGTATATACGTTCCGACACGGATCTTACGGTCTATGCATAGTTTTACAGTCATGGTGCCAAAAACACGGCCGAAGTATTACGGAGATCGAGCATTTTCTCATTTTTAGGACCAGCGCTATGGAATAGGCTGCCACAAGAATTAAGATCAGAGGCAGACATTTATGTTTTCAAAGGAATGTTAAAAAACATTTCTTTTTAAGAGAGCTTATAGTTTGTAATTATACTGCATTTTATTATATTTTATGTCCTTAATTGCTTTATGTAATTATATATAGTTTACATTCATAATTGTATTTTAAAGATTTAGTGCAAAATAAATTTAAATATAATATGGGATGAATTAATAAAATGTTTTCGTAAAGTGCCATGAGCAAATGTGATTTTGTATGGCACTATATAAATGCAGGTAATTATTATCATTATTATTATTATCATCATTATATTCTGATGAGACGTCGTAATTTTACATTTATCGTAAATAAAGAGAATAAAGTGCATTTGCAAAAATCTAATTAAATATATGTTCTGATTCTGTTTGTTGGTTAACAAATGAAACATTCGAAATTGACATACGGTATCCAACCTCCGACTTCCGATATCCCGGTTTAGTCCGGTTTACGTTTGAGCGGCAAAGGTAAAACCAGTCCCCGGACCTGTCTCTTGAGTTTGTTTAGACATTGTTTCCGTTTTCCTTAAGTTTTCCCAAACTATTGCTCTGAGACCGCTTTGTTCTAACACATTCCGAAAGCTTAAATATCCTCAACAATATAGTACATGTATTTGAAAAGTTAGTATTTCCAAAATTTAGTTTAATTTATATATTAGATTTATAAATTTCAACTTTAAATGGATATTTCTCACATTTCAAAACATTTCATTTTCTCAATATAGGGTTGTAGACATAGGTTCTAAAATGCTCATTTTCATTTTGTTTGCATATCTTGAATGGAACGCTTTTTGTGGGAGAAAATTAATATATATATATATATATATATATATATATATATATATATAACTCTAATACTCAAATACTCTATAATTTAATCACAGTCTTTAGAGTCGGCAATACAAATAAATTAATATGGGAGAATGTTCCCTATACTTAACATGATGTATTCTGTAGCTGTTACAGCTAGTATGTTGTTTTCAGTCAAATATCTGAAATTCATTAAAATACTTTTGTGTTCAGATGAAAGCAACCAGTATCAAGTATCACAAACTTTTCAATTTTTTTTGCTATAATTCAAATCTAACTTCAGAACGTAAACACATGACGGGATCCTAGACCAGAGTTTGTATAGTGTTCAGGAAAGTCTTCCAAAAATTGCTGACTCATGCTCGAGAGACATTTCTGCGACATTCAAGAAAATGTTCAAACTAACGAACAAATCAACACTTGTCCGTGTTAAAATGGAAGATCGTGGTTCCCTCTGCTTGATAACCAAGTACTGTATGGCGTTGGATTCAAGGATATGCAATTTAAAGCTGGCAATTCACCTTTTTTAAGGAATTTATGTGATTTCTGGCTTCCTCTGTGTATATGTTAATGATCTGAGGGTGATAATGGTTATGAAAAGTTCTTATAACGCCTCTGTGGAGGATGAATGAACTTGTTTGTCAACAACGTCTTTGTAAACACAGCAGTGTTGACAAACGGGGAAAAACATGTAACCAAAGGTGGTAGGTTGCATATATTTGTTGAGGCAGGTCATTTGTTGCAAAACGGCAATTTCAAAGCTCTGGCTTATCTAGATAAACACGTTGATATAAACAAAACAAGCAGTCTGTGTGCGTTGACCGTTTTCTGGCCTATTTTATAAAAGCTCCAAGGGATTACCTTTAGTATATAAAAGTCAGACAGGTGATTTGGTCCCTTTAAAACATATTTATTGCATCAGAACCACTCGGAATTCAACAAGAAGTAATAGGTGATATACATTTACAATTATAAGTTTATAATAATAAAACATTACAGAATAGTATAGATATGAACATTTATATCACAGAAATAAATATTAAATGAAAATATGATATATAATAATATGATATGATAATATAATCCCTGAAAGGTCTATGAATATTGTTATTACACAATATAAAATCAGATTACATGGGTACATGACAATGGATTCCCTTAAAGCAAACAGAAAGTGACGTAACCGTCTGGGTCACGGAGTCAAATGTCTGCAAATAGGCCCCGCAGTTACAACGTTATGCGAGGGAAAACTATTTTACCAGATAATTCTTGCGCCTTTCCCGACTCTAGGAACAGATATGTTATGTCAAGTCATTTTCCAGTTGTGTTATTGATTATACTGATACCCCAGGATCGTCTTTATGATGGGCTGTTCCTGGAGCGGCCATCTTGAAGCCATTGTCAACCTTCTGAAGTTTCACGGAAATTGGTTTTTGGAACAGGTATCCCCTCCAATGCCCTTAAAACCTGAAGATTTATATTAACCCTTAAATTTGATTTCCAGTCGTGAGCACCCTGAACATCTCATGCTTGATATCATCTTGGCTAAACGTCACCGAAGTGCAATGCGGCTGCCTTTTGTTCGCGAAGGTTTCAAATTCGCGATATTCACGAAAGCCATCGTGAATAAGAGTTCCGTTATGTTTAATGTTTAACAAAAATAATAAGATATTGTATAATTAAAGGTTGCTATTATAAATCACTTCAGATATTTTAAATCGTCTGTCATTAATGAATAATTATTTCAACTTTTTAGATTATCGGCTGTCTTAAAATTAAGATTTTGTGCACGTATTATTTCATAAAATTAATTCATTTAATAATGCGTTATTTTGGGTAGGCTTTACATATGTGGATAGGAAAAATTAAACCCTCGCGAACAAAATGAATCTTTCAAGATCGCGAAATTATAACCCCGCGAAATTGAAGTCAACCACAGTATACCAAGCTCGGTCTTGCAAAGATCAGCAGTTAATGTATGTATTATGTGTATGATTACGTATGACGTGATCGCAAACATCGCCCTGGTTAACGTAAAGCGAAAACAATTATCTGGAGTTACACACACACACACACACACACACACACACACATATATATATATATATATACTGATAATTTATTAGGCTGAGAACTGTTCGTTCAATATATAATAATGTCTTTAATTTACCAGTCGTATATAACAAAAGAATATAGGGAGCGCCAGCCACAGAAATACAACGTCAGATACGCGACATGCCACATGTTCTGGTTACAGTTATTTTGTTTCATTAAAAAGGTGTCCACATTTTATCGAATACGGTATGGTGGGAGGATATACGTTTTATATCGTTGTGGTAGTCAGATAAAATGCCTCTTTTCCAGGAGTAACAATTAGTACAAAGGGATATATATATATATATATATATATATATATATATATATATATATATATATATATATGTATATATATATTAACATTGCAATTTTCATTTAGTTCCCCACCAGATATTCCTGTAAAATACTGCCTGCAACGGACAAGCATAATGCATACATAAATTTTGACAGAAGATAGAATGTTTTTATCGCGATGAACTTACATATGTGCAACTGGCAACATTAAATACAAAGTGAAAATATCTTCCAAAATCTGTACAAAATCCTATGAACATTAGTTCACATGCTCTTCTCCCTCTTTGCCGCGATATAGTACATTTCATTATCATTTTGTCAATCAACGTATTGAGCCCGGTCCTAATATTTGTCGATACTCCCGGGAGATCCGGGCGAAGTCTGGGGGCACAACGCTAATAACAGGACGATATCGGTTGTCCACGATATCAAACAAAGAGTTGACCATACCGAGAAATATGATGTAATCACACAGCCGATCCCTGCAGGGTATTACCCTTATCATAACTGAAGGGGGTCTATCTATACGTGTCGGGATGCCATTATAACTGGTATGTGTTCTTCTCTGATAATCCTCGCAGGTTCGGGGTCGTTTATAATTTAGCTTAAGATGTGTGACTTATGATAAGATTTGACAAAGACGAAGCCTGATTAGAATTGGGCGACTCACAGCCTCCGGACAAACATGAACGGGAACAAAATCAGGAATCACCACCTGGGCCGAGACTTGCTGATCAGCCGCCAGTGAATTCCGGGTAGTGCGTGTTGTGTCTAATCTATTCGTGCTGTGGACACGGGAACCTCGTGCGTGCAGAGTAATGAACCAACCGTGACCTGTCATGCATGACGTACACGGCTTTCAATGATCTGAATTATTTTCAACCACAGGGACACACCAAGTGCTCTTCAACAGGTACGGTACTTTTCTTTATAGTGATAAACATAAAACAATTCTTTTGATCACAAACCTATGGAAGCAATTTATAAGAATGAATTATTAATTTATTATAATGCCATGTGCAATAATACAAGAAGAAGAGCACTAAATCTGCCTGTACAGAACCTAACCCTCGGAGTGGTTTATTTTACACTGTAATCAAGTCGATAATAACATAGGACAGGTATACAAACAACGCTTTCATGGGGGGAATCGGCTTGGAATGGTGGTTTATAGCCCGCCACTCACGTTTTTTTTGCATGGGGGTGGTCAGTGTAAGCAGAGGGTAATATGTTTTTCCGAGAGTAGTATTAATAATTATTTAAAAAACTAAGTATAATGATTGAGATTTGACTTAAACTGGGATCACAATACCTTAATTCTTAAAACCTTATACCTAATATAATATATTTGATATGTATCACATAGACGGTGAGATATATTATATATATATATATATATATATATATATATATATATATATATATATATATATATAAGTATAGCCATGCTGGTTCATTGTATATGGATGGAAAGGATAAACACAGAAAAGTCAGTTTACTGCCTGTGGGAATCGAACCCAAGATATTCTTAATTCCAGGGCAGCTGCGTTCACTAAATGGTTATATATATATATATATATATATATATATATATATATATATATATATATATATATATATATATCAGACGTGGGTCGAATACGGGAGAAATGTATCCGAATACGAATACAAGAGGGGAACATGAATACGAATATGAATACAAATACTCCAAAACAGAAATGTATTCGAATTTACAATTTACTGAAACAAAAAGAAACAACTGCAATCATCATATATTCACAGTTGCAAAATGTATTTTAGTCCAAAATTCAAAATATTCAAGCAAGTGTTAGAGGAGATTAGATGTGGTTTTCCCAGTAGCTGAAATCTGTACAGCACAAAACTTCTATTTGGCTTTATAAGATCCATCGGTAAAATCTGGCTGGTCAAAATGATCATGAATCACTGACATCTTGGCAGATGATCCCATTCTGCTTACTGTTCTAAAATATCTCTGACAGACAGCAGATCACAGTGTGCATTAGAAACTGATATGTCTCTGACTCATATCAGAGAATATATATGTACAGGGTTTGTCAGGTAATGACATGTGAATAAGCTCACCTGAACTGCTTAGACTTAATTAGTTAATAGCCCTGACAGCCAGAGTTAGTCTCAGTTCAAGCCTGAACTGCTTGTATTTAATGCGTGAGTTCCCCAGATTGGCTCAGACGTTAAGATGAACAGTAACAACACTTCAAGCTTCAGTATATATGTTCAACAAGATGTGTTATCTTACAATGTCTTGTACATACACATGACAGAATAAACACATTAATATTATTTCTATATGAATAAAGTTAAAAACTGTCAAAATGTGCAAACAAGATTGCTAGTGTGTATGTTTTAATTGGGTCCAAATTAGTCACTATTGAAATTGAGGATAAAGGACAAAAGGTAAACAACATTAATGTATTACTGCATGTATTCATAAAAAGTATTCATGAATGTGAATACTTCTGCAATGTATTTGAATACGAATACAAATACTTTTGTACTTTTTACATACATATATAGACTCCCACACCTGAGAGTGATCCCCCTCCCGACCCCTGAAGATAAGATGACACCACTGATTTGGCTGCAAATTTAATTATTTAACACTTGTGAAATAGATAAAACAACTGTCTATGAGGAGATCATCCTTACAATTCGGTTTCACTGTTAGAAATACATGTATAAAGTTCCTCTTGGATTTCATCATATTGTGAACTAAAAAAATGGATTTCATCTTCAACTGAATTGTCCTTACACCGGGTGCATATTTTTTTCCTTTGGTATCAGTTTTGGAAATTTTCCTCTGATTGCATCTTGAATAGTGTAACCCTCCAAACTTCAATTTCTAACGGTAAGATTCTAGGATGAGCCATTAAATTTTTTTTTTTCACAGGTAAAATAATGAGTTACATTAAGTGTAATGAACATTTGAGTGATACATATGTTCTTATCTTTGCCTTTAATTTGATTTCTCCTAGCCACTTAAATTCATAGAATTCTCGTAGTTGCCATTTCAATAGGACAAAGAAATCCCTGAATAACAATATGTGACACTTTCGCTATACAGAATTACTTCTACTTAAACTGACCAGTTGATAAGGCTTAGCACCCGTGGGGGGGGGGGGGGGGGTACTCGGTCTCATTTGAAAGTTTATTACCTCCACCAAGGAGCGGAGGTTATGTTTTTGCCATATACATTTTGTGATTAATTTTCTTTTGTTCGTGGTGGATGTGATCACGATTGTCGAAATTAGCACAATTTATTTCTAGATATACGTTCAAAGGGTAACAGTCACAAATGATCACATTGAAAATGATAGGTATCTTTACTTCAAATATCTTTTCCACAAACAGTATACAAGTTAAAAGAAAGATAGAAGAATTAGAAAACCTTTGTTTTTCTCACGTGTTGTCCGTCAACTTGTGTCATAATATGTCATTATAAAAATCAAATTAACTATAAAATAAAATCTAGTGACATATTTAACCAGTCATATAAATTCATTTTAGGCCACATTAACCCCGAAATTAACCAATAGATTATCAGTGGCCTGCAAGAATTCGTACATTATTTTTAATGTATAAATAGTAAATACATTTGGGGTATACGTTTTTCCTTTATTTCAGTATGCAGGTTGTTAAATTTATCACTTTCAATAATATTTTGATGCTATATAAATATGAGTTCCCATGCGACGAAGACCATGGGACATAAAGAAATAGTCCACAGGACTGATCATTGTTCGTAGGCCTATCCAAGGAGCTGACTCGCTAAAATCTACATCATACCTGTAATTAAACGTCACGCTATCTTGATTAAAGTTGACATGAAGCTCTAGAAATGTGTTAATTTCCGCCGGTACCGCTCGCATGTACCTGATACTTCCGTCGTCTGTATCATGTCACGTTTCCTGAAGATTTTAACAACTCCAACACTGTCTGTTACGGGTCTAAGTTTAACAGCTAGAACCCAGTTTTATCAATAAGTGCAGAAGTCTCTACCAAAACCGACATCACCAACGCGCAATGAACCTTCAACATCTAAACTTCTGAAACGCGATGTCTCGCACATGATGTCCTTACTTTGCTCTGGGCGAAAAAAAAATCAGCTTTTATTCTGGAGCAAAGTCTGGTGTGGATTTTGTGGTATAATTTATGGAGATTTTAGTCGCCATAAAACGAACCCGTTTCTGATTGTGAACCTGCCCCTTATTTAGACTTCATTGAAGTTCTGAATATGCCAACCAACTGTTATGTTGTACCGTTCAAGCAAAGGCGTGGGCCAAATAGTGTACTATACAGTTAACTGTAGAATATATATATATATAAATATATAGAATGTAGAGTTACCCTCCGTTGTAAAGTGCTCTATGGCCTACAGAAAAGGCCAGAGCGGTATAACTCTGAAGAAAAACAACACTGTAAATTCGCAACAGTCTGTTTCACGGGATGCGACTCGATCATCAGGTGAATGTGGTTAGAATCCCCATTAACCTGATGATCGGGTCGCATCCCGTGAAACAGACTGTTGTGAATTTAAAGTGTTATTTTTTCTTCAGAGTTATATATATATATATATATATATATATATATATATATATATATATATATAACATTGTCGTAAACTTGCAGCATATAAATAGTTGTCCGAAGTAAACCTGGTTACTACTTGTTGTTTAGTGTAGTCTCTAGGGCATAACTAAATGATATTTCGATTTATTTTGTTTGACGAGATATGAACGAGATATTTCGAGACTTGATCACGTACGGTCATTGGTTGTTACGATTTCTCACTGACATGTACATCTATCCAGTTCACCTAATGCCACAAGTCGTACCTACGGGTATCAACTAATCTAACGGAGCTTCCTTCTATCAGTCTAAATCAAGATGAATCGTAAAGTATGGGATTTATCGGTGACACGCATATCGTGCACAGAGCTTACATAAACACTACGACACTCTGACTGTTATCATGTTATTGTGAGAGACGGGCAGAAGTTGCACCCAGCTACATCCTGCTAATATTACATAATGACCGTGACCATGCCCCGGCTACGAGGTGATGTGTATGTGTAATCAACACGTTCTCAAATGATACAAGTACAAAGCTACACTTATCTAAAGCTTGTGAAATTAGGGAGACTTGTCAAGGGCGAGACCAGCTATGATGATTTATCTGCTGACTGTACCGTGTGAAGTAAAGTTACTGAGTTCCCTGAGCACTACGAAAGCTAATTATAATACTACTAATAATAAAAACATATAATTATAAAACAATATAAATATGACCAAAACTTTGGCCATATCGTTCTACTCAAGTCTTTGCTTTTAATTATTATATTTCTAACTTAAGTTACGCCCCCGCCAGCCATTGTAGTATTTATACAATTATACAAATAATATACATTTTTTTTATAATTAAACAAATAATGAATTTGAAATGCAAAATAATAATAATAATAATAATAATAATAACAATAATAAAAATAATAAACTGATGGTGACGCGAGTGGTACCTGTGTGTGTCTCTTGTGTATGGACTATATATAGCCCGATTTGATTTGACTCAATATTATTAGGACCTGGCATAATGGCAGGGCCTTATAACATCTAGCCCAACTAAATCGAGCTCTAAAAGTAATTGAAATTAATAAAAGTTCAATGAACAAATTTTAGGGCCAAGAGTATCCATGTATCTGAAAATTTAAATACCAAGCACTGCTTCAGGAACCTGGATTCCATATTCTGACGTAAGACATTCAATATTTGGGTTTGTCTAAAAAGCGGAGAATCCGAGGAGAGATGGAGAAATCGCAGAGAATTTGTGGAGTTTTTATATGCAGCGATACTTTAAATACACATTAATCAGTTAAAATCTCCAACTATATTTCACTTAACATATTTTGTTCACTTTAAAATGACCGAAATAATTCGAAAAAAAAATCTGTACATTTACGTAAATTTCAGCTCTCAGTTGTTTGGGCAAGCAAATTCTTCTCTTGAGTTTCATTTGTGCCATGCCAGAGAAAATTAACGAATAGCATAAGGAGACCGTGGGCTATTTGTGATTGCAAATGCAATTGATTTTTGTTTCAATCCAGACATTAAACAAATTGAACATTTAAACGATGGATTAATACAAAAACACTTAGTTTCATGTTTCAGTTCAGGCATTTTAACACCATTTCATAAAACAAAACTTTCTCCTAGAATACCAAATTAAGCCTAAATTCATATAATGCAACTGTAACCATTGGGATTGAATGTGAATGTGGCTTAGGAGATGTAATCGAAGACATGATTGGGTGTGATGAAAAAAAAAATGAAAAAAAGTTATGTCGTTTTATTTTAAATGTGCATTTTTCTTTAAAATAACTAAAACAGTTAATGAAACGGTTTTGTGAAGATTGTACAAAGATTGAAGATTTTGCTTTACTTTACACTTTTTATTATTATTGTACTATTGTTATGGTCAGAAAGAAGTGTGATGTATTATGTACAGGCTAAGAAAAATATAATCATTTAACCGTGATCACAATATACATTTACTATTATTTTTATTTTATGTTATTTTATTCCCACTGCCAAGTTGATTTATTAGCTTAAAGTTGCAATCTTTATTTGTGTATTAAGTGTGTAAAGTCGAAGGTTTGTGTTTCAACTTTTATTTGTGCATGAACTGTTGGTCTATAAGTGATTTTAATGTGTATTTTAAGTATCATTGCATATAAAACTCTCCGCGAATTCTCCACAAATTCTCCGTGAATTCCCCGTCCCTCCGCGGATTCTCCGCGTTTTACACAGACCCTCATTTTCTAGTGTTGCGGACTAAAGCCTGGAAGTCGGATGTCCAGAAGGCCATCACCTCGGATGGCATATACTAAATACCAGCTATGAGGACAATAAAAACAAATCTATGCACGTGTTTACAGTGTAATTTATGTATGAATGTCTATATACATATATACATACGACTCAATTTATGGAAATATACTGTCTGCCATATATTTACTATAAAAATAAAATTACGTCTTTATATTGTTATAATAATCATTATCTTAAGCGTATTGTTCATAATTATTTTAGTTAAGTAATTTTTTTATATTTTGATACATTTAATTTTCTTATTATTGGCTTAAATGGCCAAAATAATTCGATAATTAAATCATTTTATATATTTACCATTAATTCCCACCATTCTTTATGCCGCTTGAAATCGAGGAATAGTTAATGATGACTGATCAAATTACTTCAGTATACACAGCAATGATTTAGTGATTTTCTCTTCTATCATATCTATATATGTATATGATATACCTAATTAAGTATAATATTATGTTTGATCATTAAGAATTGTTTACTTTCCTTTTATCTGTGAACCATATCATGAAGATGATATTTTTAGAATAAAATCCTCTTGTTATACAATGTCCCACAGAAATAATTACAACGAATATATGGACCTAGCTCATAGTTACTCCCATTCAGTGTTTACAAACACATAAATTTGAGTAGCTCGCTAAATAATAATAAATTTAACACATATGTAAACATGTTTTAACACACTTATAAATATACAACACCGAAAATACAAATATTTGCTTTTATTCTCCTGTTTGCTGGTATGAATCATATGACAGCTGAAATGAACGCCCGGCTCCCTCATCAGACGTTGCAACAACGACCGACTTCCAACATCCGAGCTTAAGTCTGTACCATTTTAGTCACCACCATTATTTTATAATTTTATCGTTGGTGAACATGCACGCAGTCACAGAGAACGTTTTAATGTATTTTCAACTGTTTATTTAGATAGATATCTAATTATATTTTGAGTACGATTCTGTGCGAAGTGCCGGTTAATATTGAGACCGAAGACAGCTGAAACACTGTCTGCTGCCATGCACTCTGGCGCGCAGTTGAAACGTCGCCGGTAAATTGATTGTGGTACAAATAAATATCCAAATGTAATATATGGAAACGCACACAAATACGCTTTTATTCAATCTGCGTCACAAAATGAGATTTCGTGAGAAATTACATTGGGGAACGTTGCAATTGTCGTCAAAAATCTGTCCACGAGGCATGCGAGACAACAGCAGAGAGGAGACGCCAGTTGGCTGTTCCGTTACCCATTCAGTTTGTACCAAAATAGATGAATTATTTGATAGTATTTTTTTTTTTGGGGGGGGGGGGAGGTAGGGAGGCATTAAACAAAATAACGCCTAAAATTCTTCACTGGCCCTGCTTGATTATTTGGTAGAACGTTTCTCTTTGCTTAAACTTTATTCGAATTGAGTTGATAAACACGAGGAAATCTTCCAGCGTGACCGACTTTTTTTGTTGCTTCCTAAAATTTTTTTTTTTTTTTTTGCTTCCTAAAATTTTTTTTTGGCGAAATTCTATGTCGAGATCTCGAGATAAATATTTTTTTCTGTTTCCTAAATCAGCCACCGTACTTATAAGTAGTTCGCAAAAATTGCAAGTTGACATTTAACTAGGCCGCATGCTTAGTCCGTATGCGTAGTCCGTATCCGCACGCTGCTGGTAGCGATTTTTGCGCACTACGCATACCAACCATCGTGTCGATTTCCGGTTTAGCATAGATTTTTCCCATTCAGGCCGTGCTGTATGCACAGTCACTATTTCCAACTAGTATGATTGTCATTTCTGGCATCCGTTTTCCGGAAACCAAATATATTGGCATTTGGCCGAAATGTTTTCCTTTCTTTTTCACAGACAAAATGTTTTTTTAGATGATTGAAACGTAAACATCACTGTCGCGTATAAAATATAACTAATAATGATCTTTTAACAATTTTATCATATTATGCTTTTGATGCTAATATATACAGATATAAAATAAATATATGGTGAAATGGCCTGCAAACACAGAAAAAACTTCAGCCTTCAAGCAATATGGAGTACGGACCCCGCATATACGTACTAATGGAAAACGAACTTTGCGGATACAGACTACGCATACGGACTACGCATGCGGACTACGGATTTACGCACAACGCCTTTATGGAAAACAACCTTAATGGCATGTCACATTCGTTAGAGACAACCATCCACGAAATGTGGAGGCCCTTTATTCTCTGGCTACTCAAGAATATTAAGGGGAGCGTGGTTTAGGTTGTGTTCGGGGTACACTTTAAGCGCTTCAAAAAAGAAAATAAGGGGCACGATGGGCTAAAATCAGATACCTTAATTGTATATTTCTTGACGCGTCATATGGCAACACTAATCGTTCCAATACAAAGAAGTAAATTCTGAAAGGATGTGCTAAAAATGATGATTTTTTTTTAACAATAGAAAATTGGGGTTCGGTAAAATCTTTGGAGATCGGGCACATCATCTGTGCTGCCGGACCTCAATGTCGGATGACATTTTTGGGGAAATTCGAGCCTTTATGCTCATATGATTATTAGGTGATGTGCTCAGGAGGTTACTGACAGGAAATTATTACCTGCTTTCTATAACTTCTCATTTGCAGTACCAATTACACATGTAAGTATTGCTAAGAGCTGTTAAAGTTAGCACTTCACCATGGTCTTTGATAAAGTTATGATAGAAATTAAATTTAAAATGCTGATTTTATTTATTCCTCTTATTTATATAGAAATTAAATTTAAAATGTTGATTTTATTTATTCCTGTCTCATTTCATCTCAAATAGCTCACACAAACATTCCACATAGCTTTCATTAGATATCTACTACCTAAGTATAATTTGATGGCTGAAAGCTGTATTCTTCACTCTTATTGTCTTTTTATCAGTGTTAAACAGGGAAGATTAGTGTTTTAGGAAACTTTAACTGTAGTTTAAAGTTGGAAAATACAAACGTAATAAATGTAATCATATCTAATTATCATGATTACGATTACAATGGGAGAGTAATTGATTATGATTTTAATTACTTACCTTTAACATAAATGTAATCGATTGCGATTACAAAAAAAATGTTATCGGTCGTAATGGATAACGATTACTGATTACGATTACCCCATGTCTGGAGTACAAAAGTCACTAATGAATGAATGCCCAAGTTGTAGAAAACTGTTGGATGGATGATTTACTAATAAACCCATTTATTGTCAATTTTAACTGTGTGAATTTTTTTTTCAATATTTTAAGTCTCGAAATTTGCATCTGGGATTTATAATAAACTAAATGATTAAATGGAAATAATATGCCTGTAAACAACTTATTGTCCTCCTCCGCCGCCGAAGGCTCCGTTGGCGAAGGACATAAGCGTCTGGCCGTCCGTCTGTCCGTCCTTCACACATTTGTTAAGGCGATAACTCAAGAAGAATTTTAGATACAGTCACTAAACTTGCATGGATGCATCTTATCAAGAGCTAGGTCAAGTTCGAATATGGATGACCTTAATGAATTTTTTAAAGATCACAGCTGCGATAATGCTAAAATGATGATGACGCAATAACTTCAAAACAATTCGAGGTAGTCACCATACTGACATCATTGATGTACCTTATAAAGGGCTAAATTAATTTCGAACATGGATGACCTTGATGCATTTATCAAGGTCACAGTTTTGATCATGCTAAACTGATGTTTACGCATAAACTTTAATACAATTTAAGGTATATTCACCAAACTTACAGCATAAATAAACCTTATTTAGGGCTTGGCCAAGTTTGAACATGGATGACCATGAAGCATTTTCAAGGTAACAGCAGCGATGATGCTAAAATGATATAAACGCAATAACTCGAAATAATTTGAGGTACAGTTACCAGACTTGCAGCATTCACCAACTTTATTAAGGGCTAGGCCAAGTTATAACATGGATGACTTTGACTTACTTTTCAAAGTTACAGCTGCGATAATGCTAGAATGATTTTAACGCAGTAATATATATATAAGTTATAAATACCCCTTGGAGTAATTGAAAATTTGATATCATCGCAGGGCACAAATCATAATCATTGGACCTACAATCTTATAACTTGATATCCAGCGAGGTACATTAAAATACCATTGGAATACTTGAGATTAGGTGTCTGTTACCTATATTCTTTGAATAATGTGGCTTATAAGTACCCCTCAGAATACCTAAAAAAATGGTTGAAAAGCAGGCCATTAAATCATAACCATTGGATGTAGACTCTTCTGATTTTACATCCTAAGAGTTCCTCAAAAGTTCTCCTGAAAAAAACTATATTCTACAAGTTACGGGGTGTTTGAGCACTCCAGAAATAATGTAACTATAACCACACAAATTCTTGGATTCTTCAGGAACAGCAACATGCATTTTCATCAAATTTCGTCCTAATGAACCTCAGCTGTTGGGCATGAATGATGGTACCACCTGCATTATCTTAGTTGCCTGTGCAAGGGCATATTGTCCACATGTCAGTTGGCCGATTTTTATGACCCGTGGGTCACTTGTGTTTCAGAATAACAGGTTGTTGTGTATTTTCATTTTTGCCCCTGTACAGCACTTTGAAAGCTGAAGTGCTGAATGTGTTTTCACCTTCAATACACAGGCATCTTGTAAACTATCAGCCCCTTTGGAATCTCTGTCATCGTGCAAAGTTTGAAGAAAGTGTGACAACATCCTCAGAATAGGGAGGGACACATTTCTTAAATCATTACTCTGTTGTAAAAATATTAATAGCAAGATTGTAAATTGCAAGAGATCCATGCCTGAAACTCTAATCCTTACTAAATGTCCCCACAGATATTATAATAAAAGGGTCTTTGTTGAGTACAATATTCAAAATAATGATCCCTCAGTTTCCAGGACTGTATTATGCAAATTAATACCAGGTCAGCGTCAAGTTTTTGTCACCTTGTTTAAACATATTATGATTTCCAATTATTTTATTCAGATTGTAAGCACTTGTTTTAAAATTCATATAGAATCTCTAACAATTCGGGCATTTTATTCTTTTAATATTTTTTTATGTTTTATTGCAGGGAACATCAGAAAGATACATGGATTCTGTAAAACCTACATCACCAAGTTTCGATACCTTCATTAAGAAGGAACTTGACTCCAGCTGCCCTAAAAATGTTTCATCTACTGGGGAACTAGGATTCAACCTGGAATATCTGGATGACTACGTAAAGAGAGAAATTGATTTGCCTGAAATAAAACCAAACATCAATGGAAATGGTCAAGAAACTATCCAGGATGATAGCAGGACAAGTGATAAGGGCAGTCGGGATGAAGTGCCAACCCTCCTTGATTTCATAAAGAAAGATATTTCTGATGTGGAAAACATAAATCATCCCAAAGACATGAAGAATGATATACCTGATGAAGAAACACGGAGTTGTCCCAGATACATTAAGAACAATGAACCATTAAGTCACATGGAAAACACTAGTGAGATTACGCTACACATATCATTAGCTGTATCTGACGTTGGTTTAAGTGACCGAGTTAAAGAAGAACAACATTTGAATCTGATAGTGAAAAGGGATGAAAGTGAAAAACAAATGAGAAATACTATTGAAGAACAACCAGTGTTAAAATATGAAAACTGTAGTGTGTCTAAACAGAGTAACATAAAGAGTCAAATTCTGCCGAATACTGGTGCAGAATGTGAGCACTGCTGCAAGTTACTCTCTGAACAGGATAAACTTAAAAGTCTTCTTAGTAAACATTCTGGAAAGGAATCATTTGAGTGTGAGAAATGTGGCAAATTTTACTCTCTGAAGAATGCCCAGGTAAAGCATACAAGGGTACACACTGGCAAGAAAACTGTGGAATGTGAGCATTGCTTAAAACCATTGGCTAACAAGAGTACCCTTAAAGTTCATGCAAAGAAACATGTCGGCCAAAAACCATTTGAGTGTTATCGGTGTGGCCAATATTTCTGTAGAAAGATTGATCTCAAGATGCATGTTAAGACACATTGTGGAGAAAGGCCATTGAAGTGTGGTTCATGCGGTAAATGCTTCAGCGCGAAGCATTCCTTAAAGAAACACATGAAGATCCATAACGGAGAAAAACCATTCAAATGCGAAAACTGTGGTAAAGGATTTCCTGAACGGCATAATCTGAAAATTCACATGATGACGCATACTCAAGAAAAACCAAATAAGTGCGAACATTGTGGTAAAAGATACCGTCAAAAGTCAGACCTCAAAAGGCACATGACGACGACTCATGCACTTGTGTGTGATACCGAAAAAGAAACATTTATGTGTGAGTATTGTGGCCAATGTTTCAGTGAGAAGCGGTCTTTAACTAGACACCTCAAAGTTCATTCTGGAGAAAAAACATTGGAGGGGTGTTTGAGCGGAACCCGCAGAGTTCATACTAGAGAAAAAACTTTTAAATGTTATCATTGCAGCAAATCATTCACTGAAAAGTGTAAACTCAGTTATCATCTCAAGATGCATACTGGAGAACAACCATTTAAATGTGAGCAATGTGGCAAGTGTTTCACTCAGCCAGTGCACCTGAAGTCTCATATGATGATACACACTGGAGAAAAGCCATTTAAATGTGAGCGATGTGGGAAATGTTTCTCACGGAAATATCACCTGACAATTCACATAAGAACACATACCGGAGACAAACCATTTAAATGTGAAAAGTGTGGCCATGGTTTTACCGAATGGTCCAATCTGGCCACCCACATAAAGACATATGCCCAAGCAAGACGTTATAAGTGTGAACATTGCTGTAAATCTTTCCAACTGAAGAAAACGCTGGATAAACATATGATGAAACATGCGGAAAAAGCCATATAAATACCTGAAGACATTTTAGAGGCCTAATGGAGTAAGGATAACTTGGAAGAAAAACAACAGAGATAACTCTGGAAATGATCATTTGCAATGATATTCATGGAAACACATTCTACCAAAAAGCCAAACTACAGTGGACTAAAACGAAATATTGCACCTGAATGAAATAGTAAAAAAAATCAATAAGATTGCCAATTAAATGTGAACAATACGGAAAACAAATTTTTTTAAGAATGTGCTTGTAGTATAGCCAGATATACTGAGAAAAATAAACCGTGTGTGCTGTGGAAATATTTCTCCTTTAGCATTATATAAAGTCTATGTACAGGTATGGGGGAAATGCATGGTATGTGGACTGGTGTTAAGCCGAAGCAAGTCTGAACTGGATATGTTTCCACCACGCAGTTTTGTTCAACATTGAATAACAGTTATGGAATTCGGATATTTTTAAAGGATAATTTTACATTTCTATGCATAGATTTTCGTTGATTTTTCATTAAAATGATGTTTAATTGGCTCTAGGCTAGCTTACACGATATATAAGAGAGATCCTAGGTTGTCAACATAAATGTTTGACATATTGTAATGTTTTAAAGATATAAGCATTTATAGTAATTATTACATAAAATTTTGTCCACTTTGTACTATTGAATATTGTATGTGATTTTCACTCGATGAACCGATCAGATTTTAAGCTTATAAAAGTAGAAAGCGATGTCTAATGATTAGTTGGTTAATATTTTCGTTGAAAACCTAGTCAAGTATTGTTTACATCGAAGTCAACCGAGTGCATGTAGATGCAGTGAGCGGCCAAGATTGCCCAGTAGTTATGTAACATGTATAGGAAGCTAAGATTAAAAAAAAATGAAATTTTAAGGTAATTGCTCTAAAATTTCCAATCGGCAGGTACAATAAATATGATGAATCTTCATTATTCACATTTTTAAGTTTTTGTAACGCTTTTGATAACAAAATGAATTTTCACTTCTCATGCCTTCTCATGCTCCACATATTGTATTTTATTTTAATTATTCCATTATATATATATATATATATATATATATATATATATATATATATATATATATATATATACATGATAGATTAGATTCTAACACATTTGCACATTATCTTCATATGTAGAATTAAATGCAAGTTTCCTGGGAGCTAGGATTAAAGTTCACAGCTGAAAATTCAGGTTCAATTTGACCAATAATATTATGTTTTTAGCTCAGCTGACTATAAGTCATCTGAGCTATAGTCGTGGTCCATTTTCCCTTGCCTGTCAGTCCTTCTGTCGTGTCGTCCGTCTCTCCGTGCGTTCGTTAGACAGGAACGTTTTGAAACTGTTGGACCTACGGATCTGTAATTCGGCATACTGTTCGATATCCAAGTGATCTCCTACCAAACCGAAATCTGGGTTACTGCTCCTTTAAGAAATAAAGGTAAAACCTCAAATGTTCATTATAAACCTATTATCACAATTCAGGATTGCTTAATTTCAAACAACTAATCTGTTTTTCTTAATATTTACCAAGAGTATTCTCCTATATATTTCCTATATACATGTCAGAAATAAAGACTGTTAAGTGCAATATCTATAAGTTATGGGCTTTAGCATATTGGACGGTAAAATATCAGGAAAAATATTAGCCAACAAAAAATTAGCATAAAAATAAAATCAGTACCTTAAATTTTGCCCAACTTTGAAGATGGCACTTTTTTCCTGTGAGCACTGTTGATTTAAATTTCACAACATTTAAACATACATATATAATTTAATGGAATCTGAAATTTGAAAAATAATAGCTTGAAAATAAGGCTAGTTATTGATTATTTTCTTGAGGCTTTATTGAAGTTATTTGCTTTGTCCAGATGCAGGCAAGTCCCCCCCCCCATCCTCCCACCAAGTTTTATGCAGTAATTGTAATTGTTTGCACTGTATTTCCTTAACTGTAATGCGTTTTCCCTTCCAATTTACAAAACGTTTCGTGAAAAGTAATTTAAGGATAATCCAGAAGATGCCAATGCTGTGTTAATGTAGCATTTTTTAAAGAAATCCATTTTCTTTTAAATTATTTGAACAAATTAAAATATAATTAAACCCATCAGTATGCATAAATTTATAAAATATGAAGCAAATATGGTTAAATAAAGGCACAATTTACAATTGTGAAATCTGAATCAAGTATTATTTATAGATATTTGTTTTGCAAATTTAAAAGGTACATTTTTGCGGTAAAAAATTAAGATACAATTGTATACACGATGAAGTGTTATCTGATTGAGATTTATAATGATGCAATTCAGAATTATTAATAAACTTTTTATGTTCATAGTTATATTATATTGTAAATGTATTGAAATATAAACTAAACATTAAAAAATTATATGATAATAAAATAATCTAATACAAACATTTGTTCATTATTTTCTTGAATTGGAGATCAGGCTTTATTTGCCCTGCAAGTATATGCAGAATTGCAGTTAATCCATCCATCAGTCCCCGCCCCACCCCCGCCATTGATTCCTTTGCACCTATGCCCTGCCGGGACATTAGTTGTTTTTTTTTTTTTTTTGGCAAAAGTGTAAGTAATTGGAATTGAAAAATTTAAAAACCAATTGAAACATATTCTTTCCCCCAGGAGAATGGAACATAAAATGAACACTTCTGTCTGTCCTAACTGTTGCAATTTTTATTAAAAAAAAATCAGAAAGAAAAAAAAGAGAAAAGTATACGGTTTTCAATAGTGAATTTATTCAATTGTGAATTTAGCAAAATCAAATATGATTGTCGTCAAATAATAAAAAAAATCTCATCATTCCCCCCCTCTCTCTCTCTCTTTAATATATATATATATATATATATATATATATATATATATATATATATATATACATATATATATAATATGTAGGCTTAAACTTCACATTTTTACGATATGAAAAAAAAATTACATGGGTTTCGCCAAGCTAAATGGGTTAAAACTGGACTATGCGTAACCCAACAATACGTTACGTTAACTTCTAAGTTTTCCAGGCCTGTAATATGTCGCAAAGTAAATTATTATGTAAATAAACTATATTTTGAACCCTCAAATTATGATCTTTTAATTGTAGTCTACAGTATCAAAAAAGTGGTGCGGGCCTGTTGTTTGCTTTGCTGGCCTGGGAAATGTCTGATCTACAGACCCGGCCGGCCTGTAAATTTCAAACCAATTTCTACCCTGAATGACATTCACATACCTGCCGACTTGTCCGGTTTTATCGCAATTAGTCCTTTTTTTTAAAAGATTTTTGGCAGCAGAAAATAGTATAAGTGCGATTTTAATATTTTGGAAAAAGAAATTCATTCTGCAAATAAATAGAATATTGTTTATTCATTCGTCATTCATTTATTCTATTACACCATGAATCCTGAGCGGTTAAAAATCTGTTGAAGCTTTTACTCACTTAGCGGCAAACGGTAAACTTCTTGTGTGCATGTTCTAATAAAATGTAATCTCTCAACTGTGGTATGCGTATCAAGATCACATTTGATAAACGCAGGGGCATGACAAAAGACCGCGGAATTCGGTTAATTATCATGTTAGCGTGCAATATTGTAGGATGTATAAACACGTACTTGCTGCATAATTTACCGGAAAGCTACCCCTGTTTGACAGCAGTGACACCTGACCCACACACCGACTGGTTGACATGAGATCGACGTCATTTGACCCATGCGTCCTTTGAATGACCTCAGTTTTAATTGCGTAAACGTCATCTGACCTCCGACCCCCCCCCCCCCCCTTGTGACTGTTTGACTGTTGTCTTTTGGCACGGAAAAAAAGTTCCTGCTTCGGTTGGCTGGACGTGATAGCTTTCATCAAAATGAATCAATGAGCAAAATATTTGGTAGTTAACATACCAATCAAATTGTCTATATTTACTAAATGGACTGCATGCATTTTAAATGTGCTAGTTGTTACCGTTTGACCCAAATCATTCAACGTAACCAATTAAAAAAGTGCCGGTGATGTAAATATTTTACATTGTCAGTAATCGTAAAAATCTGTGAAACTGCGATTACGACTTTCGTCTGAAAATGCGGTGAAAATATATAAAAAACATTTGGTCCATTTTTTAACGGGGGGGGGGGCAAACGCTCACAGAGTTATCAGGTACCGAGATACGTACGTGACATTGAGGTGCCGAGATACGTACGTGACATTGAGGTGCCGAGATACGTACGTGACATTGAGGTGCCGAGATACGTACGTGACATTGAGGTGCCGAAATACGTACGTGACATTGAGGTACCGAGATACGTACGTGACATTGAGGTCCCGAGATACGTACGTGACATTGATGTCCCGCGCGCCTGTCAGCAAATAAAAACCTGTTTATGGTTCGAATTATATTTCATATTTTGGAATGTTGTCCTTTATATTATACAAGTATAAACAAAAAGCCCATACGAACAGGCCTGTCAGATGAACTTATCATGTTTTTATAAAGTAGTGACTCAATGTTGCAGGGTGTAGCATCGATGTCAGCTGCACACCGTGTTGTAAATAATTCAATTGTCGCTGACAGCAAATTCCTTTACTTTTCGGAGAAAACTGCAAATATTTTTAAAGAAATGTGAAAATAATGTGAAATTCAGTGAATTTAATGCACAGTGAACGTGTGTATATAAGTTATCGAAGGTTAACCATGTACTAACTACCACAGCTGTAAAACTATAATAATATTTATTAAAAAAAATTGCACTGAAGATCCATGCATGGTATTATCAATTAAGGCCCACGACAAGGTTGAAAGGATAGACTTGCAATTTTATTTCATTACGTCTTATTTAGTTAATCCCGTCTTATTTAATTACGTCTTTATTGTATTTTCTAAGCTTTATCTGGACCTCAATTCATTTATCAAGCTTTTATATCTTTTCTTGTGAGAAAATCTCTTTTTTACTTCAATAAGCCTATCTTACACTTCTGCAGAATACACGCTGTAAAATATAGACAGAGTTCTCATATTTTTTAAAATTTTATTGTCTTGAATAAGGTTAAAATATTTATTAACTATTTCTTTATTTGTTGAAAATTGGGCCATTGCGCGTTTTTTTTTCAGACCTTACGGTGAAGCAGTTAACAGATAACATCTGTTAACAGGGCATAAATTATAACCGTTAGACCTAAAATTTCTTAATGTACATTCAGGGAGGACCTATGCTTGTCTTCTTGGAAACCTGAAATTAGGTCATGTTGACTTCATCCTGAAAACATGATTTTGAGCATCCATTCAATCAGATGGGGCACAATTTGTATCCACCAGGCTTAGAAATTAGGTCAATGTAATCTAAATCCTCTGGGCCATGGGCTCAAAAGTGCCACCAGAATAACAAACAAAATGATACAAATGCTCCATTAACTAATGTAAAACTAATGCATTGATTACCATGATTTCTTCCATGCATATTGATTACTGTGTGTTGCATCATTGCCTGAAGAGTGGTGATGCC
Organism: Sipunculus nudus; assembly: GCA_026874595.1. Taxonomy (NCBI): domain Eukaryota; kingdom Metazoa; phylum Annelida; class Sipuncula; order Golfingiida; family Sipunculidae; genus Sipunculus; species Sipunculus nudus. The sequence goes on from CM049321.1 coordinate 61,878,530, forward strand.
ACCTGTATTTTTTTTTCAGTTTTGTACCCATTTTTTGCTCAGCTGACTGTAAGTTATCTGAGCTTTAGCAATCACTCTTTGTCAGTCAGTCCGTCCGGTCCACCAGTCGTCCGGCCGTGTGTCCATTAACAGGGCACAGGGCACAAACTGCTGGACCTGGAATCATCTTACTTGACATCCAGAGAAGTCCATAAAAAATGATCTTCGAACTTGAAATTGTGTCTCGGTTACTCATATTCTTCAAGCTATGGGGCTCCGAATACACCCTTGAATAATGGAAAATTTGATACAAAAGCTCAAGTATCTGAACAACTTATGCATTGATCATCATGATTTTTTAAATCGAACATATGCATTGATCATCTGACAATTTGCTTTGATATTGGTCTTAGAATGTTTCATCACTTTCTGCAGACTATTGGCGCCACCTGTATTTTTTATAGATTTTTTACGACATTTTCACTGTTTTTGAGACCTGAAAAGATGCGATCAGCTGTTAATTTTCCACAAATCGTAACGACTGGACTTAACATGCAGTGAGGCCTATGAAAAGACTCCTTGAAAACTTAAAATTATGTATCTGTAAAATTAGGTATAGTTTTTGCAGGCTTAATGATACGAACTGTATTTTGTTTTATTTATAAAGATTTTTTTTGCTATTTTGAGACCTTAAAAATGCGGTCACCTGTTAACAGTGCACAAATTTTAACGACTGGACCTGGAATCTTCTATCTTCACGTGAAGGGAGGACCATGAAAAATCTCCTTGGAAAAATTTAGAATTTAGTCTCTGTTCCATATGTATTTTGTGCTATGGGGCTTCGAAGTACTCCAGAATAATGGAAAATTTGACACAAAAAGCTCAAGTATCTGAACAACTAACCATGATTCTTTGCATGGATATTGGTCATGGAATGTTTAAACAGTTTCTGCAGACTGCTGGCGCCAACTGTTTTTTTTAGATTTTTGTAAGATTTTTTCTCTGTTTTTTTTTTTTAGATTTTAAAGATGCGTTCAACTGTTAACAGTGCACAAATCTCAACTAACCAAACCTAAACAAGCAAACAGCGGTCTCACTCTGATAGCAGTGTTGCAAGTGACAATTACAATTGGTTTGGTTTAACCGTTCATTTATTCTGAGCTACTTGTGCAATTTGCACGTTTATTATTTGATGTTACATGATTTTGTATATGGATCCTACGGATATCTGGTTCTGTGAAGTAAATTTTAATATTCGGTTCATATGGTTTAGATATACTGACAGATTGTGGCTTATATTTGGAAAATTATGATTGGACAAGGGATGTCATAATTATAATGAATTTTTCAGTCAGCAATCGTTGTTAGTAGTTACATAAGTTTACTCACAAGCATCATGGTGCATTTATCAAATCTGGCGGTGGTGGGAAAAAATATCATATTGTATTTTGTCAAAGACAACAAACATAGACTGCGGGGTCAATAGCAGAGTAGCAAAAGCTAGCATTGCCTATGGTAGACTCCGCTCCAACGTCTGGGAGCGTAGAGACATTCATTTTAAACCCAATCTCTAGATCTTCAAGGCAGTCGTGATCACTACGTATGGCTACGGACATAACCTGTCTATGCAAGAAATGCAAAAATACTGAACCAATTTCACCTGATCTGCCTCTGAGGAATGATGAACATTAAATGGCAAGACAAAGTTCCAGATACTGAGGTCATAACACGTGTATAACTCCAAACAATCTTCACCATCTTGCATCCATCCCAGGTCCGTTGGATAGGTCAAGTTTGCCGCATGCCAGATAAAAGACTCCCAAAATTACTTTTGTAAGAAGGACTGGTGTCTGGTAAAATATCCATTGGAGAGAAGCGGAGTCGGTTCAAGGAGAGTCTCCAAGCATCACTGAAAAAAACTATCCATCAATTCAGATATGTTGGAAAGTCTAGCGCAGAATCGAACAGCAAGGCGGGCTGCTGAACAACTAGTCGCAGAAGACGGTGAGATCGAACGACTGGAGGAGTCCAGGAAGAAACGTGAGGTCCGCAGAGCGAGGATGGCTACTACCTCAACAGCAACCACCGATCACAAGTGTTCAAAATGTGGGAGGTTCTTTCGTGCCCTGATTAGTCTTACAAGTCATCAAGACACACAAAGGTTAACTACAAAACCTTGGTGATCATGGTCATCTTCACAAAGCGATAAACGATCATCAGGTCACTTCAGAAGAGTTTAAAACTCTTTTAACATGGGAAAATGAAATAGTTAGTTCAGTATTAATTTTTTTTTGGAGAACTCAATATGATATTTGTATAGTTAAGTAAAATGGTATTGTTTCTTCCTATATGTGTACCTCATTCTGAAATTTAAATTTATTATACTGCATCTTGTATTTTGTTAATATAAAAGGTAAGCAGGCACATGAAACAGAAAACTCAAGCGTGATTTTAGGATCATTAAGTGATCCTAGTAATAATCTAGAAGATGCCATGTGGTTATATTATGCATTTTTTCTTTTTTTTTTTTTTTTTTGTTTTTTTTTTTTTTTTTTTTTTTTTGGCAGCATTCTCTTTTCTCTTTAATCAAACAGATTTGTAATTTAGTATAAAGTTTGTGCACTAGGACTGTCCAACAAATATATCTTGATGAGATTCAAGAATTCAGAGTTAATAAATATGTCTATTATGTAAATACTTTGACCATGTTTTTTTTGGTGGAGGCAACCGCCTCCACTTTTATGCTTGCTTAACTAAGTATTGATGTACATCTGCAGTGTTCCATTCTGGTTTCGGTCCATGTGAGAGGGGCTTACACGCAATATCCATGGCGTCAACTAGGCTCGGTGTATCACTCCTGCGGGTCCTGGATGTGTGTCATCCCCACTGCTGGGTCATAACACCCAGAAACCCACGAGAGTCGCACTCGTTTGTGAGTAAAACACGACTGTTTAGCACAGTCTCTCCTTAGGCCTGCAGAGCGCTATCCTTAGGTGGGGACCGACCATAAAAAAGCTGACCACTTTGGCTGAGATTTGAACTTACAATCTCCCCGCTTTGAACCCTTGGCTCTACCCCTTACCCTCAGAGCCGGCCATTTTATATATAGAAAATTAAATAAGCTCTTTTCTATGTATAGAGAAAAAATAATTTACAAACATTTTAGGACCACAAACAGGACCTCATGTATTTGGAACTACGAGAAAGAAAAATGTACATGCATAACAGACTTTTTAAGAATATCGTTTATTTTATCAGAATAGAAAGAAGAAATTAACACTGGTTTTTATTCATAGTAAGCTGCAAACTGTCTGTTCTTTCCCGAATATTTGTTTTGAAGTTATTTTGGTGAGAAAGTTTGAAAGAAAACTCTAAACGACAGCAGAGAAGATAAATATACAAGCGGAGCGTTACACAATACAATGTGTAGGCAATGCGGAGCAAAATCCATTTTCTATTGATTCACATACATAATAAATAAGGTTTTCATCTTTGTCATTAAGTTTATGACTGACATTTGCTGTGAAATTTAAGATCGATACCTTGCCTCAACAAAAGCAGTCTATCAGCTCTTCAAAACGGAACCTAATTTTAACAATCATTGACAGGGGCAATGACTCCATAGGTGTCAGTTATAATAAATGTGTTCAAAATTACTTTGCGGATCCACATTTATAAAGCGAACAATGGACTCTATAAATGTACATTGTATGATAAACGGTAAAGGTGTCATTATACCATTATAACGATTTCAAGGTTATAACAAAATTTAATGTGAATTCCTCGGTTGACAGACATATTGTTTTTGATTTTGAGAATCTATCTAACATATTTTGTCATAAAACTACAATTGTGTATACAGGAGCTTAAAGACTGTGTTGGGAGAACTGGGATGATTATAAGAGGATAAGCATCATGGTATAATCCAAAAGCCTGAGAGGACCTTGGTCAGTCACTCATTTATTATGAACTATTTGATGAGCTGTATCTGACCACTAAAATTCCTTAGTAAGTTAAATACGAGCCATATTAAGAGACTTTCTAAATTATTTATTATTGCAATGAAACCTTACCCAGTTTCTGTAATAAATTTATATATTTATACGTATATATAACTTGCATTGGCTAAAATAACATATCTAACGTAATCAATAACATTTTAAGCAAAAATCTGTTTTAACTTGCAAGAAATGATGTCTTATTACGGTGATATATCTAGGACAACATCTTAGGAATATGGATAAAACCGCACTCGTTGTCTTTGCTGCGATATCAGGTAGGTCCAAAATAGCACCTACTCACACTCTTATAAAATACACTTGCTCGTACACAGTCCATCATATCTAATGGATAGGGTTGTTCATGCATTCAGTATTCAACATTTTACTTTTACCCGGTCTCTTAAGTTGTTAATTTGTCAACTATTAAACTGACATATGTGACTTGAAGTGTATGGGGTTCTCAAACCCTTTTCCCATATATATATATATATATATATATATATATATATATATATATTCCGGACGCTTCCCCATTTTTTCCCAAGAAAAGTATATTTATTCATTTGCAAGATGACCAATGCACATCTCTAGCAAATCGACGGCATCTTTGGAACATTGATGCAACCACTTTTTTGCGGCGATATCAAATTAATACATTATATTAACAACAAACAAAAATATAATGCTTTGAATTTAAACTGGTCATTCAATCTCTTTATTGTTTTATTTGTACAATTCGTAAACCTCCAAACAGTTCTGTATGTTCAAATTAAATTTCCTCATTATAAATAAACCCCCCACAGTTGACTGTAGTCTGCTGAAACATATTTTTGACACACCAACGATACTCCTGTTACTTTTTTTAAGTCGTTTCATCAACGACAACGACCGGGACACTGTATGAAGTGCGACATGATCGAAAGACCATATCAAACAAGACGGAACGGGTACCAGCAATTGGAACCAGTTCTTTAATACAAAGACAGTGGTGTTTCACTCACTGTGGGAAACATGAATCGTGCCAGGCAGTGACCGTGCTCTCAGACGGAACGTGTGAACTCAGTCTCTCACCTGACTGGAATTCCGTGCGGGAGGATGGAGCTAACCTGTATTGGCACATGAAACGTATTTCTAGAATGCTTTCTACCTTAATTTTGTCATCCGGAGCTGATATAGAATATACAACTGTCGATTTGTTAAAAACATTCACATTTTCATCTTTAAATCGACTAACAATGTTTTGTAGACTTTTTTTTTTAAAACAATTAAAATTATTTTTGATCGTTCAAACATAGGCAATGATGAAGAAAATACAACCATCCCTGCTATTGCAAGAACCCAGCGCAGTAGAAGTGAAACAGGGCCGCTGCAAATCAAATTTACGATTTTGAATAATTTTATATTTACAAATTTATATATTTTGAGTGGTTAACTGAGAAGCAAATAAACATAGTGGTTTAAACTGATGGATCATAGCATGGTGAGTAGAAAGATATATATTATAAATCACTAAATATGTCTATTGATAAAGGATCGGAACAGAGAAGAAAGAAACGTAAGAAGGAGGAACCGCTCATCTCTGATATCCCAGGCGCACTTGGGGTTCAGGGAAACGGGGTGACATTTGGTAGGTCAAAACATCCTCCAACGGGGGGTCTACAGTTAAAACTTAGTATTTAGAACATCAGCACATGTGTTCCTATAAATAATATTTCAGTAGGAGCGAATAACAAACAATAGCCTCACAAATTTGGAAGGTCTGTTTTGCATCAGTCCGGTGCAGCAAAATAAGGGGGTCCCTAAAATGGGAGGGTCCCTAAAATAGGCGAAATAAAAATGTGAATTAAAGTACTAGCGATGTTAGTCAGGCGAATTTATCAAAACATTTAAAATATGGTGTTTGGTCCAGTACTTCTGTGAATCAGGTCAGACTTTCTTATTATGAGAACAGATGCAGCTATGATGATTTAAGTCTGGTAAATTTGCAGATTGTTCATTAGCAGATTATGACATAATTAACGATAAATGAATGTTTGATCAAATCACCTTTGCATTCAGTAAAATTACACAATTGGGACCCTGATTCAATGGGTAGATTTGAAAATTGTTTAGTTGGTTGTCTTAAGATTGTTTAGGAGCATAGATGTAACAAAGCGAAATGCAACTGAAGCGCTTGATTAGCTATATTTTATAATTGAAATATTTACCAGTTTCTACAAACATTTGCAGATCCAGGAGTTGCATGTTTCTTATGTTCAAATAAAAAATTAATTTAAAAATCGATACCCAATTAAACTGTGTAAGGTTCAAATTTGACTTATCTATGCAGAATGTCCGAGCGGATTTGAAGACATGTTTCCTTCACAAACAAAGGACCTAAAGCCCAAGAGCCCATCATGTTATCATCATATGAAGGTATATAACATTGTGACCTTTATTTTAAAATCCACTATTGCTGTCATGGACATGCGCCGCATTACTGAAACAATAAAACCATTAAAGCCTAATTACACCTGTAGATCAATGATAAAAATATACGTCTTATACATATAGAACATATAAAGTCCTTGCTTCAAAGTATTGTACAATTGAAAGTGTATAAAAAGTTTCACATTATACTCGGGTCAACGGAACAGTGTAGGATTATTTTCTCTATACAGGAACAAAAAATGACGATAAATTTACGATAAGCACTCAATTAACTATTTTTTTCTCCCGTTGGCCCTGTAAGTGAATATAAGTCACAGTTCAAGTATAAACAAAACTGCATACCTTTGATCAGTCGTGCTTATAACGTTGACATATTAAGTACTTAAGTAACAAACCATAAATCCTGATAAATATTTACTGGTTTTCCTCGATTGCCACATATGTTGAGAAACATGACTGGTAATGCTGGTGATTCCACCTAGATTTAGATATATTGAAAAGAGGAAACTACACCAAATTCAAATGCCTAACTGGTAGCCTTAATTAACTTCAGGCTGGTCCAGCGTATACTCGCTAATTATGATATACTAATAAGTGCTTCATGTATTTTTAATCGTCAATAATAAGTTTAATTTCATATGGAACCTCGGAATTCCATATGAATGTTCGCCGAATAATGTTCTTTCAGCTGGATATATGGCTGAGGGTTATATTTAGAAAGAGAAACTCGAGTTCATAATTAAAAATTACTAATAGTAATTAATGATTAACCACCAAAATATTTCATAACCTTAATACATATTCCCAACTAAACATTGTTTGAATATAGATTAAAGGACTTCAAATGAATTATAAAATAATGAGATCTGGGTATTATATATGATGAAGCAGCTATCCGAAAGACGCAATGATATATTATAATTAACGTATGATTAGTCATCGTTTCTGCATAAAACACTAGAAACGGGAAATTGGATCGATATATTACTTTTTTTCTATTTAAATGTTCTATTTTATCCATCTCTGTTGCGTAGAAATATCTCAACTGGACATCAGCAGAAAAGGAATGTAAGAAGCTGCAAGCATATCTTCTTGCAATAGAATCAGCGGAAGAACAGAACCATGTCGAAAAATACATAAAATCGAAGAAAATATCAAATTTTCTTAAAAGATTCACAGGATCTGGCAAGGATTAATGAATATTTTATCATTACTAGTTCTGTTTCGGGGGCACTGTATATTCAAATCTGGTTTTGTACTCAAATCCATGTTGTGTTACTGTATTTCTGAGTTCTCTAATACAGTCAAAACAAGTATTGATGATGTATAAGGAATCCGTCGACTCTTTAATTAAGTATCTTCGTGTGCCCTATTTGTTCCCTGAAGTCGAATAGTCAAATGTTAACACACATGACCGTTCATAGGCTATTACAGCTGGTGGAAAACTAAACACGTAAAGACAAAAGCCCTATTTTAAAGAGGCAGCAATTGAAAATCCGAAATGTTGTGGATAATATATGTTTTGAGCAAAGTGTAAAAATAATAAAGTAGCACTTAAACGATTCTTATCGAAATATATATTTTGTATCAAAAGGGGCGTTGAAATACTACTGGCTTTCCCTGGTATTCAACCCTGAGACAGAGACATGGTACTGGGCCTCGACAGGGAAACCACTGGAGTACACAAACTGGTTTGTTGGATGGCCAAACTTTAGCCCTCCAGACTCGTATTACGGCGCCCTCAACCAATACACCGAATTCCAATGGGGAAACGGACGTGGCCACTTAGAACATAATGTTATTTGTGAAACGCCCGCAAGGAAAAGCAAAGGTGAACTTAATAATATAATTCTAAAACATTTCTACTCAATTCTTTAAATGAATATGGAATTAGTTTCAATGTATTTTTATTATTTTTATTTGTCTTCTCCTGTATTGCATTATTATTATTATTATAAATATTATTATTATTAATATATAATAGAAAGGAGGCTTTACTGATGATCAGTTATCAGTATGGGAAACATGCAATCTTAAATATTCAAATGTTATATATCCATGTTTAGAAAAATAAGTATCCTTATAGGGTCACGAAGAATTATTTTCGTAAGAGAGATATTATTTTTCTTTTTTAGTGGTATAATGACTGTCAACAAGAATGAGTTCGATGTGCTGGGGATTTATTTCATGTAACACCAGAGAAATCTACCCTGGTACTGTTGCTCGTATTTTAATGAACATATTTATATTTAACCTTTTTTTGTTTCATCGACATGTTAAAATGGTATCGTGACGAGATAATTTCGTCATATTCATTTTACAATATATTGAATGTTTTCATGTTCATGAAAAGTGAGTAGAATATGAAACGTGATAAAAGCGAAAAACATGTGCATAATTTTATTCTGTTCTGTAGTTATTCGTGAAGGGATATTGTCAGACGATTTTTTAACGTATTTCTGCATCGTGTGATTAAACGTGACACCGCCTGAGCATGATATCCCTAAACATATTGTTTATGAATCATTTATCATATTTGGAATGAATCTGTTCTTTAATGGACAGTTTTATCAGCTCATATCCATGAACTGTTATTTTATAAGATATTCAGAATTTAATGTATATATATATATATATATATATATATATATATATATATATATATATATATATATATATATATATATACTGATAAACTTCGTTGTCTCGAATTCGATCAAGTCTTAATCCCACATATGTCGAATGTGGAGTCTCTGCAATAAAAAAGTTAAAACCTGTATTATTTATCTCCATTTGTGTCGAACTCGGATGTGTCAAAAACCTAATGTGTCGATATGTTTTGTTGGTACCCAGCTAGTATTCCTTTGGTTTTACCCGAGGTCATGTCTCCTAAATGTTTGAATAACAGATGTGCACGGCCCGTCAATCGTGATTAGGCCGTGATGACAAGTTACACGTTCTTAATACCGGCAAGGCTCTTACTCATCAAGCTCGATGGCTCTGCTGTTTTAATGTATGAATAACAGTTGTGAACGGTCCATCAATTATACCTATGGCCGTGATGACCAGTTACATATTTAATACCGGCAAGGCTCTTTCTAATCAGGAGCGATGGTTTACACACCTGGTCCGTTGTTTACCTGTTTGGCCAATTAGTCACTCCTGATCACGTTTTTCTTTTCTTGCCGATTAAAGCATTTAAAGTTATTAATAAACCAAATATAATGGAATCCTTTCCTTTGATGCGTCTTAGATAAATATACAGGCACTATATAAAGGGAAGAAGCTGAGATTTTTCAGATTGAGTCTTCTGTACCATACAGTACATTAAATTGCCTTACTGTTCGACTTTTACATTGTTCGGATTCTGTTAGCTAAGGCTTCTCGGCCTTCTAAGCGTAAGTTTCATGTAAACGCCATTGGGCAGAAGTACGAGGCACTAATCGAGGTTGAACGCGGGGCAAGACCAATTAAGACACAGATTGCAAAGGACGTCAACATTCCCGCCAACACGCTCAGTACATGGATCAAGAATACTGAGAAGATCATGGCGGCTTATAATAATAATAATAATAATAATAATAATTTATTTTATATAGCGTAAAATCCACAGAGTGCTCTAAAATGCTGTACAAATGATATGAATAAACATAATAAAAATATACATGTGTATACTTATCAATCAAGATAAAAAGGTATTTATCCATGCACACAATAAAAGTCGTTATGTACTAAAATGATTTATGAATAAGAATGTTTTCAACTGACTCTTAAACTGAGAATAACTGGACATGGATCTCAACTTCGCTGGGAGATCATTCCATATTTTAGGCCCTGCGACACTGAAGGCACTATTTTGTACTCGTGTTGATTTTGTGAATGGGACATGCAGTAAATATTGGTCGGCAGAACGCATTGCTCTGCATGGATTGTATAGTTGCAACAATTCCTGAAGATACTGGGGTGCAAGCCCATAGACACACTGATATACCAAAGTCAGAACTTTAAATTTCACTCGCTGTTCAACTGGCAACCAGTGAAGAGCATACAAAACTGGTGTGATGTGTTCCGAATTTGATTTCCCAGTGAGAATTCTAGCTGCAACATTTTGAATACGTTGCAGGCGATTCAATTGAGCAGATGTAGCACCGCATAAGAGTGAATTGCAGTAATCCAGCTTGGTCGTTATAAATGAATGAATGACCGTTTCAAGAGAATCACTATCCAAATATTTCTTTAGTTGCCTATATTTCGGATGTGCATATAAGCGGACTTGCACACCGATGAGATATGGGCATCCATCGATGCGTTTGAGTTCATGATGATACCAATATTCCTGGCAGAATGCGAGGGTAAAATATTACAGTTTCCAATGTGAAGTGTGGGTGATGTGAGCTTGTTTCTCATTGACTGTGATGAAATTACTAAGAATTCGGTCTTGTCACTGTTCAACTTAAGGGTATGTCGACTCATCCAGTTTTGTACTGATGTTATACAGATTTCAAGCTGACTAATGGCTCCATCAATGTCGGTGGGTTTGCATGTAATATAAATCTGAGTGTCGTCGGCATATAGATGGTAATTTATGCCCATTTTACGAAATAGATATCCTAATGATGTTGTGTAGATGGTGAAAAGGGTAGGCCCCAATACTGACCCTTGAGGAACACCACACCTCAACGACTTTGTTCCAGATTTCACTCCTTATGCGTTCTTGATTAACTGAATCCTGATTTTGGTGGTACTTATGTGCTTTTTTTATTATTTATAAATAAATAACTAACATTTGTGTTGTTGTATCACACACAGTTTCGAGAACAATACAGTATATAGGCCCTGTACATGTACGGGATTTATCGATAATAGAAAAGGCTGAAGACGGTTAACATAACGAATATCGGTTGTCTCTTACTCCGTTTGTGTCAAGGAAAATTCACCAGTCCCTTCGACTTCGACACAATGAGGTTTTACTGTATATATACAGCCTGGGCAGTTTAGGGGGCCTGGACAGCTGAGTGGTAAAACGCTTGGCTCTCTCCGCTGGCGACCCAGATTCGATTCCCGGCGTGGCTATAAGAGTGGGTTGTAGAGGCCCGTCCAAGGTTGTTGTTTTTCTCTGGGTCCTCCGGTTTCCTCCACCCTTACCGACTCACGAGCGCCAATATCCGAGCCATGGAGAGTACCTCGTATCAGTTCTTATAACTAGTTGTACAATCCATGTCAAATACATAAAGTTTATAGTATATATATATATATATATATATATATATATATATATATATATATGTATATATGAATATATGTGTGTGTATCTATACACAAACATATAAACAAGGACGAATATCCAAATATATCAAGTTCTGTTGTTACGAAGACAAATTGTTAAGGGGAAAATTCTAGGTCAATCCCGGATTCGAATCCATAATGGTGGCGCACATGTCCGGCGTTCCAACCGCTTCGCTAAAAAATCAAAGCAAAGAGACAGTTTTGTCCGCTTTTATGTCACCCCGTAACACACCCCCTCCTAAGAGCGTTCTGCTATCAGAACAAGACTAATTATCCCAGGAGGCACACTTTGGTGAGCTTATTCCCTGGGCCACAGTTTGCTGTCACGTTGGACGAGCCCCCATTTTGTTACGAAGGCAAATTATTCAGGGAAAATTCTGGGCCGATCCCGGATTCGAACCCATGTTAGTGGCGCACAAGTCCGGCGTACCAACCGCTTCGCTAGCAAAGCAAGCTTCACTAGCGAGACAGTTTCGTCTGCTTTTATGTCACCCCGTAACACTGTTCATATGTGCTACAACATGAAATGTCCTATGAATGAATACTAAATGTTAATATTGACCTGGGAATATACTTTTTTAAACTTAACTCATAAACATAATTATCATCTATATAAACGACAATTAAGACAATCACTGACAGGTAATACAAAATGGACCTTTTAAGTTACTATGCATATCACACATTTTTTTTATTCTGACTTATATTTTGTGTACTGATTGTTTGATAGGGTTGTTATAATGACAAAGAGATAGATAAAGTGAAATGTAAGTAAAATTTAAGATAAAATGGGTGGTATGATTTTTTTTGAGGTACTGAAACATTGCTTATAATACAAACTTGAATTTATATAGTCGTACACATTGTACATTATTTGTGTCACTCCGCATCTCTTGTACTGTAGCATTTGTGTTTTTGATTTTGTATCCTCATTATTTAGAAAACAGAATGAGAAGTTAATTTAATGATTTGACTTGAAATTAAACAAATTAACGTCGATTCCCTTATACTCTATTCCTCGTCTGTGAACTGCTATTTGTAGTATTATATTTTATTTATATGTATGAATATTGAGGTAACGTAACTGTTGTTGGGTAAATTCAAATGCACTGGCCAGTACTATGGTTATTTCATTTACTTCGAGCACATTTTAATTTTAAAACAAATGTTTTCCAGTTGGTCATTTATTCCTCATAATATTTAATCAAACAATAAAAATTTCCTTTGGTTCTGAAAGTCAAGGTAGAAAAAAAACTTTCCTTCACAGAAATAATACACCATACAATGAGGGTATTATTCGCATATTTGGTATATCATACATTGTTTATTCTTCAACTAAAAGACAACCGTATTCATTTTAAAAGTTGAAATATGCCCATGTCCCTCGTTAATAAGGTTTTAAAATAAGCTTAAACCCAGAATCGAGGTCTAGATATACACCAAACCATATTTTACCTGTACCCGGGGAATTTTTTAGTAACGTTACCAAAATAAATTTACATATATGAAGTCAGACGATTTCCCAAAATTTTTTTTAAGTATATAATATATAATTTATATAATATTCAAAAGTTTATAATCAGCAATAAAAAGAAAAAGTAGGAAAATTCAGGACTGACAATGTTAAACAATAATAGCATACCGGGCCTTTAATTAGAACATACTGAATGCAAATAATATTTGTACATCATTTATATATAAAACGTTGAATATCGCGACTCGATTGACTGATATATGGAGAACACGTGACAAAATTATTCATTTCTATATTACAGTCATGCTATTCATAAAACCTTGGAAGGATAATCATGTTATGACGTACATCTCATTAATACTACAGTCATTTGTAACAATATATCATGTTTCTCATTGCATAATATATCAAAGTATAGCGTGAAGCTTAAAAACCAATGTGACAGAGGCTTATTCGTCCGTTCTCCGATGACCCTTCATGTTTAATATACCCTGACTTTTGTTTGAGTTTAAATGAATCTGTCCCTTTACCAGTGTCCCAGTCTCTCGTGACGAGTTTTGCCAGTAATGCTTCGCCACCCTTTTTGTGGGTTCGGCATTCCTGTATGTGTCTGTATGCACATCTCCGAAACAGGTTTAAAGTCAGTTCTATCGTGACCATGACCTCGAACCAATCGCTTTCTCGTCATCTCTGCTGAGTTAAAGGGTGGATGAGAACCGCGTCTAAGATAATTCAGAAAAATGGAAGATGATTTAAACAACTTCAGGGAAGACAGAATTTCTGTTTAGGGTAATTCGGGAAATTAAGATGAAAAGAGGCTTGCAGGGAGCACGAGAGTCCTGTTCACAGAAAAAAAAACTGTACTTCTACAGCAAGCTAAACAAAGTGTCTAACTTCAGGTCTCTGGCACCAACTCGATCTCCTGATCAGCTCTTTATATCAGGCGTCACCAAATGAGATGTTTCGAAGTCTTTTAGCATCTTTCATTTTACGATACTGCCCGTTTTCTTGTCTGTTACAAGGTCCAACATCACTCAGAGAAGCTCCATCGCTCCAAATAACCAATCCTGCTGGATATCTATGTTTCAATATGGCAAATGTGTTCTTCCCAGATTAGGATGATGACTTCCGTCTTATGCATTTTCTATTGGCTGTGGTGTCAAGCTTTGATGCATGCTTTCTCGTACTGTCTTTTGAAACTTCTTGTTTCTCATCTTCATCTCTCAGCGACAATATGTTCAGATTCGCCAACCTGAGACCAAAGACCAATTTGAAATGTGCTTTGATCAGATACATCCACTTCGCGTTCCGACTTTTTAGCTTAAGGGCAAGAGCATGGGACGGAACGTGTGAACTCACTCTATCATCTGACTTGACTTCGAACCTAAAGAGGGGGCTAACCTGTATTCAATCAAACTGCAAACTTGTCTATAAAATATATTAACATAGATTTTACATATAATAAACCCAATTATTGGGGGAAATGAATTTCCTTCTCTTTATTTTTTTTACGATTTGTTGAAAAACGGTGGGCACATTTATGATCGCTTTCATTTTTGGCAGTTACGTCACAAACACAGGGCAATCCCCGGTGACTAACAATTCTAGATCTCATCAAACGTTTGATATTTCTGGCACCGTCAGCACCAAATCTTCATGGATGAATAACAACGACATGAATTGCTAGATTTTAGGCATTTTTGTAGTGATACAAACAAGAATAAACGAGGTCAGTGCAAAATAAATTTACAATTATATCCACAAGCTCTACTTCATATTTGAATGGTGTTTAACTGATTAGCAAATAAACGTATCTGTCGGGTCATGAGGCTAAGAACACTTTTATAAATCGCAAATGAAATGTCTATTGACAAAGTACATGAGTGTCGAACCTAAAGAGCGGACAGAAGCGTAGCTCTTACAATAGCGAAATACAGCTGGAGAACAAAACAATATAATTTTAATATTGATCGGCTAAAACAGATATTTGGAGACAGCGGATGCATCTTTGTTAATGTTAAAATGGGAGATTATTATAAATTCATGTTCAATAAAACTTTGTTAGCTCCAGTTTGACTTTCCTATGCAGAATGTCCGAAGGGGTTTGAAGTCATGTTCCTCCGGAGCCCATCATGCTGTCATCACATGAAAGCACTAAGCATTTCGACCTTTATTTCAAAATTGCTGCCAAGCGCGGGGGTCGCATTACTGAAATATTACATCCATAAAAGAGTAAGTAATTACTTCTGCGAAGACATATGAAAGATGCTTTTTCATTAATATCTAAGGGGCCCATTTACCTATAATGCATGTTGAGTAAACACGAAAAATAGATTCTTCCCTTTGAACACGTGCCACAACACGTGCCAATCAGGAGATGCCCTTACTGACTTGGCCGAACAAATATAATACATGTTCCCGCTGGCTCAAACACCGCGTGTTGCCCCTATTAATTGAACCTCCGGTCACGCGGCCTTGTCATGGTAAACAGACACACGTGGACTGTGTTTAGCAACACGCACAGTCATAACAAGGTATTAAACAGCCGTATGCGAGGGAATAAGACTGTGTGCTGGATTGGTTTATTGGAAAACCTTTGTATAAAACAAAACGAACTTATAGTGTGGAAGAACAGGCATATAATTTATCCTGATTATGGCCCTCTAATCATATGTGAAGCACACTTTCATTATATTTACTTCAATTTTTTTTAGAATAGTTTGAATACACTGTCAGACACCTGATCACATCATCAATACACTGTCAAATACGTGATCATCCCATCAACAGTGTCAGACGTGGTCACACTATCAAATTACTGTCGGACATGAGATCACAAAAAACACTCGAACAGGTGCTCACATCATCAATACACTGTCAAAAACACAATCACCTCATCAATCCACTGTCGAACACATTGATCAATTATTAACGACAGATGCCTGATCACATCATCAGGACCTTGTCAGACACGATCACATCATCGATACACTGTCAGACACGTAATCATATTATCAACAGTGTCAGACACATGACCACATCATAAATTCTCTGCCAGACACGATCACATCTTCAATACACTGTCAGACACGTAACCACATTATCAATGGTGTCAGATACGTGGTCACATTATCAATACATTGTCAAACACCTGATCACATCATTAATACACAGTCAGACACGATATCACACCAATACACTGTCATGCACAATCGCCTCATCCATACACTGTCAGACACGTGATCACATCATCCATTAACTGTTCCACACGTAATCACATCATCAATACAGACATCTGATCAAATCATTTATACACATTCAGACACGTGATCACAACATCAATACACTGTCTGACACGTGATCACAACATCAATACACTGTTTGACACATGTTCACATCAGCAATTGTCAGATACGTTCACCTCATCAATACTCTGTCAGACACATGATCTAATCAGCAAATGTCAGATCACCTCATCAATACACTGTTAGACACGTTATAACATTATCACATTATCACAGACGTGATATCACCATCAATACAGTGTCAGGCATCTGTTCACTTGATCTCACCATTAGAACACTGCTAAACACTGATCTTGACACAAACTCTGTCAGAAATATGATCTCACCATCAATACATTACCATACAGTTACATCAACAAACCCCTTTTTATTTAGATTTTATTAATAAAACAAAAGGACAAAAATAAATAAATGTTATTTGTGATTAAAAAGTTATGATGTGCATCATTTATCCTTTTCAACCATTTTCGCTCGCTATTTTACAGGTGACCTGTGGGTCACGGTGCTCTGCTGAAAATGACTTAATATATTTTATACAAACCTAACAGTTGTGCTGTCAAATTTTATGGCTTTCATAAAAAGAAGCATGATCCATTCGTAATCAAATATGTGTGAAAGTGTCAGAAATTCAACTATGTGACTGAAGTATGTGTATAAAATATCCACTAGGAACGTAAGAAACTCTAAAAATTATAGAACAAGGCCTACAGGCCTTATGCGAGCCTGTGCAATGAGATTACACCAGGTTTAATGCTTCAATGCTAGACCATTACTTTTCAAGAACATGTGTAACATGTATATGGACAATGCAAGTACTAAACACTTAGAACAAGAAACAATTAAACAAACATCACTGCTGCAATTCTGGCATGGGTGCACACAACACAAAAACTAGAATATAGGTAGTCAACAAGCGAATACATGTACCTGTCAAAATCAGAGTGGGAAAGGTGTAGCATGGATTGAGTGGCAAGGGGAAATAGAGTGAGGTGTGTTGCATAATAGCCTGGATGTCTGCAGCCGAAATGTGTATGTAGGTTGCGCCAAATACCACAAAATGCAGAAAGCTGTCCAAGATGTATAAACATGCAAAATTTTAGGCAGATAAGTCAAAAATGTGCAAAAATGGTGGTAGGTGGCGCCACCAATTTTGTGTATGATTAAGTGATATGTTAGATCTATACACACGCAAAATTTCAGGGGGATATGTCAAACCAGTCCTGATATATGAGCCTGAATGTCTGCAGCATATACATAAATATAGGTGGCACCACCTGCCACAAAATCGAGAAAACTATCTAAGACGTATAAACATGCCAAAAATTTAGGCAGATAAGTCACACCACTACTGAGATATGAGTGATTTTAGCCCACGGCAGGCAAACAGACGGAGGCTGTGCAAAAATGGTGGCAGGTAGCGCCACCAAATCTGTGTATGATTAAGACCCATGTGAAATCTATACACATGCCAAATTTCAGGGGGATATGTTAAACCAGTCCTGAGATATAAGCCTGAATGTCTGCAGCGTATACATAAATGTAGGTGGCGCCACCTGCCACAAAATCCAGAAAGCTATCCAAGATGTATAAACCTGCAAAATTTTAGGCAGATATGTGAAACCACTGCAAAGATATGAGTGATTTTATCCCACAGCAAACAAACAGACGGACGTTGTGCAAAAATGATTGCAGGTGGCGCCACCAGTTTTGCGCATGATAAAGAGCTATGGGAGATTTATACACACGCAAAATTTTGGCCCAACTGTTCAAACGGTTTCCGAGATATGAGCTTGGATGTCTGCAGCTTAAACGTGAATGTAGGTGGCGCCACCTGTCATAAAATCAAGAAAGCTGTCCAGGATGTACACACATGAAAAATTTCAGGTGGATAAGTCCAACCAATGCAGATATATGAGTGTTTTTATCCCAAGGCTGATGAACAGATGGACGCTGTGCAAAAATGGTTACAGGTGGCGCCACCATTTTTAGTGTACGTTATAAAGCTTTCCAAGGGCTACCTTTGTGCAAAATCTTTAGCCTTATCGGTCAAACGGTTCCCAAGATATGTGGGTTTATGTGTGGAAACAGACACACAAATGGACGCTGGGCAGAGAGGAAAGGTTAGAGGTCAACCAAAAATGAGGGCGCACCAGTTCACATGTGACTGATCATAATTCCGAATTTTAATAAATTCTGCCCAGTGGTAATGGAGGAGTTCTCCGGAAACCTATGCAGCTGTGGTGGCAGTGTCGGCGTCCAACTGAAAACATAGTATCCGCAAAACTCTGTTTTGGCAGATACAATGATTGTAGCGGGCACCACCAGTCTTGTATACATCGAAGAGATATATACACATGCCCAATGTCAGACTGATATGTCAAACCCCTCCTATGAAATAAGCAGGGACATACACTGTGCAAAAATTGTTGTAGGTGGCGCCACCAGTCTTGTACACTATAAAGCTAACCGATATGTATAAACATGCCCAATTTTAGGCTGATGTATCAAATTCCTCTGTAGGAATAAGCAGGCGCATACACTGCAAAAGTCAATGTAGGTGGCACCACCTGTCTTGTTAATGAGAATACCATCAAACACGCATAGACAGGTAAAAATATCAGTCCAATACATCAAACATCCCCAGAGTTTGATGCACTGGCCTGACAAGGCTTAGGTGAGTAAGGCAGTTGCCCCCGAGGGACCTGTGGCAAATTGCTGCCTCAAGCTACTGCACTGAGTGAACTCTTGACCTGCACCTGGCTAGACTGAGTGAACTTTTGACTTGTACCTGGCTGCACTGAGTGAACCTTATCCTGTTGCATAATCTGACACAGTTGGCAGTCTGCCAAAGCAATAAATAGATCCAGGCTCAACTTTGGTGCCAAATCTGATGCAGTTAGCAGTCTGCCAAAAATCATTCATGTGGAACCATTAATGACAATTATTATAAGAATTATTGTAGGGATTATTCTTGTAAAATATTTAACAAACTGGCTTCAGTGGCATCAGTCAAAAAACGCTTCGCAGGTTTATAACTCATATAGGAAAATACAGCAAACTGGCTAAGTTCAGTTTCCTGTGACTCAGCCAAAAAGCACTGAACCAAAACCATTTAAACAAACTTAAATTATCAACATCTGAGGATAATTAATGTGTGAGATTTAAGAATTTGGCCCAGTGGTTTTTGAGAAGAAGATCTTTGTAGCCACTGAGCTAAAATGGGCTGTTATGGGATATGACTAAATTCAGCTTCCCATAACTTAGCCAAAAGTCGCTGAAAAGAGACCATTTGAACAAACTTCAGAAAGCACTACCCTAGGATCATATCTGTACGATATTAAACATTTTGGCCATATGGTTTCAGAGAAGAAATTTTTTGTAGCCCTCAGTGTGATACAGGCACTGATGACCCCGTTCAAAAAAGGCCGATGCAGGTGGCGCCACCAATAACTCAATTTTAGATATGACCTATGTGACCAACATTGGCATAAAATTTGGTGATGATAGCTCCAGCCATTTCTGAGATTTAAATTTTAATATGCTTTTTTGCACAGTTAACAAAGTTCAACCTCCTGTAACTCAGCCAAAAATCTCCGACTGGAACCATTTGAACAAACTTGATAAAGATTGTTCCAGGGATCATTTCTGTGAAATATTGGTTAATTTGGCTGGACAGTTTCGGAGAAGATTTTTAAAGTTTTTTTAGCTTTTTCCCTATAAAATCTAAGTAAATGCAGTTAGAAAATAAATAAACAAAATCCGATATAGTTTTTTGGAGGACTGATTATTTGTAAAAAATTTGGTGATGCTAGCTCCTGCCGTTTTTGAGATAGCTATGGTTAACGTACAGATGACACACTCCTAATCGTAGCTCGCTTTCCCATATAAAGTCTAGACTTTTTTTCTCGCCATACTTGTATTTACTGATACACATCTTTGCAATCAAAATAGAGAGGTTTATAGTTAATATATTTTTTTTCTAGAATAGTCTCCTTGGTAACCAAGCATTACACGAGATTCTTGTAATTTAACATTATACCTAGTACTACAAGAAACTTCTGGCTGAAAACATTAAGAAATGCAATCAGAAAGAATCTAAGGGTTTTATGAAAGGATATATTTGATCAACAGAAATGTGTATAAGCGATTAATAATAGTAACAACAGGTTAAACATATGGCCAAATGAACTAAAATCAAATTCCAGGAACGTTTGCCCAGTATTCCTGATTGAGTGTACGAGTGTTATGGATAACAAGGCCCAGCAAAAATTAAGAGACATAAATGAAATACTACAAAATAAGCACAATACTACAAATTTTGTAAGTTATAATGCAATGTTATTTTTAAAAGGATTTCATTTAGAACAGTAACCTTAACTTCAAGAGAAAATAAATCCAAAACATTTAAATAATGGCTGAATGTATTTTCTCTTATCACTTCAATATACCTGATTGAATATTTTACAATTCACAGCTGTAAACTTTGCTATAAACTGTAGCTTTCAGACCACTTGTATTTGATAAACATGGGACCAATGGGTCACGTTGCTCAGTTAATTTTTTTGAAGATTTTAGAAGATGTAAAAATATACTTTGTTGGACAGCTGACAGACAAAGGACCATCGCTACCTCAGTTGACTTATAGTCGGGTGAGCTAAAAACATGATTGTAAATGACTAGGTGTCTTGATGCCATTATTCAACCTTATAAAGTGCCAAAGAGTACTTGTGTTGAAATCTTATATTTCATCATATACTAGTAATATTTTTGTAATTTGTTTTTTTTTCCAATTGCAAACTTGTAAAGCAGGAAAACAGATGTATATTCATTTTGTTCTAAAAAGCATTACACATTGAAAAATGCTAAATGGTCAGATTCATCTTGTTTATTGAAACTTGCTGCCTTATAGTCAGCTGGCTGCCCAAATAATAAAGGTACATAACAAGCCGCGGTGGGAAACACAACCCATGCGCTAACCTTGCTTGATCATACATTGATATGTCATGGTCCTGGAAAACTTGGATAAAGCAGGTGGCATTGAAAACACTATCAGCTTTGTGTAGAGCAGGGATTACTAGCCTTATGGTTGAAATGGAATTTGAACAGTTTTGTAATGACTACAAATGACACGAGCAGTTTTTACATCATATGATGTAGTCGTAGTGATCCAGTTTGCAATGGAACAATGAGACAATGGAACATATAGTCAGCCAAGAAAATAATGGGATCACAACCACAGGTCCAATAAGCCAATACTCTATTTTTTAATTCTACATGGTTCCCATGAAAAAACCATGAAAGTCCAAGGATAGAAATAAAAAATTGTCCTAAAAAAATCTGTAGTCTATAAATGTCATTTAATGTTGAATCCATAGTTCAATATAAGAAATGCATAGAGTGTAACACCTTCACATGAATCATGCATTTTCCCCCTGGTCCAATGTTTTGAAAAAATAAAATGTTAAAAAGAGAAGTATTTCCAAAGTACACACAGCTGGGTAATGTTTTCTCAGTATGTCCATGTATAATACAAGCACACTCATCAGAGAATTTGTTACTTTGTTGTTTACATTTAAATGACTTTCTAGTGAATGTCTTTTTATCATTTCATTCAGGTTTGCCTATTGTCTTTTAGTTTACAGTAACATGGCTTTTCTCTAGCACGTGTCCCCATGTGAATCAACAGTGTTCATAGAGAAAAATTATCATATTATTGTGTTATCTCTTTGTTTGTCTTCCCAGGTATCCTAACTTCAATGTGCTTCTCCAACATTTCCTAAAGTATCTGCAGGGCTTCCTGCCGCGTGTATCATCATATGTTTATCCAATGTTTTCTTTAGTTGGAAAGATTTCCTGCAATATTCACATTTAAATTTCCTTTCTTGAGTATGTGTCCTTATGTGGCTGGTCAGGTTTGACCGTTCAGCAAAACAATGGCCGCACGTCTCACATTTAAATGGTTTTTCTCCGGTATGTGTCCTTATGTGAATTGTCAGGTGATATTTCCGTGAGAAACATTTCCCACATTGCTCACATTTAAATGGCTTTTCTCCTGTGTGTATCATCATATGAGACTTCAGGTGAACTGGCTGAGTGAAACATTTGCCACATTGCTCACATTTAAATGGTTGTTCTCCAGTATGCATCTTGAGATGGTAACTGAGTTTAGACTTTTCAGTGAATGATTTGCTGCAATGATAACATTTAAAAGGTTTTTCTCCAGTATGAACTTTGAGGTGTCTAGTCAAACACTTCTTCAAACTAAAACATTTGCCACAGTCCTTACACTTAAATGTCTTTTCTCCAGTATGGGTATTAATGTGCCTTTTGAGGTCTGGCTTTCTACAGTAACTTTTACCACAATGTTCGCACTTATATGGTTTTTCTTGAGTATGAGTTAATATGTGACAATTCAGTTTAGACTGTACAGTAAATCCCATTCCACAGTTTTCACATTTGAATGGTTTTTCTCCAGTATGGATCATCACGTGTATCTTCATGGAACCCTTCCCTGAGAAACATTTACCACAAAAACCACATTTGAATGGCTTTTCTCGGCTATGATTCTTAATGTGCATCTTGAGTTCAATCTGCTGAGAGAAAAATTGGCCACACCGATAACACTCAAAGTGTTTTTGCCCAATATGTTTCTTGGCATGATTTTTAGGGTAGTCTTGTTAGGAAATAGTTTTAAGCAATGCTCACATTCAAAAGATTTTTTGCCATTTTGTGCGCTTGTATTTTTTTCCAGGGAATTCTTCAGAGAGTAATATTTGCCACATTGCTCACACTTGAATGATTTCTCTACAGGGTGTGTACTAAAATGACTTGTAAGGTTTTCCTGTTCGGAGACTGATTCGCAGCAGTGTTCACATTTAAACAATTCTCCACCAATATGTGTCTGGATTTGATTCTTCATGTTACCCTGGTAAGACACACTACAATTTTCATATTTTAGTGTATTTTGTTCTTGAAAAATATTTCTCATTTGTTTTTCGCTTTTGTCCCCCATCAGATTCAAATGGGGTGTTCCTTTAATAAGGTCACTAGAACCAATGTCAGATACAACTGATGATATGTGTAGCGTAATCTCAGCAGTGTTTTCTAAGTGACTAAGTGGTTCATTGTTCTTTACATATCTAAGACAACTATGTTTTTCTTCATCAGGTATAGCATTCTTCATGTCTTTCGGATAAATTGTGTTTTCCACATCAGAAATATCTTTCTTTATGAAATCAAGAAGGGTTGTTACTTCATCCTGACTGCCCTTATCACTTGGCCTGCTATTATCCTGGGTAGTTTCTTGACCATTTCCAATGACGTTTGGTTTCATTTCATGTCCATCATTTTCTTTCTTTATGTGGTCATCCAGATATTCCAGGTTGAATCCTAGTTCTCCAGTATCTGAATCACATTTAGAGTAGCTGGAGTAATATTCCTTCTTAATGAAGTTATCCAAACTTGGCGATGTAGGTCTTACAGGATCCATGTATCTTTCTGACACCTCCTGCAAAAAAACATAAAAACAATAGTTAACAGGCCAGCAGTGTTATTATAACAAGTTCATCCAGTCTGCATAAAAAACATGTGACCCATGGGTCATGATGCTCAGCCAACTGACATTTTGACAATAAGTCTTTCCTGTCTGGAAAAACTGATGTAACACATCATGATCAATATCCATATGATTATTCTAGGGGGTACTCTAGAGCCCCATAGCTTGAAGAATATGGGTAACAGAGACCTAATTCAAGGTTTCCAAGGAGACCTTTCATGGACCTCTCAGGATTTAAAGTAAGAAGATTCCAGGTCCAGCAGTTATGATTTGGGCCCTGTTAATAGATGACCGCATCTTTTTAAGTCTAAAAAATAGAGAAAAAAAATTGTAAAAAAATTGAAACAAATCAGGTGGCACCACCAGTCTGCAGAAACTGATGAAACACTCCATGATCAATATCCATGCAAAGAATCATGGTGATCAATGCATTAGTTGTTCAGATACTTGAGCTTTTGTATCAAATTTTTCAATATTCTTGGGGGTATTTTGGAGCCTCATAGCTTAAAAAATATGGGTAACAGAGACCTAATTCCAGGTTTCCAGGGCATCTTTTCATGGATCACTCTGGATGTAAAGTTAGAAGATTCCAAGTCCAGGGGTTACCATTTTTACCCTGGTAACAGATGACTGCATCTTTAAAGGTCTCAAAAAAAAAGAGAAAAATAGTAAAAACCGAAAAATACAGGTGGCGACACCAGTCTGCAGAAACTGATGGAACACTCCATGATCAATTACCATGCACATATTCATGGTGATCAATGCATTAGTTGTTGAGCTTTTTATCAAATTTTTCATTATTCTGGGGAGTACTTAGGAGCCCCATAGCTTGAAGAATATGGGTAACAGGGACCTAATTCCAGGTTTCCAAGGAGATTTTTCATGAACCACTCTGGATGTACAGTTAGAAGAATCCATGTCCAGTGGATACGATTTGTGCCTGTAAATGGCAGCTGCTCAATCCTTTAGAGAATTTAACCTCAAGCCATGAGGGCCTTAGCAGTAGCTGATACTATCCAGGGACTGGGTGTCTGGTGTCTTTGTTATGACCTGAGTGACCCTATAGGCAGGCTGTCCACTGTGTACAGGTTAGCTAGTGGCTGGAGAAAGTCTGTGTGTATCCTATTATACCCTAATGGCAAGGGTTTGTTTACATGTGTATCTGTCCCCATTTCTTGCCCTGGTCTGTACTGTCCTTGCTGTCTGGACTGTCCTTGCTGCATTGGCTGGGGGGAAGTGACGTAGTTGCCACGTAGTCCTTTAAGTAAAGTCAACAAGTCAGCAAGCATTACAGAAAATAAGATTTTAACTGTGATCCTACCCCAGAGAAGCCATAAGGTAAAGGCTAAGTTTATATATAATGCTTGTTAAACAAGGGTTACACATATTTCTTAAGTTCTATTATCAATATTATGTCAGAATTAACAGTTGTTGTAGAATATGAATAGTCAGCTGTGTAACATGACTCTCAGGGTGATCATATGGAGATTGCTAGGTCTGTAAACAGTAACAGTTCATATTGTAACTAATTTCTTAAGCTGAGATAGATAATACTTCAGGATCTAAATAATATCTCATGGTCTATGTATCATAGCATGCAGCTGCTAAGAGTATTATATTTTTATTCAGTTTTGAATCTATGCTTGTCTTAGAGGCTAAATGTACTGTAATTAAGTCTGTTTTGTGTCTGTTTATTTTAATCAGTTAAATATTTTCTTGACAATTGATACAGTTGTGCATCCGTTAGTGTGGCTAGAAGCGAATCTGTTATCGATAGTCAGGGATACTAATTCACTAGCATATGTACAAATTATATATCTAATTGCTGTCTGAATTTCAATTATTTTTTCCCCAGACAAAGTCGTGGGATACTATGTTTTTTTCATACAGGTACCGCCGCTGCCGCCGCATATAAATCTTGTTGGCGCGATAACCAAAACAAGTGACCCATGGGTCATGACGCTCAGCTGCCAAGCATGACCTGTGACATCATGGACTGAGATTCACAACTTCCAGTCAAATTTTGAAGAACAAATTTGCCAATTTGTTGAAAATTTTCTATGACAACAGAAATATATATCACCTATGTCTGGTTAAAACACAGTGAATTGATGGTCTGAGGAAAATGCATGATTGTTAAGCTATCAGGAACTATTCCAACAGCTTGCTTGAAACCTGTCAGTCTCAAAAGGAACAACACAAAGGGCAAAATTAAGATCAAAATATATAGCAAAAATCAAGGAAATACATGCAAGAATTATTGAGAAACAGGTGCTTCTGTGTGAATTTTTATTCAATACAAGCCAACTGTACTGCACTTTTATAAATGATGGTAATATTTATTCAGAAATATTTGACCCAATCCTTTACAAGATTACATAAATATGCATCCAACTGCATTCACTTTAACTGTTCTTGAGATAAAATGATCAAAAGGAATTAAAAGATGGTTGCCTGGTGTCCATATTGGACTTCTGACAAGTCTGAAATCAGACAACAAACATTCTCTAAATCGGACCAAACATTAAAAAAAAATTACTGAAACTGCACTGAAGAAAGAATTTCTAAGGTGGCTAACTGGCAGACATAATGGATTTCTGACAAGTATGACATTTGATATCCCACATTCTCCAATAAGAGACCAAACTTGGGGCAAATTATCCAGTAATGGATGCCCAAAATAATTCAAAAGGCATGTCCAGGCCCTCATATCAGATTTATAGATATGCAATTGTAAAAAGTCTAAGTCCAATATTTTTTATTAACACTCTGCTTTTCAATGGGGTCAGCAGGGTAGGTAAACTGCCAAACCTGAAAGAAAAGAAATGCAGAAAGCATGACTAAGAGTCTTGAAATAAAACAAAAAGCCATCCTAAATCAAGGTACACATCCACATATTATGAGAAGAAACACTTGCTTTTATATGTGGTGATATATATTAAAATATTCAGATATCTAGGAAACTAAGTTTATTGCTAGGATTCCATAAAATAAACTGCAAAATGTTGCCATCATCTTATAAATCAGTAGCTAAACCTTAATACTATACTCTCATAGTCTTAATGCCTGGCTGAAGCATTCTGACAACAGTGTTTTTGTTATGAAGTAACGAGGTAGTTATCACTAACCTTATCACTTAATAGGCTGATACAAAAGGGAGTCATATGTCACCAGTGTCACTCACAATTACAGCCACACAGGGAGATGTACCAGCTGGAGTGGGATGGTTATATATACAAGAAAAATAGAGATGGTCTATAAAATAAGTAATTGTGAACATCCCTGACCTATGACCTTGGCCTTTTGCCCAAATATCAACTGGATTCTTTCTAAATGATGGGTAACTACTAACCACTTAAATCTGGTGTAATTACTTGGCAACCAATGGGTGAATAACTTTGACCTGCAACCTTTAACCTGCTGACCAGCTGACCCCAAAATCAATAAGTTTATTCAAGCAAAAAGACCCATAAATATGAAGTTTGAGTCAAACTGAGTGATGCATAGATGTGGCATATGTGAAAGACTGAAGGTTTGGGTTGAACAAGAAGTGGGTGCTGTGAACTTGACCTTTGACCTCAAAATCAACAGGTCTTTTCCCCTGTTGGCAGAGAAGCGATATCAGTGCTGGAAGGTTTGGAATGAAAAGTCTAGCTTGAAATGTGTCCACAACCTTTTCAAAGAAGTGGATCCTGTGACTCTGACCTTTGACCTTGTGACCTCAAAATCTATAGGATTCTTCTCCAACTTAGTAGGTGAGCTATATGTGAAAGATCAAAGAATTGGGATGAAAGGGTTGGCTTAAAATGCATCCACAGGCTTTATAAAGAAGAGGCTCCTGTGACCTTGACCTTTGACCTTTTGAACTAAAAAAAATTATGGTTCTTCCCCTATTGGTAGGTGAGCTGTATGTGAAAGATGGAAGGTTTGGGATGAAAATTTTGTCTCAAAGAGTTATTTCTAGGGGGTGCAAACACACCCCATAACTTCGAGAATATAGGTCACAGTGACCTAATTTCAGGTTTGCAAGGAGATCTTTTTATAACCTCTAAGACTGCATAGGGTTCATGGCCCTAGCCCCTACGGTTACGATTTGTGCCCGGACGGACAGACGGAAGGACGACGGACAAAGACCCATCGCTATAGCCCAGCATGACTGAAAGTCAGCTGCGCTAAAAATATTTCATGGAACTTTATCAAACTTGGTATATGTATAGATATGGGTAAGAGGATGACGCCTATTTAAAATGAGGTAATGACCTTTACTAGGAGAGTGTCCTTGACCTTGAATAGGTCCAATTTTGGGGAAAATCACACAAATTCTTTAATATCTCAAGAAATCTTGCATGGATTTATCCCAAAATCAAGTTGATGGAAGATCATTGATAGGGTTGTCATGTTCCAGAAACTGGTGGCGCCACCTATTATTCTTTACTTGTTTTCATGCTGTTTATTACCTCCAAAATTGCCACCGTACAGTACTGTGAGCATTATAAGTCAAAAACTAATGGACAGATTTCTTTTATATTATGCATATACATAGGTATGGGTTATGGGATGATGTTTATTTAAATTGCGGTCATGACCTTTCCTATGATAGTGGCCTTGACCTTGAATATTGCCATATATGGTGAAAATCTCACATCTCTTATGATATCTCCAGTGTTGATAGCCATATGGATTTCAAACATGACTTATGTATGGCCCACCACTTAAGTAAGAACCCTATAGGTTCTAGGGTCATGAGGTCAAAGGTCAAGGTCAATGGACTGGCATTTTAAAAGATACGGTGGATGCATTTTAAGCCAAACTTTCATCCTAGGTCTTCCATCTTGAATATATAGCTCACTTGCCAATAGTGGATGATTCATAAAAATTTTGGGGTCACAAGGTCAAAGGTCAAGGCCACAGGAGCTATCTATCCAAAAATTAGTTTCTGGATGATAATTCCTGCTTTTATTGATGTATCGATTTTAAACTTGACTTGTATATGCCCCATTGGAAAAGCAAGACCCAAATTGATTTTGGGGTCATGAGGTCAAAGGTCAAGGTCACAGGACACATCTTTAAAAAGATTTTGGATGCATTTTCAGCCGAACATTTCATCTCAGATCTTTCATCTTGCACATATAGTTCACCTGCCAAGAGAGGAAGAACCCTATCAATTTTGAGGTCACAAGGTCAAAGGTGAAGGTCACAGGAGCCATCTGTCAAAAAATTAGTTTCTGGATGATAATTCCTGCTTTTATTGATGTATGGATTTCAAACTTGACTTGTATTTGACCCATTGGAAAAGCAAGACCTGAAGTGATTTTGGGGTCATGAGGTCAAAGGTCAAGGTCACAGGAAACCTCTTTAAAAAGATTGTGGATGCATTTTCAGCCAAACAATTCATCTCAGATCTTTCATCTTGCACATATAGTTTACCTGCCAAGAGTGGAAGACCCCTATCAATGTTGAGGTCACAAGGTCAAAGGTGAAGGTCACAGGAGCCATCTGTCCAAAAATTAGTTTCTGGATGATAATTCCTGCTTTTATTGATGTATGGATTTCAAACTTGACTTGTTTATGTCCCATTGGAAAAGCAAGTCCAAAATTGATTTTGGGGTCATGAGATCAAAGGTCAAGGTCACAGGACACATGTTTAAAAAGATGTGGATGCATTTTCAGCCAAACATTTCATTTCAGATCTTTCATCTTGCACATATAGTTCACCTGCCAAGAGAGGAAGAACCCTATCAATTTTGAGGTCACAAGGTCAAAGGTGAAGGTCACAGGAGCCATCTGTCCAAAAATTAGTTTCTGGATGATAATTCCTTCTTTTATTGATGTATGGATTTCAAACTTGACTTTTATATGACCCATTGGAAAAGCAAGACCTGAATTGATTTTTGGGTCATGAGGTCAAAGGTCAAGGTCACAGGAAACCTCTTGAAAAAGATTGTGGATGCATTTTCAGCCAAACAATTCATCTCAGATCTTTCATCTTGCACATATAGTTCACCTGCCAAGAGTGGAAGACCCCTATCAATTTTGAGGTCACAAGGTCAAACGTGAAGGTCACAGGAGCCATCTGTCCAAAAATTAGTTCTGGATGAAAATTCCTTCTTTTATTGATGTATGGATTTCAAACTTGACTTTTATATGACCCATTGGAAAAGCAAGACCTGAAGTGATTTTGGGGTCATGAGGTCAAAGGTCAAGGTCACAGGAAACCTCTTTAAAAAGATTTTGGATGCATTTTCAGCCGAACATTTCATCTCAGATCTTTCATCTTGCACATATAGTTCACCTGCCAAGAGAGGAAGAACCCTATCAATTTTGAGGTCACAAGGTCAAAGGTGAAGGTCACAGGAGCCATCTGTCCAAAAATTAGTTTCTGGATGATTATTCCTTCTTTTATTGATGTATGGATTTCAAACTTGACTTTTATATGACCCATTGGAAAAGCAAGACCTGAAGTGATTTTGGGGTCATGAGGTCAAAGGTCAAGGTCACAGGAAACCTCTTTAAAAAGATTGTGGATGCATTTTCAGCCAAACAATTCATCTCAGATCTTTCATCTTGCACATATAGTTTACCTGCCAAGAGTGGAAGACCCCTATCAATGTTGAGGTCACAAGGTCAAAGGTGAAGGTCACAGGAGCCATCTGTCCAAAAATTAGTTTCTGGATGATAATTCCTGCTTTTATTGATGTATGGATTTCAAACTTGACTTGTTTATGTCCAATTGGAAAAGCAAGTCCAAAATTGATTTTGGGGTCATGAGATCAAAGGTCAAGGTCACAGGACACATGTTTTAAAAGATGTGGATGCATTTTCAGCCAAACATTTCATTTCAGATCTTTCATCTTGCACATATAGTTCACCTGCCAAGAGAGGAAGAACCCTATCAATTTTGAGGTCACAAGGTCAAAGGTGAAGGTCACAGGAGCCATCTGTCCAAAAATTAGTTTCTGGATGATAATTCCTTCTTTTATTGATGTATGGATTTCAAACTTGACTTTTATATGACCCATTGGAAAAGCAAGACCTGAATTGATTTTTGGGTCATGAGGTCAAAGGTCAAGGTCACAGGAAACCTCTTGAAAAAGATTGTGGATGCATTTTCAGCCAAACAATTCATCTCAGATCTTTCATCTTGCACATATAGTTCACCTGCCAAGAGTGGAAGACCCCTATCAATTTTGAGGTCACAAGGTCAAACGTGAAGGTCACAGGAGCCATCTGTCCAAAAATTAGTTCTGGATGATAATTCCTTCTTTTATTGATGTATGGATTTCAAACTTGACTTTTATATGACCCATTGGAAAAGCAAGTCCAAAATTGATTTTGGGGTCATGAGATCAAAGGTCAAGGTCACAGGACACATGTTTAAAAAGATGTGGATGCATTTTCAGCCAAACATTTCATTTCAGATCTTTCATCTTGCACATATAGTTCACCTGCCAAGAGAGGAAGAACCCTATCAATTTTGAGGTCACAAGGTCAAAGGTGAAGGTCACAGGAGCCATCTGTCCAAAATTAGTTTCTGGATGATAATTCCTTCTTTTATTGATGTATGGATTTCAAACTTGACTTTTATATGACCCATTAGAAAAGCAAGACCTGAATTGATTTTTGGGTCATGAGGTCAAAGGTCAAGGTCACAGGAAACCTCTTTAAAAAGATTGTGGATGCATTTTCAGCCAAACAATTCGTCTCAGATCTTTCATCTTGCACATATAGTTCACCTGCCAAGAGTGGAAGACCCCTATCAATTTTGAGGTCACAAGGTCAAACGTGAAGGTCACAGGAGCCATCTGTCCAAAAATTAGTTCCGGATGATAATTCCTTCTTTTATTGATGTATGGATTTCAAACTTGACTTTTATATGACCCATTGGAAAAGCAAGACCTGAAGTGATTTTGGGGTCATGAGGTCAAAGGTCAAGGTCACAGGAAACCTCTTTAATAAGATTGTGGATGCATTTTCAACCAAACAATTCATCTCAGATCTTTCATCTTGCACATATAGTTCACCTGCCAAGAGAGGAAGACCCCTTTCAATTTTGAGGTCACAAGGTCAAAGGTGAAGGTCACAGGAGCCATCTGTCCAAAAATTAGTTTGGATGATAATTCCTGCTTTTATTGATGTATGGATTTCAAACTTGACTTGTTTATGTCCCATTGGAAAAGCAAGTCCAAAATTGATTTTGGGGTCATGAGGTCAAAGGTCAAGGTCACAGGACACATCTTTAAAAAGATTGTGGATGCATTTTCAGCCAAACAATTCATCTCAGATCTTTCATCTTGCACATATAGTTCACCTGCCAAGAGAGGAAGACCCCTTTCAATTTTGAGGTCACAAGGTCAAAGGTGAAGGTCACAGGAGCCATCTGTCCAAAAATTAGTTTCTGGATGATAATTCCTTCTTTTATTGATGTATGGATTTCAAACTTGACTTTTATATGACCCATTTGAAAACCAAGACCCAAATTGATTTTGGGGTCATGAGGTCAAAGGTCAAGGTCACAGGACACATCTTTAAAAAGATGTGGATGCATTTTCAGCCAAACATTTCATCTCCGATCTTTCATCTTGCATATATAGTTCACCTGCCAAGAGAGGAAGAACCCTATCAATTTTGAGGTCACAAGGTCAAAGGTGAAGGTCACAGGAGCCATCTGTCCAAAAATTAGTTTCTGGATGATAATTCCTGCTTTTATTGATGTATGGATTTCAAACTTGACTTGTATTTGACCCATTGGAAAAGCAAGACCTGAAGTGATTTTGGGGTCATGAGGTCAAAGGTCAAGGTCACAGGAAACCTCTTTAAAAAGATTGTGGATGCATTTTCAGCCAAACAATTCATCTCAGATCTTTCATCTTGCACATATAGTTTACCTGCCAAGAGTGGAAGACCCCTATCAATTTTGAGGTCACAAGGTCAAAGGTGAAGGTCACAGGAGCCATCTGTCCAAAAATTAGTTTCTGGATGATAATTCCTGCTTTTATTGATGTATGGATTTCAAACTTGACTTGTATATGTCCCATTGGAAAAGCAAGACCAAAATTGATTTGGGGGTCATGAGGTCAAAGGTCAAGGTCACAGGACACATGTTTAAAAAGATGTGGATGCATTTTCAGCCAAACATTTCATCTCAGATCTTTCATCTTGCACATATAGTTCTCCTGCCAAGAGAGGAAGAACCCTATCAATTTTGAGGTCACAAGGTCAAAGATTAAGGTCACAGGAGCCATCTGTCCAAAAATTAGTTTCTGGATGATAATTCCTGCTTTATTGATGTATAGATTTCAAACTTGACTTGCATATGTCCCATTGGAAAAGCAAGACCGGAATTGATTTTGGGGTCATGAGGTCAAAGGTCAAGGTCACAGGACACATCTTTAAAAAGATCAAGGTCACAGGACCAACATCTTCAACAAGATTGTGGATTGTTAGATGGAAGAAACAATAAATATGCCAAGTGTCAGTATATGCTGCTAAAAATGGGGGTCTATTCTTAAAGGGGGGGGGGGGGGGGGGCCTACTATGTCTGGGGATATTCTGGCACCTGCGGTGCCAAGAAATGTCTAGTTTTATATAGGCCTAATTTGTTTATAGATATAAATTAGTTATTCCTAGATCTGTCAGGGATTTTATTTATTTTTTCTTTAGTTTCGACAGTCAATCTGGTCAATCTGGTCAATCATTGGTCAATGCGGTCATTGGTCAGCCTAGTCAACCCAGTCATTGATCAAGTAGAGAGCGAGGAGGAATAGTAGATGGATAATGAAAGCTGTGGAATAGAGAGAACAGAATACACGTTTTTACACTACACTGTCTTCGCTTCATGATGACCCGTGCGATTCGAGGCTAAAATAAGATCAGGGGTGGAGGCCGCTACAGTGCCCTGTTAATGGACTGACGGCCGGATGGCCAGACAGCCGGACGACGGACAAAGAGTGATCACTATAATTCAGATGACTAACAGTCAGCTGAGCTAAAAAAATAACATCATAATAATTGTAAACAAGTGAATCAGAGCTTGATGTTGGCCTGGTGACCATTTGCATAATACAGTCCCAAAAACAGAAGAATATCTTATTAATTAATATTGTACTAAATAAAGACTTTTCTTTTACAATACTTGTGGAGACATTTTGTGAGGTCTAAAGACTTCAGCACAGATCCCCTGTAATTTTTATGCATGTTATTAATGTTTTTACAACAGAGTAAAAACTTAAGAAGTGTGCATCACAATTCTGAGGATGTTGTCAAACTTTGTTCAAACGTTGCCAGATAACAGAGATTCATTACTAAAGTTTTCAAAGTGCTGCACATGGGCAAAAATCCTAACAAGGCCCACAAAACTAACCATATAACTCACTAAATTGCAAAATAATTTTATATGTGTGTAATGCTTTAGTAATAATGAATGTTGAACAAGATATACAAAATGAATTCACAGAAGGACTAAGTGGACACAATGGGTCACTCACACATTGTTTTGATAAAATGGAATGGTATATCATCTTTAAAAAAACCCTCGTTTATACTGCAGATATCTGCAATACTATTTTACTTACTTACAATTTTATAAATTACTTCTTTTACAGTTTTTTTGTTTTGTTTTTTTTTCACCACTGCTGAAGTCAGCAAGAATTCACTTATCTGGCCCTGACCTGATTAACAACTTGCCACAAGCCTACAGCCATAAATGGATTTTCCTAAGATACATATCTTCTCAACAAGGACATATTGGACATATGGAGAAAAGTATAATCCAGATGTGTCTGTTATGACTGAAGAAATGGAAATGAATCATTATTTTTTTTGCTGAATTTGGCATGGTGACAGGGATATAGCTTTGGATGATGCAAATCTTTCTATGTCAATAAATCAATTAGACATGCCTATGTAACAAGCTTGAATATACTTTTGTGGTGGTTTATTTTAAAGAGCTGAAAATTGGCAACAACTCCCATAAGATAGAGGTCTCCCTGATATGAAAGCTGAAGTTTTGATGGATTCTGGAAAAAGTTACACTCCTCCCACAGTGGTCATACACTATGGTCATCCAAGACATCCTAGCTGCTGATTTGTAGATAAGGTCCTTTCAACAGGATGACAAAAAGTGTGTGCTGTTATGGTGTGCACATGTAAGCAGATTGAACTGTCTTCCTAATGAAGTTTGCTTTTCTAGTGAAACCTTTTGGAAGCAGGACATGTGCACCACCAACATGGGTCTGAATCCAGGATCAGTCAATAATTTTCACTGAGCAAAATGTACATAACAGTGCATAGAACACATAACTGTTTTAAGACCACTGGAAGCCTGGTACTGCATTGTATATCCAGCGGAAATTTTAAATGTGAAACCTGCTTTACTGTCCCACTGGCCTTCTCAAGACAAGGTATGTGAAGAACGTGGACTTTCTTGGACTAGAGACAGTGGATCCACAACACTACCAGAGATCTCCAAGCCTGCAGACTCTGCAGCTAGGGATGACAGCTCAGTACCTTACCTGACCAAACCAAATTTGTACCTGGAGTACCTTATACCAGGTACAGGTACTTTAGTTCCAGGTACAGGTACAAGGTACTTCCTACTCATGACAGCCGGGAACAGGTACAGATACTCTCAATTGTGTACCTCTGTACAGGTACAGGTACAAGTACCTGGCCCAAACCCTGCTGCAGAGATACCCCAAATGGAAGGCAGCCTCTGGAGAACCTATAGATGCATGCAAAGGTAGTCATATTAATTACAGGCGCTGATGCAAAGAAGCTGGAATCCAGTGCTCTACCAAGTGCTATGGACAATGGTGGTGCTCCAGGATGTTGGTAAAACTGAATAAAAGGACTGATGCAAAGGATATAAAAGATGTCCTCTATCTACTGTACAGATAGTGAATTGTGCAAACATGAACAAATTAAATCAGTATTTTTTTTTACTATGCAGGAAGAGGTGTATTGTGAAATGTGTGTGTGCATTGGGAGCTTCTGTGATATATATATATATAAACATATATATATATATATATATATATATATATATATATATATACTGTATTATTTTTCATTAACATTTTGTGAATATGTTCAATTGATCAATGTGTTATAAAATTACAATTTTGGTGGACTTCCACTTTTATAGTGCATGTTGGTCAGATGCTCATGTCTGTTTTTAACAATGTTTGTTTGTCTGTCTCCAAGTCTATGATTCACAATTTTGCAGTGCTCCCTTTCAAAGTAATAGAGTGAATAGAAAACTAAAAGTAACAAAGGCTATTAATTTTGGCCAAAGTCAACGAAAAACATCAAAAGTTTTGTTTCATCATAACTTCATCCTACCTTCACAAATTTAGACTCAATTTCCTGATCTGCGTCTTCTCCATTAGCTGGTCTAGTCGATTGGTCTCAATCTTGTGTCACTTTGTCAGTATGTCTGTCTATGTCTGTCTGTTTTTCAGTTGTCCTCAATTTTGCCAGATTGCAAGTTCTTGCACCTTACAATTAGCAATTTAAAGGCTACAGATATGCAGGAATCCTTTTGAAGCTGGTACAACTTATGTCTTACACTTCACTTATAGCTCAAAGTGATTTTTCTTTTTTGGAGGGAAGACACTTCGGGGCGCTGCACTCAAAACACTGCACATACAATTGTTTGGCCAATATGGCCAAACCTATAAACATTACCTACATAAACTATGGCTCATTTTCTTCCTTTTAACATAGCTCAATCATTTGGCTGGGTTCACATCATTTCCACCTATGGTCATCTAGTTTGTTGTTTGTCAGTCTAGTAAAACTAAATTGCCATTAAAAATATCAAAATTAAAGTAAAATTCCAGTAAAACCTTGAGTGTAACAAATCAATATTTCATTTGAGCTCATGTAACTTGTTTTAGTTATGGTTTTGAATTTATATTGTTATCATTAAATATTAAGATAAACACTCCTCAGCTGAGAAATCTTTCAACATTTCAAATGTGTGTGAGATGACTCTACAATTATTATTATGATTAAGCAAAAGAATTGAAAGAACTAGAATGATAGCTAGGATTTTATGGTCTAGGCCTCATATAGGTCCAGACTGGACTAGGCAAAATCAGAGGAACAACCTTACAATCAGAATTTCAATCTGAATGAATCTGAATCTCACCTGTAAACAAGGCCTACAGGCCTAATGCGAACCTGTGCATTGGGAAATACACCAGGTATAATGATTCAATGCTGGACCATTACTTCTCATGTATATGATTATGAACAATGCAAGTACTAAACATTTTGAATAAGAAACAATTACACAAACATCACTGCTGAAATTCTGGCATGGGTGCACACAACACAAAAATAATTTTAGCTAGCACCACCAGTCTTGTATACAACAAAGGTATCAGAGATGTATACATATGCCCAATTTCAGACTGATATATCAAACCCCTCCTGAAAATAAGCAGGGACACACACTGTGCAAAAATTATTGTAGGTGGCACCTCCAGTCTTCTATATGACAAAGCTATTCGATATGTATATATATGCCCTATTTCAGGCTGATATATCAAATTCCTCTGTAGAAATAAGCAGGCACATACACCGTGCAAAAGTAATTGTAGGTGGCAACACCTGTCTTGTGAAAGAGAAAGCCATCAAAGACACATAGACAGGTCAAAATATCAGGCCAATACATCAAACGAGTCTGATGCATGCAGATGACAAGGCTTAGGTGAGAAAGGCAGTTGCCCCAAGTGGACTTTGACAAATTTGCTGGCTCAGGCTACTGCACTGAGTGAACTCATGACCTGCACCTGGCTAGACAGTAAACTTTTGTCCCGTACATGGCTGCACTGAGTGAACTCTTGACCTCTTGCATAATCTGACACAGCTGGCACTCTGCCAAAGCTATAAATAGATCCAGGTTGAACTTTGGTTTCAAATCTGATGCAGTCTGCCAATGCTATAAATAGAATGCAGCTACTGCACTGAGTGAACTTCTGACCCATACCTGGCTGCACTGAGTGAACTCTTGACCTGTTGCCTAATCTGATACAGTTTGCAGTCTGCCAGAGCTATAAATAGATCCAGACTGACCTGTTGCCTTTTGCCAAATCTGAAATAGTAGCCACACCATTGCATAAGCTCATGCAGGGGCCCTGCCCTGAGGGGCATGACACCCATGAAGTGATCACATGGTGCCCATGAGGTGTTCATATGTCACCCATGAGGTGATCACATGCCTTGTGCTTGGCTGCACTGATTGAACTTCTGACCCATACCTGGCTGCACTGAGTGAACTCTTGATCTGTTGCCAGTTGGCAGTTTCTCAAACTATTTAAAGATACAGACACAATCTTTGCCTGTTGGTTAATCTGTTTACTTATAATGAAAGACTTTGGCTTAAATGCTTTTTTTTCAAGCTGACATATTCATAAACTGGTTATCAAAATAAAAAAATAAAAGATGCAGTCCTTTTATGGTTGAAGGTCCAATAATTCTGCCAAAAATCATTCAAGTAAATTTGAACAAAGGCCACCTAAGAATAATTTTTATGCAATGTTACAGAAGTTATAATTGAAAAAATAATTTTGTAGAAGAACAGTTTTGCAGTCCTCAGTTTGAAAAAGACATAATAATGGCCCTAAGACCAACTTAAGCTTTTCTGATATGACTGAAAGAACCATGTCCTTGGATAATTCTTTTGAAAAATTGTATGATTTGTTTTACAGTTTCATCATAAACATTTTAAGCAGCAGTGTAAGCATTATGTACAGCCGTCTTTATATACCCACAGAGAGCTGTATACCTGTGATTGTAAACATTGCTTGGCATGAGGAATATATAAAATCATAAATTTACATTTTTTAAAAGATTTTAAAAAACATTCTTGTCAATATTAACCATAGATAACCTGAAATCTAAATGTCTATAGAGGCATGATGCAACGGATGCCGATAAACTGGTGCCAGGCTAGATATATCTGCTTCACACAGCTAACATATATGGTAAAATGACCCAATTCATTCTTTATAATTCAGCCAAAATTCATTCTTTGGAACCATAAAAGACAATTATTTTAAGAACTAGATGTGGTTGGACAATGGTCTTCAGAGGGCCCTGCGTTTCTCCTAGTGCTGGACTAGTTTACATATGGGTGTAAAATTAAGTTAAATTTGAAAAATATCACTAACAGAAACAGGTTTTCATCAATATACATGAGGGAAAAAATCATACTGGATTATAGAAGATATGTCTGAAATAATGTGTGCAAAAGAAAATCATCGAACGTAGTCTGTCAGCAATATTTGATTTTGAGCAAGTCTGTAATTCAACAGGCCTGGAGCCCTCATAGGGACCATTCATCCCTGTGAATTCTTAAAAGCTGAAGTATGTTGTTGTTTCGTTATCACGCACGAAAGAAAATCAGCAATTGGGCAGTGGTGGCCATATTGGAATTCCAACAGATCTGTAATTCAATAGGTTTGGAGCCTTCATAGGTACCAATCATCCCTGTGAATTCAGGAAAGCTGCAGTTGGTTGTTGTTGAGTTATGGCACACAAAAAAAATCAGCGATCTGACTGTGGAGGCCATATTGATATTCAGACAGGTCTGTAATTCAATAGGTCTGGAGCCCTCATAGATACCAATCATCCCTGTGAATTTGGGAAAGCTGAAATATGTTGTTGTCGAGTTATCGCGTGCGAAAGAAAATCAGCTATTGGGCTGTGTTGGCCATATTTGAATTCCTACAGGTCTGTAATTCAACAGGCCTGGAGCCCTCATAGGTACCAACCATCCCTGTGAATTTTGGAAAGCTTCAGTGTGTTGTAGTTGAGTTATCGTGGACGAAAGAAAATCAGCGATTGGGCTGTGGCAGCCATATTGGAATTCCGACAGGTCTGTAATTCAATAGGTCTGGAGCCCTCATAGGTACCAATCATTCCTGTGAATTTGGGAAAGCTGCTGTTGATTGTTGTTGAGTTATTGCGCGCAAAAGAAAAACAGCGATTTGGCTGTGGCAGCCATATCGGAAATGTGACAGGTCTGTAATTCCATAGGTCTAGAGTACTCATAGGTACCAATCATCCCTGTGAATTTGGGAAAGCAGAAGTGTGTTGTTGTTGAGTTATTGCGCGCGAAAGAAAAACAGCGATTGGGCTGTTGCGGCCATATTGGAATTCCAACAGGTCTGTAATTCAATAGGTCTGGAGCCCTCATAGGTACCAATCATTCCTGTGAATTTGGGAAAGCTGCATTAGGTTGTCATTGAGTTATAGCGCGTGAAAGAAAGTGTCACTGACGGAATGACGGACAGACACGGTGATCACTATAGGGCACCGCTTGTCAAGCGGGGCCCTAATGAATGTATGAGATTTAAGGATTTGGCCCAGTGGTTTTTTAAATGAAGATCTTTGTAGCCACTGAGGTAAATTGGGCTGTTACAGCATAAATGCAGCTTCCCATAACTCAGCCAAAAGTCACTGAACTGAGACCGTTTGAACAAACTTCAGAAAGCATTACCCTAGAATCATTTCTGTGCGATATTAAACTATTTGGCCAAATGGTTTCAGAGAAGAAGTTTTTTGTAGCCGTCAGTATGATACAGGCACTGATGACCCCCCTAAAATAAAGGCCGGTGCAGGTGGCACCACCTATACCTCAATTTCAGATATTACTCATGTGACCAACATTGGCATAAAATTTGGTGATGATAGCTCCACCTGTTTCTTAGATTGTAATTTTAGTATGCTTTTTGGGACAGATGACTAAGTTCAACTTCCTGTAACTCGGCCGAAAATCACTAAACTTAAGCAATTCGAACACACTTGAGAAAGATTGTTCCAGGAATCATTTCTGTGAAATATTGGACAATCTGGCTGGACAGTTTCGGAGAAGAAGATTTTTAAAGCTTTTTTTGCTTTCTCCCTTTAAAATCTAAGAAAATGCAGTTAGCCAAAAAAAGAGCAAAATCCGATAGATTTTTTTAGATGACTAATTTTTTGCATAAAATTTTGTGATGCTAACTCTTGCCATTTTCAAGATAGTATGGGTCAACAAACAGACGATGGAAGACGGACTACACCACACCATTGCACAAGCTCACAGGTTTGCTAAAAATGTGTATTACCATAACTAGTAGCAGCTAACTATAACTGGACTAGGTCTAAAACTAGGGACCCATGGATCTCGATGCCCAGCTGAATTTGTCTATGAGGATATGTTTAAGAGTTTTTTTTTCAAAATATAAGTCCTGTGATCAGTTTGAAGCCAATCTGTTTGCCCAAATTGCAGTTATCATCCATAAACAAATTTGTGAATGGATAGGCCCTATGACCTTGACCTAGTAACCCCAAAATCAAAAGAAAACTTCCCTTATTGGTAGGTGCGCCAAATGTGGAAGATGAAGTTTTGTGATGAAAAGTTTGGCTTAAAATCCATCCACAATCAATCTGAAATTGTGGGTCTTGTGACCTTGACCTCTGATCTCATGATACTTCAGTAGTGGGCCATACATAAGTCAAATTTGAAACCAATATTTCAATCCAAACTGGTGTTATCATCTGGAAACTAATATGTGGATAGATGGCCCCTGTGACTTTGACCGTGTGACCCCAAAGTCCACAAGTTTTTTTCCACTATTGGCAGATGAGCAAAGTCTGGAAGATGGAGGGATTGGGATGAACTGAGATGGTTACAGTTTTGCCAGAACCTTCCACTCAATAATTATACTGGCTTGATAACACTGGAGAGCCAAATAAGCTATTTTTTAAATTATTTCTTAATCTGATACTGTTAATGCCTGTTAGTGTTAAATAAGCAATGACTGAGGTATAAACGTTCTTGAATTGTGTTTTGAATTAAATATTTCCAACTTAACCATGCATAGCTAAAGATGAGATGCACGTATCCTGTATGTCCATGTCTTTTGACACATGGATATATGTTATAAGACACAGAGAAACATTCTGTTTCATCATAATTTCAACATAAATTTGCCAGTCACGACTAAGTATACTTATCAAACTTGGTCTCAAAGTGCCCAGGCATTGATCTCTTACTTTTGATAATATTTAAATCATTTAATTATATTAAATAATTTATGATGTTATCATAATTTGTCTATTCAACCCAGAACTGTCCACTTATACATATGCAGTGAAAACTATGCAGAACCAGTTTTCTGGGAAACTAAACCAGTTTCAAATTTTCGAGTGGGCCCTTAATTCGAAAAAACCAGACTTTAGTATCTGAGCCAATTAGCTCAGCTGGATAGGGTATACAGGTTTAGGGACATATCGGTCACCTTCAATATCGGCCTCAAATTGACTATGTGGAATGCCAGTGCCCAGCTGCAAGCGATATACACCGTCAGCTCAAGAGAGCCACAGAGTGGCACTGACTCTTTCTGGTCAACCTGACGGTCGCAGTGTGAACCAGGGAGTACCATTACGGCTGCCAGGCCCCTTTTCACAAAGTCTTTTTAAGCCTGTCAGTAAGCACTGAATATTTTTTGGCTCAGTTTGCCTTTGTCTGCATATAATAGATATGAGGGGACCTGTCATTATAATTTTAAAGAAATTTTCATCGAACTCGGAATTTTAAGTGCTGCTAGTATTTTACCTTTGTTTCTGCCATTTCTAAAAGACTATTTTCACGGACGCAGATATAATATTAATATATTATAATATTTTTTATATTATGCTTATAAATTACACATATTTAATTTTTTAATATTATGCTTATATTATGTTTATAAATTACACCTATATTTAAAACACCAACTCACATATACCAACACACTCCATCAAACAAATGGGCAATACATATCACCCTTTTGATAAAATGAATGATAATTAATTATTCTTGTATGTTGACGTTATTTACTGCCCTAAAAATCATCAAAGCATCTGTAAAACAAGTGACCCATGGGTCATGACGCTCAGCTGCCAAGCATGACCTGCGACATCATGGGCTGAGATTCACAACTTCCAGTCAAATTTTGAAGAACCAATTTGCCAATTTGTTGAAAATTTCTACGACAACAGAAATATATATCACCTATGTCTGGTTAAAAACAGTGAATTGATGGTCTGAGGAAAATGTATGATTGTTAAGGTATCCAGAACTATACCCATAGCTTACTTGATACCTGTCAGTCTCAAAAGGAACACCACAAAGGGCAAATATAAGATCAAAATATATAGCAAAAATTCAAGGAAATCCATGCAAGAATTATTGAGAAACAGGTGCTTCTGTATGAATTTTTATTCAATACAAGCCAACTGTACTGCACTTTCATATATGATGATAATATTTATTAAGAAATATTTGACCCTATCCTTTGAAAGATTACATATATACGTCCGACTGCCTTCACTTTAACAGTTCTTGAGATAATATGATCAAAAGGAATTTAAAGATGGTTGCCTGGTGGCCATTTTGGACTTCTGACAGGTCTGAAATCAGACAACAACCATTCTCTAAATCAGACCAAAAATTGAAGGAAAA
Organism: Sipunculus nudus; assembly: GCA_026874595.1. NCBI lineage: Eukaryota > Metazoa > Annelida > Sipuncula > Golfingiida > Sipunculidae > Sipunculus > Sipunculus nudus. The sequence goes on from CM049321.1 coordinate 61,922,055, forward strand.
TTACTGAAACTGCACTGAAAAAAGGATTTCTAAGATGGCTAACTGGCAGACATAATGGATTTCTGACAAGTCTGACATTTGATATCACACATCCTCCAATAAGAGACCAAACTTGGGGCAAATTCTCCAAATGATGTTACAGTAATGAATGTCCAAAACAATTCAAAAGGCATGTTCAGGCGCTCATATCAGATTTACAGATATGCAAATGTAAAAGTGGAGGTCTAATATTTTTTATTATTACTCTGCTTTTCAATGGGGTCAGCAGGGTTGGTAAACTGCAAAACCTGAAAGAAAAGAAATGCAGAAAGCATGACTAAGAGTCTTGTAATAAAATAAAGCCCCTCCTAAATCAAGTACACATCCACATATTATGAGAACAAACACTTGCTTTTATATGTGGTGATTTATATAAAAATATTCAGATATCTAGGAAACTAAGTTAATTGCTATGATTCCATAAAATAAACTGCAAAAGGTCCCATCATCTTATAAATAAGTAGCTAAACCTTAATACTATACTCTCATAGTGTTAATTCCTTGCTGAAGTATTCCAACAACAGTGTTTTGTTATGCAGTAACAAGGTACTTATCACTCAGCCTTATCACTTAATAGCCTGATACAAAAGGGAGTCATATGTCACCAGTGTCACTCACAATTACAGCTACACGGTGAGATGTACCAGCTGGAGTGCAAGCTTATATATACAAGAAAAATAGAGATGGTCTACAAAATAAGCTGACCTGACCTATGACCTTGGCCTTTTGCCCACATATCAACTGGATTCTTTCTAAATGATGGGTAACTACTAACCAATTACATCTGGCCAGGTGTAATTTGGCAACCAATGAGTGAATAACTTAGACCTGCAACCTTTAACCTCCTGACCAGCTGACCTCAAAATCAATTAGTTATTTCTTCATGCAAAAAGACCCATAAATATGAAGTTTGAATCACATTGAGTGATGCATAGATGTGGCATATGTGAAAGTCTGAAGGTTTGGGTTGAAAAGTTTCACTTGAAATATGTTCACAAGCATTTAGAACAATATTGTGACCTTGACCTTTGACCTTTTGAACTCAACTTCAATAGGCTTCTTCCCCTATTGGTAGGTAAGCCATATATGACAGATGGAAAGTAAAGATTGAAAAGTTTGCCTGAAAATGACTCCACGCAAGAAGAGGGTGCTGTGAACTTGACCTTTGACCTCAAAATCAACAGGTCTTTTCCCCTGTTGGCAGAGAAGCGATATCAGTGCTGAAAGGTTTGGAATGAAAGGTCTAGCTTGAAATGTGTCCACAACCTTTTCAAAGACGTGGATCCTGTGACCCTGACCTTTGAGCTTGTGACCTCAACATCTATAGGATTCTTCTCCCACTTAGTAGGTGAGCTATATGTGAAAGATCAAAGAATTGGGATGAAAGGTTTGGCTTAAAATGCATCCACAGGCTTTTCAAAGAAGTTGGTTCTGTGACCTTGACCTTTGAACTTGTGAACTCAAAATAATTATGGTTCTTCCCCTGTTGGTAGGTGAGCTTTATGTGAAAGATGGAAGGTTTGGGATGAAAATTTTGGCTAAAAGAAGTATTTCTGGGGGGTGCAAACACACCCCATAACTTCGAGAATATAGGTCGCAGTGACCTAATTTCAGGTTTGCAAGGAGATCTTTTTATAACCTCTAAGACTGCATAGGGTTCATGGCCCTAGCCCCTACGGTTACGATTTGTGCCCTGCTAACGGCTGGCCGGACGGACAGACGGAAGGACGACAGACAAAGACCCATCGCTATAGCCCATATAGCTATATATTACCATCATTTATAAAAGTGCAGTACAGTTGGCTTGTATTGAATAAAAATTCATACAGAAGCACCTGTTTCTCAATAATTCTTGCATGTATTTCCTTGATTTTTGCTATATATTTTGATCTTATATTTGCCCTTTGTGGTTTTCCTTTGAGACTGAAAGGTTTCAAGCAAGCTGTTGGAATAGTTCCTGATAGCTTAACAATCATGCATTTTCCTCAGACCATCAATTCACTGTGTTTTAACCAGACATAGGTGATATATATTTCTGTTGTCATAGAAAATTTTCAACAAATTGGCAAATTGGTTCTTCAAAATTTGACTGGAAGTTGTGAATCTCAGTCCATGATGTCACAGGTCATGCTTGGCAGCTGAGCGTCATGACCCATGGGTCACTTGTTGTGTAGTTCTAACCAGCATATTCTATGTAGCCTGGATTCTTGCTGCAGTCTTGCAGCGCTGACATATATAGTAAACAATACAAGCGCTGCAGCCTCTGGCGGGGAGAGTCTATACTATCTAAGTTTGTACGGATCCGTACAGACCCTCAGACACGTATATGCCTTGTGAAGCGTGAGGACACCAAACAAACCCCACATATTATAATTGTTACAGATGCTTAGACTCCGTTGGGACCAAAACTTTTGCTGGATGATCAGCATTAATAAAGTATGGGCACTTACTCTGGATGAAGTCAGATATTGCATCGTCTCCGTCTGGCCGATGGCGCTTTCCGGTTGGAACAACCAATAGGAATTTAGCAGCGATGTATGATGGGAAGGATGCTTATGAAAATATGGTCTATCCTAGTGCACGGCACTGGCATTCCTGGGAAAAGCCCCCCCTGAATTCATCTTTTGATAGATTGCCCTACTAATTTGCATGGGATTCCTTTTCCGGCGGTGTCCAGTTGGCATGCAACATCTGAACCCCGGCAGTTCAAAGGATAAAAAAACATTTACAGGCGCACTTAAAGGTGATATATCGATTTAATTTGATACATAAAAAGTTTATTTCTATATATTAATACAAGATTGTTTCTCTATCGCACAACAAGCAGTGGTAATTCATGTTACAGGTCCTTCAATGAACGGCAGGGTGAACTCTCACCGCCAGACGGTCTGACTCCGTATCACAGATAAATGGAGTCCGTACGTGGCGGACTACCTGGATTCTAAAGTCGGTCCAGTGTTTCTTGGACGTAGTCGAATGTACGTGAGGTATTCTGCAATCGCTTGCAAGGTAATGTAACTTCCTTACCTGTTCTAAAACACTTATACTGGATCTCGGCTCTCGGCATTTGCCTGTGCATGTGCACTAATTTGAACGATAATAGATGACAATTTGTGGCAGTGTGTAAAACCGGGGACTGCCTAAAACGCGTGCACGCCTGCGTGCACGCCTACGTGCACGCAGTTTCGACTGCTTTAGCAAGTGCCTAAACCGCGTGCGGCCCGATTTGCGGACAACAACGTCTGGCCAAAAAATAGTTATTTTGGGGGGTGTTTTGTTAATTTGTCTGAGGGAACTTTATATAATTTATGCGGGGAATAACATGAATATTTTTTTTACTATTAATATGAAGATTACAGCTGTACATCACAAGCATGAAGGATAGCTACGACGCGGGGAGTAACGGCGACGTAACACTGCATGCTGCAACAGGTTTACTTTGGAAAAAAAGCAGTTGAGGAGTCCATTTTTTAATTGAATGGCAAAGAGGGCGGACGGAAAGATAAATATGTAAAAATTATGTATGAAAATGACTATACTTGGAGGCAATGATCTAGTAAATATACGCGTTGCAAATATCGTTTTGTAATAACATGCTATGTATTATTTACCCCATTAAATTTATTATGACACCTTGTGTCTTCTTTATTACTTGCAAAGTTCCATGGCTTTTTACTACTTCAACGTCATGCATTCAATATTTGCAGAATAAAAGATGTAAAAACTAAAAGACAAACATTACCATTTTGAAAGTACCTGTTTATAATTCAAAGCAATCATGATGGCCCAATTTATATATCTATTAATAATAGCCTACCGATTTTGACAGGAATATATATATATATATATATATATATATATATATATATATATATATATATATATATATATAGCTTCGAAAGCTCGTGTGTTAATAAACTAGTTAGTCTATCTAAAAGGCGTCATTGTTTATCTTAACTTTCGCTATATATATATATATATATATATATATATATATATATATATTAATAATGGAATAATTACATCAGTTATGTACTGGTACAATAGGACAGGTATCAGTTTACATGAATTCTTAATTGTCTAAATTTTTAAGTTTGGTGCCATTAAATGTTAAATGTGGATGCCAATTTTGCCAAACATTCACTGGAATAATGGCCAATGTAATACAGAAGCTATATGATTTACTCAACCAGTCACAGGCAATCAAAACATCAAAGGATCTAATCATTAATTCATTTTTGCTGTATGTATGTATATCCTTAGAATAAAGACACCCAAGAAATATTATTAGTGATAATTGTATTCTCAATATGAATTTAATAATCAAATTCGGTCTTTTATGATTATTTAAATCAAAGGACTAATAATAATTAATTCTTTTATAATTTCTCACATATGAACAGTGAAAAAAATATTCATGATGAATACTGTTTATGTTAATACCCACATAAATTATATAAATATAATATAAACATTAATCATATATATATATATATGTATATATATAATAAATAATAATAAGTTCCATCATACAAATTAACAAAACACACTCCACAATAACTTTTTTTCTGGTCAGACATTGTTGTCCGCAAAATCCGGCCGCACGCGATTTAGGCACTTGCTAAGGCAGTCGAAACTGCGTGCACGTAGGCGTGCACGCAGGCGTGCACGCGTTTTAGGCAGTCCCGTAAAACCCGCTGTGTGTAAAACCCGGACGCCGGACGTCGGACGCCGATTTTACAAATATCGACATATTTTAATAAGTACTCATCAAATACCTATAAAATTTCACATGGCCATTGTCCGTAAATAGATCTTTGATCATACAGAGTAACGTGAATAAATATGGACTAATTATAATTTTATTTACCGTCATTCATCTCGGACGTGAGTCGGACGTCGGCCGGACGTCAACGGAAATGCAAGTATTTTGCAATTATGGTAAAATTTATCTGTGCAAAAAGTACTCAGATATATAGTTTTGGAATAAAAATTCAAGCACAGCCAATCCTAGGCTTCAATTCCCCACATTAATTTAGTTATCACTTATTTTGTTACACTCAGATGCCGCGGGGGGTTTATAGGAGGTAAAATAATTCTTGTAATTCTTAAAACTCTCAGGGTAATTTGTCGAGATATTTAGCAGATTAGTATCTGAAGACGTATTTTATATCATGGGTGTTAAAAACCCTTAAAAAATGGTCTGTTTTGCAAATAAATTGATAATTAACCCTTTACTGTTCAGATTAGCCTGCGGATTGTCACACTCCTACTGTTCAGATTATATTTAATTTTGCATATTTCCACATTTTGACATGAATCTATATAAGAGACATTAACTCAGTAACCGTTAAAGGTATCTTTGTGAAATTTTCAGCATTTACTGTCAGATATATGTCCTTTATGTTATTTTATTTAATTTCTACATACCTGGTTTCATATGTATGTAACTAAGGTATATACAGGTAAAAACAGGTAAATCTGTACTACCTGTATTTCAACTCACTGGTATATCACCAAAGTGACCCCTTTACCCTGTCCAGGTAACCCATTAACCATTTTATAAAAAAAGGGAAATGTAAGGATTTTTTTCACTCTAAGGTAATTATTAATTAAAGGTAATAAAAAGGTAAATAATTTTGTTTAATAATGGAAAGGGAACCACCGACAAACGAGAATGTGCAAGTAAAATTGGATTTTTCTGTGGAAATCAAATATTTATCACCTGAAAAGCTTGCTGACCCAAGAAGCACATTTTATGTCTCTATTAACATGTAACACATATGTTTACCTGTACAGGTAAGTAAAGGTAAGTAAAGGTAAATTATTTTTTTTTCTGAATGTGTACGCAAACACCTTGTTCATCATTATAGTTGCTATAAATTAATACCTTTATCTATTTATTGACTGTATAATTAATTTTTATATAAGAAAAGGTGCTTATAAGTCCAGTAATTGAGTTACCTATGTGAAAACCTGTGTTCTTCAACTTATCGAATTACCTGTGGCAGTGACACAATCATGCTGAATAGTGGCTGAGAAGATTATGGATGAACAAGTGTCAACTATGTAAAACCATTATATTTTGATTTTTTTTCAGACATGTAAAACATGAATTGATAATTTGGGTTATGGTTACACTTAAAATATACTCACTTGTACAGGTGAGTTCAGGTAAATACAGGTAAATTATTTTTTTGATGAAGTATATATTTATACATGTAATAAGGGAGAACAAAAAAAAAGCAACTTAATTTTGAGTGCCATGTGTAAAATTTATGAATTAAAGGTACTATCTGCACTATTTATTGGGTTACCTAAAGTGATACCTTTGATCTTAAACAGATTTAATTACCTTTGCAAGTACAGAATATAAAGACAACTTTTCATTTTAAAACTGGAAAAGAAATTTTTGAATGAGTCAGTACAATATGCAGAAGCTATCTTTTAATCAACTGCACAGCCACGAGACTTGTGTATTTCAATTTTGGCAATTGCTACCTGTAAAAATATACTCACCAGCACGGATAAGATCAGGTAAATAAAGGTAAAATCTTATTTTTTTGTTTAAATTATATTTTTATACTTGTTATAAGGGACATTGCAATAAAAACTATTTACTTTTGTGCAATGTGCAAAATATATAATTTATGGGTGTAAAATGCACTAATTATCTGGTTACCTGTAATATACCTTTTTATGTCAAATTAATATATATTAACATGTGCAGGCAAAAACAAATCGCTGATGGATTTTAAAATCTGGATAATTGTGTCTACTCTGGTTGATAAAATTTCATGCAATAATAAAATTGCTGTTTATGCTGCACAGGTAAAAATCCAGGTGCGACAGGTAAACAGGTGTGCACTTGGTTCGATCAACGATTAGCCTAAATAAACGTTGATATATCCGAATCTTTTCCATTCTAAACAGTACTGATGTACTAAAATGTGAAATAAAAAAAATCAATACAAATATGTCTTACATTTGTGAAAACTGTTATTGTCCTAATTGAGGATATCCATGCAATTTTCTTTTGAAGTACCGACCCCTCCGCGGCTGACGATGTTTGAGCGATAATGAGTGTATTTAGCAATATATAGCACACAAGGTACATTAATGAGGCGGTTTTGCAGACTTCAGTTGCAGTATTATCCTATCAGGTCAATATAGCGGGAAAATAAAAATAAATAAAACAATTTTTGGGGGCAATTCAGATGCAAGATAACGCGTCTGTTTTTTTTTTTTTTTTCCTTAACGGTCCAAATCGACCGCGTCATCCCTTGGCCATCGGTGACGCACTGACGCTGCAAACTTTTCTCACCCAATCGGATCTACTTTTACATCGGCAAGGTTCACGTGATATGGTCTGGCGTGTTTATTTTGAAAAGTCTTTTAAATGGACAATGTTCACGTGACTTGGACTGGCGTTTTTATTATGAAAAGGCATCATGAGAGGTCGAATCATGATTGGGGGGGTGGGGGTGGGGGGGGGGGGGTGGTAGTTAGAATTTCCTGGAACCATTCTCTCACGTCATGCCATGTATGCATTAGAATGGTTTCTTTCCCACAGGGATGAGAAACAATGAGAATACTCGTTGTACTATAGTAGAGCAATAATTTGTAACATATATAATATATATGCACATTAATGTAAACAAATCGTTATGAACAAGAATATTAAATAACGGAAAATCAATAATTTTTATTGTTGGAAAGGTGTTTTTAAAATGTGTTTTGGGGGATAATACACATAATACTAAAGTTTATAAACGTGGGATAACGAAACTTAACTGTGAAGTAACACCAAAGAAACATGTTTTTTCACAGTACATTTTAATGTATGTAATGTGGTTCAAATATATAGGCGTACGCAAGTCCAGCAATGCCTATCAAAATTATACATATACATGTAGTTACTATGATTTCATAGCAGTACATTCTGATATCTTAGAGGAAATCTGCACGAACAAATTTTCACTTACATATCTAGGTCTTTAATTTGCACTTTATTTCAATGACATTTAAATGAAGCATAACTGCGTCATTTAAAATTAATATAAAATGGAAATATAATATACAATTACATGTATTCAATTCAACTTCACTTGAAGAAAAGTAGGAAGTTTATTTTATAATTTTGAGACGATCAATTCCTTGGTTCAATGGATGTATACACGAGACCTAACTTAAAATCATATATTTAATCTTGTAACCTTCGTATGAAACTTTGTAGGCCTATTTACACTTTTAAGCCCTCATATAGTCAGAAGTCACTGCTGATAAAACTTCAGTTTTAGCAGGAAAGCATGCGGTCTCTCCAGGCTGCAAGGTGGTGATTTCACGGAGATGCAGAGTTCCAGTTAGTAAAAAACAACATGCAGCAACTATTTAATAATTCTAAGGAAACACCTGGCATGTTCCAAAACTTTTAATAAGTAATGATATCTTTGGTGTTTGTTTATTTATTTATTTTGTATTCACCAGTCCCGTCAGCTGAAGAGACGCAGACCATGACCTACACCTTGCTATTATACATGTCTTTTGGTTCCTGAACATTGTAAATGATATCATTATCCTTTGATGGTTAATGTAATAATTGCCAATTTAAAGTCGTAATTTTCACTCAGAATCTGGTCGGCCACATGTTGTGTGCTGTCTTTCCGCAAACATCTTCTGCGTGATAAGAAAATTGCCTTGTGCATTTAAACTGTCAATCAAACGTGCAAATTTGACAAGGTCGGGTAGGTGAAAATAGAAGCCAACACCGTGGTATTTTAGGTCTTCGAAAGGGGCAAGTTTGAGACAAAGCCTTCAAACATTTTGCAATATCGATATATTTGTATACCTGGGTCTTTTTAATCTTATCTTGCAGCAATGGAAAGATACAGCTGGATTTCAGTCCAATTTGTCCACCTGGTTTCTCGTCATTTTGAATACATCGTGCGCATGCATATCGAAATTCCGCATCTTTGGTCTTTATATTTTACTGTCACTGTGTCACCGTCACTATATATATATACGCTATAATAGCTTCTAATTTAAGATTGGCGAATGCATTTTATTAATTTGTCCTGCATGTATCATAACTGAGACTGGCTCCCCCGTATACGTAATTTCGATATGCATGCGCACGGTGTATTCAAAAGGTCGTATATGCCCTTTAAGGTCCTTAAAGGATTATTAGCACGTGGCCACGACACATTTACCATATTTAATCCTTGGGCAATGCATACACGGTGACTGCATGGGTTTTGAGAGCGATATCAATTTTTAAGCGGCATTTTTACCGGGCGCATGGTATATGCGATATATATATATATATATATATATATATATATATATATATATATATATATATATGGTCTGCGGTATATATTTTATGAATATAGGCAGCGAATGAAACCGATTTGAGAAAATGACATGGTTGAAATATATAAAAGAGTTAAGTTCTGGTATTTATTGGTCAGTTTTCATGTTTAAAAGGTACAAACATTTCACGCAGAACTATTCCTTACAACAATTAATAGCCTGTTATAGGCTACATGTATTATAAAAAAATTATTTACTTCAATTCATAATCAAATATTTTTTTTATAATTTAATTTGATTCGCTATGTGCCATATATATTTAAGGATGCATTGCAGCTCCGCCAAAAATCTGTTTTACTTGCAGTGACAGTGCTGTTTACGATCATTAATGAAAATTATAATACGCACATACTTTATACATGTATATATATAGGCCTATTTATATATACACACACACAAACGCGCCCGCACGTGCACGTACACATGTATACATGTACAGGAAGTACTACACATATAAAAATGTGTAAAATTTGTTCAGTATGTGTTAAAACCGTATAAATACATATTTGATCAAGCGTTTAAGTCATTTACTATCTTGTCTTACATATTCAAGGATCTGGGTGTAGGCGTACAGTTCCACGTACGTCGTATAACAATTACATCGATATTTCATGAAGTATAAAGTTATCTTTATATTTCACATTGGAAAATTAACTATATCCATAAATTATCTGGCTTTTTCTAGGTTAAGACGGCATTAATTTTATTTTCAATCCAAAAAGCCTCTTAGAATGATTGACAGTTCTTGTGCACGGCCGATTGTGCCCGATTACGATTGTACATAGATTCTTTTGGCACAGTAATGATCACTAGTAAACAATCAGACATCACATATATATACGACATAATATATGACAGTATCTTCGATTTTTACTTATGAAAATATGTTAATATTTAAAATAAATACTCATCTTATTATATGATATCGGTAAAACATGGTTTTCCAGTGCCATTACATGACACAATTAGATGGTCACTCAGATCACGTGCGTGCATGGTGTCTGTCAAATGCGTCAGTCGGACGGCGATCATTGGTCACAAGTTAAACCAATAAAAAAAGGGATTATATATGATCTTGGAAATATTTAACGGAAGTTAAATCTGTTAACACATTGCACTTGGTTTTGTCACTGGAATTGATAGCCAACATTTAGTGATTTACCGATTTCTGATGAATTTAGCGCAAGTGTCTGATTTTACTCTCGCAGGCGACATGTTACCAGGGCCCACGTAACAAGGCCACGTGAGTGAAAGTCAATCATCTTTATTTTTTTTTCCAACAAGTCGGCGTCCGCGCCAGTTTGGATCTTGGTCACGTGTTAGAACAACTCTTGACGTTCTGCTCTTTCATTTAAGTACAAATATGATAGATGACACTAGATATTTCACACCCCCCCCCCAAAAAAAATAAAAAAACTTGCCCCAATTACGGGTATGTAAAATAGGCTTCAGAGCGCCCTGGCGGGTGCCTTGAATTCTAGCCCTGTGACAAACCGCGCGCCCGCCAGGGCGCTATTGGAGTTTAAAGCCTTTACACTTACGGACCCTGGCGCACTGACCTCACGGATCTCACGAACCCCTTTTACTCGTTGTTTTACCATTTCTTTAGTACATATTTTAACATCACGTTTAGGCATAACACCAATGTGATTTAGTTATTGTGTTTTTGTTTCTTCATTTATTTTCATTTTGTCTTACTTTTTCTTCATATTTTTATATTTGCTATTTGTTTCATATTTATCATAATAAAAAAATAAAAAGAATATTTATAAAATCATTATGTTTGTACCAGGAGTTCCTTGCAGTGCAAGTAATCAACAATTCCTCTGGGTAATTATATTATTACCAACTTTAAATCGCATGGTTGTTCATGAATGGAACACGAAACCTGTATTATGTGGAAGAGCTCTGATATCGATATACTCTCAGTCTCAGGTCCGCATGCAATGACCGCTGGCGCACTTCAAATAAATCTCTCCCAGTGTGCCTGCACTATAATATTTTCACTTAAAATAACAAATAATCATATTTAAAATTTGACACTAGTGCTTATTCTTTCTCATGGAGTCATAAATTAAAATATGAGCGGCGTTTAGGCTACTAGGGTCCGTCAAAATGTAACAGTCACCAAAGTCAAGCAGTTGGGGTTCGTCTCCAGCAAAATATTTTGTATACTTAAATCTTTCATTGAAATGGTTATTTACAAAGCTTCAACATTAGGGAACTTTACTTTGTTCTTATATCAGCAACAGGGGTGTTTTTATCTGTATATAAAATCGACAGTGTGGAAATTGATTTTTGGGGTCCGGGGTCCGGGATCCGTGGGGTCCGGGTTTTACACACTGCCATGAATTTTTGGTTCGGACTAAACTTGTACGGACTTAACCCCGGATGTCGGAAGTCGGATGCCGATTGCAAATTCGGATGAGGGGTCTATAATTCATACCAGCAAACATGAGAATGAAACCTTTATTTGTATTTGTTGTTTATTAATAAGTGTATAAAAACATGTTTTTTTTTTTCTTTTGTGTTATATTTAATTTATGCGAGCTACTCAAATTTCTCTATTAACAATGAGAGTAAAAAATATGACGTCCATATATATATTCGTTATAATCATTATATGTGACATTCTGCGACAAAAGGATGTTCAAACCCATAAATAATTATATGTCTTTATTTTTCTTACTTGTGCCCGACATCTTAACATTGATTCATGTTTTAAATATCTTTTTTAAGAAATATTTTTTTAGCTTAAAACAATGATTGCATACGATTGAATTTAAATGGATGAAACAAAGATTTATACAAATATTGTACAAATATTAAAGGAAAGTAAGCAATTTTTAATGATCCAATGTAATGTCCGTAATATTCTCGGAATATACATATAATAGCAAAGAAAATGACTGAATCTCTGCTAAGCATGCCGAAGAAATTTGATCTATAGTAATTCAAGGTACAAGCTCGAATTCACGCGGCATAAAATCTCTGAATGGGGAAATGGCATATATATATATATATATATATATATATATATATATATATATATATATATATATATATATAATGGTTTAATGGATTATTTTGACCATTTAAGCTAAGAATATATTTTGATGTATTAAAATTATTTAAAGTTACTCATTTTAATTAACTATAAACAATATGTTTTAGATATTTAATAATCCTTCTCATAGATAATGATCCTTATATAAAAATATAAAAACATAATTTTATTGTACATATAGAGCAGACAGAAGCTTGAGGTAAATTTGGCACACTTATGTTTGCATATAGACATTTATACATAAATTACACTGTAAATAGAGAGGTATGTTATTTTTCTATTATCCTCATTGCCGATGTTTAGTAAATGGCATTCGATATGATGGCCACCCTCGGTATCGGACTTGGCATCCGACTTGCGATTTCCAGGTTTTAGTCCATGTCCCTAAAAATAGAATGTCTCAGGTCAGAAGCCGGAATACAGGTCCCAACAGGGGCCGAAAAATTGAACCCTGCAGCCTCCGCCCCCGCATCATGCATGCACTATCAGCCCGAAACCCGCCACGCGATCAAAAAATACAGCCCGCTCCGCAGTTACAATGACTCTTTCACCCCCTGCCCCTCCCCCCACCCCCGGGTGTTTTAAGTTTCAAGCCAGCCCGCAAATCAATAAAAATACAAATTTCAAAGCTTTATTATCCAAAGTTAGGTACAAAGGTGTAAATATAAACAATTGTTCTTTTATCAGCACAAACATGTATCAGCAATATATGTTTATAAAATGTATGGAACTTAAGTTAATTGGGATGAAAATTAATTTTAACACAGATTTAATGATATAATTCATAGTTCTTTAAATATTTTAAGATATATTTGATTGCTCATATGAATTTAATAAAACATGAGTATTTAACATGTTTCCAGACTTCATGGGGAAATAGGCCTTAACAGGTCTTTTGTTTTCTTGTGATTTTTTTTCTATTTAAATTTGTAAAAGAGTAAAGAAAAATGTATGTGCACCCAAATTAAGTTACACATGGAAATTAAATTGGCTTAACATATGCCAGGCAACTGATGAGATATCTTTCCATATCTGGTAAGCGTCTACCCAGGACGGCGCATCTTGATGGCAGAATGGCTGATTTCCCTGGTCGCTACGACGCGGCTCTTTCAGACGGGCCGCCCAGTTTATCACGGCGTTGCCAATTTCTAGAGACGTATCCCGGCGAGACGTAAGCGTGTATCGATAACTGAGGTTCAATACAATCGTATAAACGTTTGTGAGAAAATAATTTATCCAGTCTTTACAATTTGTAGATGCAGGTCACGAAATGGTCGTGACCAAAGAGAAAACTGCCTGTAAAGCAATGATGTTTCATTTGAGTATTTCAAACGCTTCTGAAAGACACGCATCATTGACGCGCTGTTTCAAACAACCATGCGCGGTCTACCTTTGTATTAAATCCCATCAAAATCCCAAACGCAGTATAACTGACAGGCCTGATTATGACAGGATTATAGACTATTCGAGGACTTTTTCGGGTTTGACGACATCTCGGATGAGGATGTTTCACAAATACATTCGTGAAGATAGTGGTTGTGTGATAATACAAGAACATGGTTTGGCATAGGCCTACAGTGGGAGGGGGAACTGTGAATGATTGCCTAAGAATTCCTAAGAATGGTGTCTTTAATTGCATGCGAAGCAGATCGGACCGGTCAGGACAAGTCATCTACCATAACTATGGCAAGATCTCGGTTACGTTGAGAAAACATGGTCAGTTAAAAAAATAAAATATGGAGCGTGCAGACATGGAGCTACTTCATGGAGACGAAGCCAATACGTATAAATATCGATTTGGTTGGCACCTCCGCCTAAACACCGTTTGTCCAGGAGACACGTTCCATTTTACAGACTCCTAAAGGTTCCGTATACACTGAGGTAACACATGTTAGCCTACGTGCATGCAAGCCTCATGTCCGACGGAAAAGTGTGCCGTTGGCAAAGACAGAAATACAAACAAATACAAGGACGTACGGACCCTTTAGATATAGAATACTGATGATGTACACTTAAGGGGATATTTGATCGTGTCAGCGCTTTTGCGGCAGGTTGACCGCTTAAAATCCCCAACGTTAAACTAATTGTGTATACAGACTCTAAACTGACCATGAGCTATAGAACCCCGAGCAACTGTTTTTTTCATATATATAGTTAATTCATACATGTACACAAACAGGTGAAATGAATGCGGTTCACGGCAGAACATTGGAAGTAAAAAGAAGAATTAAAGGAAAGGAAACTTTGGTTATATTTTCACATTTCAAAATGTAGACTATATTCTGAAGACGCTCCAAAATTTTGGACCTTTTTTTAATCAAGAATGGTATTTTGTTATCAGAGTTGGGTCCAAATACTTTTAAAGTCATCGATTACAAATACAGTTACTTTTAAAAGTAATTGATTACAATTACAATTACTTTTGTGTTTTCAGAAAAAATAATCGATTACAATTACAATTACTTTTTAAAGTTATCACAGTTACTTTTGCAATTACTTGTGTGTTTAAAGGCAATTTCATCATGACAAGAACAGCAACTGGATTAGAGGTTGGTTTGAGCTCGTAAAATATTTCCAACAGTCTCAACAAATTTTATAAATGAATTAAATTTTAATTAAATGAATTTAACTGGAACGCTCTTGGATACAGCAAATCCAGAATATTACCAAGATCCTAATAAAAAAATCGATATGTGGTTCTTTAGCACTGGAAATACATTAATCAAAGCCAGGACTAATGTGTGTCATTATTCCCCCTCTATGGATGAATCACAGGTCACTGTGCCAACCAGAACAAAGGCGGCTCCAATCATGTGACATTTACTGTTACTGAAGACAGTGTCAACTTACACCCCATTCGAAAGTGACACAAAATTTCCATTAATACACTCGTGAATGATTATGGTCTCAATTGCTCTATGGTAAAGAATCCTTTAAAGAAAAAAATGATGGTGATCAAGATTACCTACAACGTTTATTTGGGTTTTCTCTTAGGTGTTACCCTAAACCTAAAAATATCATCAAAACCTTTCATTTTGAGTAAAGTTGCCTGCAAACAAATCAGCGAATGACGACTAAAACATAGTATCTCTTACACCTCGTGGAGTTATTACTAAATTGGACCTGTTCATATACTTAGCATGATATATACACATGACGTACAGTGTTTGTTTTCCCTTAAAATATATTGGTTTCTGCCCATATACGTTTTGCTACTCCCTTACATGAATGAAAATAAACTTGCACCGGTTGCGTTCACTGTGCAAAAAAAATACATGTACATAGTGTGCACACCACCTTTTGTCTGTATCACAAAACTTCACAAGTCAAGACTTTTCAGTCATCAAAACCAGTGTTTGTTTTATATGTTTCTTCTCCTTGTTTTGGAACTGTTTTGGCTGGCAAGATCAAACCTCTGGTCTTGTAATACAGGAAACAGATACATGTTTACTGTGTGTACTCATACACAGGACCATATAAAAGTATATGATTGGAGACGAGTTCATGTGCAAGGGTAGATTTCTGATTTTTTTTCAGTTTCAGATAACCTCCATCTTCAGATTAAGGGGGGGGATATTAAATCATTTAAAATTACCCTCCGCCCCTCCATCCCCCTCCAGCCCACGGGTATCTTGAAATCAATTTCAGTATAACCCCCTACGAATTTAGATAACCCTTTCGCCTTAATCACTGAATTAAAACAGTGTGAGCTGTCGGGGTAACCAGTGGAATTAGATTAAGACTATACCCCCGGGGGAACCTGAGGTCTTTACATTGGGAAAGTTTTGCCTGGAAACTTTTTTATTCAGTAGAAGTGAACTAGAAGCCTGAGATAATAAACATATTATTTAAAAATGCATATGTGCCCTTAAAGTACAACCATAGGAATTTGGTTGAAAGCCAGGTATGCTTCAGTTAATTTGACAGTTTGATGGAATTATTCATATGAGACAAATATACCCAAAAGTAATTCAAAAGTAATTAATTCACCAATTACTTTTCAAAAGTAATCAATTACAATTACAATTACTTTCTAGGATTAGAAAATGTAATCGATTACGATTACAATTACTTGAAAAAGAAATTGTAATTACAATTACTTCAATTACAATTACTTTTGGACCCAACTCTGTTATACCAGCATATTCCATAACAATGGTGTTAAGCATTGATTATGACTATGTATTTCATGAAATGTACAGATAAAACGGTGAAATGTACTGTGCATCTTTATTGGCATTTATATAACGGTATAGATGCATGGTCTTTTCCCTACTGAATGACCGATTTGTTATTAAGGACGAAATTATTTTCTCATGACCATTTTCACGGATTCCCCAAATACTTTATAATTACTGTGTAAATAAAGAAAATGTCTTATCCCTGGTTGTGTAGATGCCGTTTTTGAGTTACGTGCATGAGTGTGTATAAATAGGAGGGATGACTGTCCATATTCAAGAAAGTCCATAGGAAATATAAAAAATCAAATTTTCTAAACGATTTGGGTCATATTTGACAATAGCGTTTTCCATAAAAAATCCCACTTTTGTCGGTTAAATAACACCCTATATGATTTAGGGTGCGTGTTTAGGACATACTCAAACTGACATTTTAATCTGGGCTTGTTAGGAGGATTAGGTTTTCTGAATAGTATTCTTCATCGTGAGTTATCAACTTGGGAGTTACATTTATAATCTGTACTTAATAAAACATAACCAATAGCAAACATTCTTATTTTCTTTCCGCTTATTCATTAATCCACTGCACTATTTATAAAGGGGTTTTACATGATCGTTTTCATAATCCCCAATAGGGATTGGTAGACCAAAACTATAAAAATAATATATATTTTAAAAAAAAATAATAATAGGTTTGTTTTTACTGATTAGGTAGTTAAAATAAATGTTTGGGAGAGAAAACAAGAAAAACAGTCTTTTCTGGGTGCTGGTTGCGAGTATATGTATGCGAATTAGAAAATTAGTTAATGTCCCCTAGGATCCCTATATAAATTTATATTTGTGGAATAGCAGAGATTAAGTATGTGTGACGGCTGTGGAATATGTCTTTTGAATTTTCTGAGGAAGATGATACTAATCAACTGATACCAATCAGATACCCTCTTAGTTCTGCTGCCCTTGTATACACGAGCACGTTGCTGGTCCTGTGTTTGCCACCTGGCTATTCTCGTCCCCAGGGGTAAATCAAGATTAATGACTTGATTAAAATATGTGTACAAGCCATAAGGCAGGGTTCAATCGCAGCACGAAGAAATTAAGTGGTTGATAATGTCTTTCAAGTATATTCCATTTCAAATTTGATCAGACTTTACTTAGTTTTTCTGTAACAATAACTTGAATTAAAAAGACTTAGTTTCATTTTAATTTGATTCAATCAATTAAAATAATTATATGTATGTGTATATTGTTTAAAGTGAGTAATTTGGTTCATATGTCCAGTCAATGGCCTGTCACTGGACTATTTCACACTGTTGAAAACTGGTGCAGGAGACACCTGCGTACTGTATTGTACGTACTCTCATTTTCAGGTCAAGTACTTTTATTACTGAGAGAAATTAGATATTCACTGGCCTTATCATATCATTTATTTCAGAGCCAATATAGATTAAGTTTAATATATGCACATTGAACAAAGTTTTAGCAGGGGTATGTTTTTGGTGAGTACAAGCATTATGGACAAAGATAAATGACACAGCATTCCCTGCCTGTACAGGAGGCCATGCATGTATATCTGATTGGCGGCTTGTTAGGGCTTTGCTCAACCCCCACCACCCCCAGTTTCAGGCATCGCCATGGACGCCATGGTCGCCGTGAGATTTTGAACATGTTCAAAACAATCGCACAAAGGTCGCCGAGGTGATGGGTTGCTCAAAGGTGGCTCAAAGGAGGCAGAAGGGAAGCACAAGCATTGCCGTAGTTGCAGAATGGAGGCACAGTGGTCGCTCTGGTGGCACAGGGGAAGCAGAGGGAAGGCAGGCAAGACAACGCCCTAATGCTGAATTTTGGGGGGTTCGAGGGAGGTACAAGTATCGCTGAAACGGTTATGGAGCAATTACACAGAAACAGGATTTTCTGGGGTTAGGCGACCATTGAGCGTTCTGGTCATTTTTTGGTTGCTCAAAGGTGGCACAAAGGTGACAGCCCTGTGTAAAGGGGCCTTAAAATCTGAAATGCCGAAACTGTCTTGGGTTTACGTACACCGTCTCCAACCAACGGCACGAAGGCAACTGGCTGGGTGAGCTATATTTATAAGTGATTTTAGTGATACTTTATTAATAGCGGGTTTGAATTGAATCAAGGTGGTTATTCAGCCCTTGTCAGACCTCTTCACAAAATTCGGTCGGTAGCTACACATTTAGTATTCCTTTTGTGTGCGAGTTGTGTACAAAGGCTTGACACAAGCGGCACGTGGTGCTGTTGGACTGAACCTCACGGATGTTTCGACAGAACTGTTCAGATATTTTTCGGCATATATTTCTTTTATAGTATGAGACAACATGTATTTCCTTCATATTACCATTAATGCAGATGATTCCGACTCAAGCGTTAAAATGTTTACCTATAGGCCTATTTCAATAACGCAAGTTACTGATAAAAAGATCGGATGTCTTGTCTGATATCGGAAGATAAAATATTTTGGCCGAATTCATATTCGCGAGTGTTCAGTTTCCTTACCAAATAATATCTTATTCTACACAGAGTTTATATCCATTATTAGACTGATACTTTAACTGACCAGGCAATGTCTACACAGAGTTTATAGCCATTATTATACTGATAATTTACCTGACCAACCAATATCTACACAGAGTTTATATATATCTATTATTATACTGAAACTTTAACTGACCAAACAATATATACACAGATTATATCCATTATTATACTGATAATATAACTGACCAAACAATATCTACACAGAGTTTATATCCATTACTATACTGATAATATAACTGACCAAACAATATCTACACAGAGTTTATATCCATTACTATAAGATAAGATAAGATAAGATAAGATAACATTTATTAGCCTTCAGTTCCTGGAATTTGTTGTTGACTTGCAATTCATTTCATAAAAATAAATAAGTAAATAGATAAATACATAAAAACAATACATAAAAATACATAAAAATCACACATAACATATTGACTATGCATGTAAAATCAAGCATGTAAAAATGATAAAACATATAATTCTGCAGGTAAAACACATAATTCAAAACATTAAATATCTAAGAGGGTTGTGAGTTAAAAAGTTTAATACTGTATGGTACGAGAGATTTTTTAAAACGAGTTGTTCTGCAGAATATTGTATCTAGGCGTTTACCTGAAGGTAAAAAATGTAACTCTGAATATAGGGGGTGTGTTTTGTCATTCATGACCTTTGATATGAAGGCCATTGTTTTGGTTTCACAGATTTCCTGGTGTTTGGCAAGAGAAGTACTAGTTATTCTACAACTTCTCTTTCTGGTATTATAACTGTTTCTTTAACTTATCAGATATATTTGTAAACCAGCACTCCAGTGAATAAGTAAAGTCACTGGAAATTACTGAATTATAAAACATGGTAATTATGGTTTTGTCAATATTCAGCTTTCTTAGATAATAAAGGTAATATAATCTTTTGTTTGCTTTCTTGGATTGATTCAACACATGTTCTTTCCAATTCAGATTTC
Organism: Sipunculus nudus; assembly: GCA_026874595.1. NCBI lineage: Eukaryota > Metazoa > Annelida > Sipuncula > Golfingiida > Sipunculidae > Sipunculus > Sipunculus nudus. Next base: position 61,942,228 of record CM049321.1, read on the forward strand.
TGTCAATAATACATCCTAAGTGTTTATAATTTTCTACAATATCGACATCTTCATTATTGATAGCAACTGGGGTAATTACAGATTTTGATCTCCTAAAATCAAAGACTACTTCTTTAGTCTTCTTTACATTTAATTGAAGGTAGTGTTCCTCACACCAACCAGTCACATATTGAATGGTTTTCCTGTAGAGCGACTCATCATTCTTGTGTATCAGGCCTAGAATGACAGTGTCGTCTGCATAATTGATAATTTTACAATCTGAAAGGCTCACAGACAAGTTATTTGTATATAGAATAAAAAGGACTGCTGACAGAACACAGCCTTGTGGAGCACCAGTATTTATGATTATATCTGAAGAAGTTTCTTTGCTTGTTCTAACATGTTGTCTTCTATCCGAGAGAAAATCTAGAATCCATAGACAGTAGGAAGGAGGAATGTTATACGTACAGAGCTGATTGATCATAATGTGTGGCTGTATTGTATTGAAGGCTGTATAATAATCAATGAAAAGTGATCTGGCATAATTTTTGGGGTCCCTGTCTAAGTGTTGATAAATATAATGAGTTAATGTGGCAATTGCGTCGCTTGTGCATCTGTTGGATGAATATGCAAAGTGATGTTGATCTAGCATTGGTTTAACAATTGGAAGTAATTTATTAAGAACTATTCGCTCCAAAGATTTTGCAAGAATAGATGTAAGTGCAACAGGCCTAATATCATTCATCACTTTAGGAGAGTTATTTTTGGGGACTGGAATTATTTCTGCAGTCTTACATAATTTTGGTAGTTTACATAAGGAGAGAGACAATGAAATATGTGATGTATGGTGAAGGACAAACTATTTCTACAGGTTTTAATTAATCTGCCACTGATTTTGTCGGGACCACAGGCTTTCTTAACATTAATCTAATTTAAGGCCGGCATACACATTGCGACCCGACTCAACTCAACAGGTCAAAAACTGTTTAGCTGTGTTGAGTCGCGTCGCAAAGTGTATGCGCGTCTACGACCCGACTCAACCAGAGTCGGCACCAGTCGGCGTAAGTTTTTGGTTTCTGGCAGTGTCAGAAAAAATCGTGTCCAGTTGAGTCGTATTGTTCAGAAGTACAGTCAGCAACCAACCACATCTACGTCTCTGATCACATGAGTACCTCGGTCATGTGATCTTCTTGGCCAAAATCGTATGGTGCAGAGAAAGACAGCAATACATTACATGAGCACTATGCGCGCGTTATATATGAATATAGATCTGTATAGCCAATGTCTCCAGTGAGCATAATTTCATTAAGCTTCATGTTCACTGATGTAGAATATATAGTGTATATCACAGGACATCGATTACTACTTTATAGACTAAAATTATATCAAACTAGGCTAAATTAATTCAGCAATGCGATGAGAAGAATTGAAAGGGCGACATACAGATACATACATGTATACTGATAATTAATATGACATGTATTAATGACTTGCTTTCATATGTTACACGCTTGTCACCATTTTTGTTGATTTGAATGTACCGCCTCTGCCGTCGATCCAGTTGAGTTGAGTCAGGTCGTTATGTGTATGCACCCCAGTTTTCGTCAGTCTGCAGGGTCAAAAACTGGAAGAAACTGTAGGAAACTTGAGGAAACCTGTTCAGTCGGGCCCAGTTGAGTTGAGTCGGGTCGCAACGTGTATGCCGGCCTTTACTTAACACTTTCTTCGTTTACATCAGTTACATCAGTAAGAATGCCACCATCGCATGATGATGATATAACTGACCAAACAATATCTACACACAGTTTATATCCATTATTATACTGATAATTTAACTGACCAAACAATATCTACACACAGTTTATATCCATTATTATACTGATAATTTAACTGACCAAACAATATCTACACAGAGATTATATCCATTATTATACTGATAATTTAACTGACCAAACTATCTACACAGAGTTTATATCCATTATTTGACTGATAATTTAACTTACCAAACAATATATGCACAGATTATATCCATTACTGTACTGATAAATTAACTGACCAATTATCTAAACAGAGTTTATATCTATTATTTGACTGATAATTTAACTTACCAAACAATATATGCACAGATTATATCCATTACTGTACTGATAAATTAACTGACCAAATTATCTATACAGAGTTTATATCCATTATTATACTGATAAATAAACTGACCAAACAATATCTACCCAGAGTTTATATCCATTATTTGACTGATAATTTAACTAACCAAACAATATCTACACAGAGTTTATATCCATTACTATACTGATAAATTAACTGACCAAACAATATCTACACAGAGTTTATATCCATTGTTATACTAATAAATTAACTTACCAAACAATATTTACACAGAGTTTATATCCATTATTTGACTGATAATTTAACTAACCAAACAATATCTACACAGAGTTTATATCCATTATTATATTGATAATATAACTGACCAAACAATATCTACACAGAGTTTATATCCATTATTATACTGATAATTTAACTGACCAAACAATATCTACACAGAGTTTATATCCATTATTATATTGATAATATAACTGACCAAACAATATCTACACCGAGTTTATATACATTATTATATTGATGATATAACTAGCCAAACAATATCTACACAGAGTTTATATCCATTATTATTCTGATAATTTAACTGACCAAACAATATCTACACAGAGTTTATATCCATTATTATACTGATAATTTACCTGACCAAACAATATCTACACAGAGTTTATATCCATTATTATATTGATAATATAACTGACCAAACAATATCTACACCGGGTTTATATCCATTATTATATTGGTGATATAACTGGCCAAACAATATCTACACAGAGTTTATATCCATTATTTGACTGATAAATAAACTGACCAAACAATATCTACCCAGAGTTTATATCCATTATTTGACTGATAATTTAACTAACCAAACAATATCTACACAGAGTTTATATCCATTACTATACTGATAAATTAACTGACCAAACAATATCTACACAGAGTTTATATCCATTGTTATACTAATAAATTAACTTACCAAACAATATTTACACAGAGTTTATATCCATTATTTGACTGATAATTTAACTAACCAAACAATATCTACACAGAGTTTATATCCATTATTATATTGATAATATAACTGACCAAACAATATCTACACAGAGTTTATATCAATTATTATACTGATAATTTAACTGACCAAACAATATCTACACAGAGTTTATATCCATTATTATACTGATAATTTAACTGACCAAACAATATCTACACAGAGTTTATATCCATTATTATACTGATAATCTAACTGCCCAAACAATATCTACACATAGTTGATATCCATTACTATACTGATAATTTAACTGACCAAACAATATCTACACAGAGTTTATATGGATCCATTACTATACTGATAATATAACTGACCAAACAATATCTACACAGAGTTTATATCAATTATTATACTGATAATTTAACTGACCAAACAATATCTACACAGAGTTTATATCCATTACTATACTGATAATTTAACTGACCAAACAATATCTACACAGAGTTTATATGGATCCATTACTATACTGATAATATAACTGTCCAAACAATATCTACACAGAGTTTATATCCATTATTTGACTTATAATTTAACTGACCAAATAATATCTACACAGAGTTTATATCCATTATTATACTGATAATTTAACTGACCAAACAATATCTACACATAGTTGATATCCATTACTATACTGATATATTTAACTGACCAAACAATATCTACACATAGTTTATATCCATTATTATACTGATAAGTTAACTAACCAAATAATATCTACACAGAGTTTATATCCATTATTATACTAATAAATTAACTGACCAAACTATCTACACAGAGTTTATATCCATTATTTGACTGATAATTTAACTTACCAAACAATCTATGTACAGATTATATCCATTACTGTACTGATAATATAACTGACCAAATTATCTATACAGAGTTTATATCCATTATTATACTGATAATTGAACTTACCAAACAATATCTACACAGAGTTTATATCCATTATTATACTGATAAATTAACTGACCAAACAATATCTACACTGAGTTTATATCCATTGTTATACTAATAAATTAACTTACCAAACAATATTTACACAGAGTTTATATCCATTATTTGACTGATAATTTAACTAACCAAACAATATCTACACAGAGTTTATATCCATTATTATATTGATAATATAACTGGCCAAACAATATCTACACAGAGTTTATATCAATTGTTATACTGATAATTTAACTGACCAAACAATATCTACACAGAGTTTATATCCATTATTATACTGATAAGTTAACTAACCAAATAATATCTACACAGAGTTTATATCCATTATTATACTAATAAATTAACTGACCAAACTATCTACACAGAGTTTATATCCATTATTTGACTGATAATTTAACTTACCAAACAATATATGTACAGATTATATCCATTACTGTACTGATAATATAACTGACCAAATTATCTATACAGAGTTTATATCCATTATTATACTGATAATTGAACTTACCAAACAATATCTACACAGAGTTTATATCCATTATTATACTGATAAATTAACTGACCAAACAATATCTACACTCAGTTTATATCCATTGTTATACTAATAAATTAACTTACCAAACAATATTTACACAGAGTTTATATCCATTATTTGACTGATAATTTAACTAACCAAACAATATCTACACAGAGTTTATATCCATTATTATATTGATAATATAACTGGCCAAACAATATCTACACAGAGTTTATATCAATTGTTATACTGATAATTTAACTGACCAAACAATATCTACACAGAGTTTATATCAATTGTTATACTGATAATTTAACTGACCAAACAATATCTACACAGAGTTTATATGGATCCATTACTATACTGATAATATAACTGACCAAACAATATCTACACAGAGTTTATATCAATTATTATACTGATAATTTAACTGACCAAACAATATCTACACAGAGTTTATATCCATTATTATACTGATGATCTAACTGACCAAACAATATCTACACAGAGTTTATATCCATTACTATACTGATAATTAAACTGACCAAACAATATCTACACAGAGTTAATATCCATTATTATACTGATAATTTAACTGACCAAACTATCTACACAGAGTTTATATCCATTATTTGACTGATAATTTAACTTAGCAAACAATATATGTACAGATTATATCCATTACTGTACTGATAAATTAACTGACCAAACTATCTACACAGAGTTTATATCCATTATTATATTGATAATATAACTGACCAAACAATATCTACACCGAGTTTATATACATTATTATATTGATGATATAACTAGCCAAACAATATCTACACAGAGTTTATATCCATTATTATTCTGATAATTTAACTGACCAAACAATATCTACACAGAGTTTATATCCATTATTATACTGATAAATTACCTGACAAAACTATCTACACAGAGTTTATATCCATTATTATTTTGATAATATAACTGACCAAACAATATCTACACCGGGTTTATATCCATTATTATATTGGTGATATAACTGGCCAAACAATATCTACACAGAGTTTATATCCATTATTGTACTGATAATTTAACTGACCAAACAATATCTACACACAGTTTATATCCATTACTATATTGATAATATAACTAACTAAACAATATCTACACAGAGATTATATCCATTACTGTACTGATAATATAACTGACCAAACAATATCTACACAGAGCTTATATCCATCATTATACTGATAATTTAACTAACCAAACAATATCTACACACAGTTTATATAATTACTATACTAATAATTTAAGTGACCAAACAATGTCTACATAGAGTTTATATCCATTATTATATTGTTGATATAACTGACCAAACAATATATACACAGAGTTTATATCCATTATTATACTGATAATTTAACTGACCCAACAATATCTACACACAGTTTATATCAATTACTATACTGATAATATAACTGACCAAACAATATCTACACAGAGTTTATATCCATTATTTTATTGATGATATAACTGACCAAACAATATATACACAGACTTTATATCCTTTATTATATGGATGATATAACTGACCAAACAATATCTACACAGAGCTTATATCCATCATTATATTGATAATTTAACTAACCAAACAATATCTACACAGAGTGTATATCCATTACTGTACTAATGTATTTTAAGTGACCAAACAATATCTTCACAGAGTTTATATCCATTATTATATTGATGATATAACTGGCCAAAGAATATCTACACCGAGTTTATATCCATTATTATATTGATGATATTACTGGCCAAACAATATATACACAGAGTTTATAACAATTATTATACTGATAATTTAACTGACCAAACAATATCTACACAGAGTTAATATCAATTATTATACTGATAATATAACTGACCAAACAATATCTACACAGAGTTTATATCAATTATTATACTGATAAAATAACTGACCAAATAATCTATACAGAGTTTATATCCATTATTATACTGATAATATAACTGACCAAACAATATCTACACAGAGTTTATATCAATTATTATACTGATAATTTAACTGACCAAACAATATCTAGACAGAGTTTATATCCATTATTATACTGATGATCTAACTGACAAACAATATCTACACAGAGTTTATATCCATTACTATACTGATGATTTAACTGATCAAACAATATCTACACAGAGTTTATATCAATTATTTGGTGATAATTAAACTGACCAAACAATATCTACACAGAGTTAATATCCATTATTATACTGATAATTTAACTGACCAAACTATCTACACAGAGTTTATATCCATTATTTGACTGATAATTTAACTTACCAAACAATATATGTACAGATTATATCCATTACTGTACTGATAATATAACTGACCAAATTATCTATACAGAGTGTATATCCATTACTATACTGAAAAATTAACTGACCAAACTAATAAATTAACTTACCAAACAATATTTACACAGAGTTTATACCCATTATTTGACTGATAATTTAACTAACCAAACAATATCTACACAGAGTTTATATCCATTATTATATTGATAATATAACTGACCAAACAATATCTACACAGAGTTTATATCAATTATTATACTGATAATTTAACTGACCAAACAATATCTACACAGAGTTTATATCCATTATTATACTGATAAATTACCTAACCAAACTATCTACACAGAGTTTATATCCATTATTATATTGATAATATAACTGACAAAAGAATATCTACACCGAGTTTATATCCATTATTATATTGGTGATATAACTGGCCAAACAATATCTACACAGAGTTTATATCCATTATTATACTGATAATTTAACAGACCAAACAATATCTACACACAGTTTATATCCATTATTATATTGATAATATAAGTAACCAAACAATATCTACACAGAGTTTACATCCATTACTGTATTGATAATATAACTGACCAAACAATATCTACACAGAGCTTATATCCATCATTATACTGATAATTTAACTAACCAAACAATATCTACACACAGTTTATATAATTACTATACTAATAATTTAAGTGACCAAACAATGTCTACATAGAGTTTATATCCATTATTATATGGATGATATAACTGACAAAACAATATATACACAGAGTTTATATCCATTATTATACTGATAATTTAACTGACCCAACAATATCTACACACAGTTTATATCAATTACTATACTGATAATATAACTGACCAAACAATATCTACACAGAGTTTATATCCATTATTTTATTGATGATATAACTGACCAAACAATATATACACAGAGTTTATATCCATTATTATATGGATGATATAACTGACCAAACAATATCTACACAGAGCTTATATCCATCATTATATTGATAATTTAACTAATCAAACAATATCTACACAGAGTGTATATCCATTACTGTACTAATATATTTTAAGTGACCAAACAATATCTACACAGAGTTTATATCCATTATTATATTGATGATATAACTGGCCAAAGAATATCTACACCAAGTTTATATCCATTATTATATTGATGATATTACTGGCCTAACAATATCTACACAGAGTTTATAACAATTATTATACTGATAATTTAACTGACCAAACAATATCTACACAGAGTTTATATCCATTACTGTACTGATAATATAACTGACCAAACAATATCTACACAGATTTTATATCCATTATTATACTGATAATTTAACTGGCCAAACAATATCTACACAGAGCTTATATCAATAATTATACTGATAATTTAACTGACCAAACAATATCTACACAGAGTTGATATCAATTATTATACTGATAATATAACTGACCAAACAATATCTACACAGAGTTTATATCCATTATTATATTGATGATATATCAGACCAAACAATATCTACACATAGTTGATATCCATTACTATACTGATAATTTAACTGACCAAACAATATCTACACAGAGTTTATATGGATCCATTACTATACTGATAATATAACTGAACAAACAATATCTACACATAGTTTATATCCATTATTATACTGATAAATTAACTGACCAAATTATCTATACAGAGTTTATATCCATTATTATACTGATAAATTAACTGACCAAACAATATCTACACAGAGTTTATATCCATTATTTGACTGATAATTTAACTAACCAAATAATATCTTCACAGAGTTTATATCCATTATTATACTAATAAATTAACTGACCAAACTATCTACACAGAGTTTATATCCATTATTATACTGATAATTTAACTGACCAAACAATATCTACACAGAGTATATATCCATTATTATACTGATAATTTAACTGACCAAACAATATATGCACAGATTATATCCATTATTATACTGATAATTTAACTGGCCAAACAATATCTACACAGAGCTTATATCCATTACTATACTGATAAATTAACTGGCCAAACAATATCTACACAGAGTTTATATCCATTATTATACTGATAATATAACTGACCAAACAATATCTGCACAGAGTTTATATCCATCATTATATTGATAATTTAACTAACCAATCAATATCTTCACAGAGTTTATATCCATTATTATACTAATAAATTAACTGACCAAACTATCTACACAGAGTTTATATCCATTATTATACTGATAATTTAACTGACCAAACAATATCTACACAGAGTATATATCCATTATTATACTGATAATTTAACTGACCAAACAATATATGCACAGATTATATCCATTATTATACTGATAATTTAACTGGCCAAACAATATCTACACAGAGCTTATATCCATTACTATACTGATAAATTAACTGGCCAAACAATATCTACACAGAGTTTATATCCATTATTATACTGATAATATAACTGACCAAACAATATCTACACAGAGTTTATATCCATCATTATATTGATAATTTAACTAACCAAACAATATCTACACAGAGTGTATATCCATTACTATACTAATATATTTTAAGTGACCAAACAATATCTACACAGAGTTTATATCCATTATTATATTGATGATATAACTGGCCAAACAATATCTACACCGAGTTTATATCCATTATTATATTGATGATATTACTGTCCAAACAATATCTACACAGAGTTTGTATCCATTATTATACTGATAATTTAACTGACCAAACAATATCTACACAGCGGTTATATCCATTACTGTACTGATAATATAACTGACCAAACTATATCTACACAGAGTTTATATCCATTATTATACTCATAATTTAGCTTATCAAACAATATATACACAGAACTTATATCCATAATTATACTGATAATTTAACTGACCAAACAATATCTACACAGAGTTGATATCAATTGTTATACTGATAATATAACTGACCAAACAATATCTACACAGAGTTTATATCCATTATTATACTGATAATATAACTGACCAAATTATCTATACAGAGTTTGTATCCATTATTATACTGATAATTTAACTGACCAAACAATATCTACACAGAGTTTAATGGATCCATTACTATACTGATAGTTTAACTGACCAAACAATATATACACAGAGTTTATATCAATTATTATACTGATAATTTAACTGACCAAACAATATCTACACAGAGTTGATATCAATTATTATACTGATAATATAACTGACCAAACAATATCTACACAGAGTTTATATCCATTATTATACTGATAATATAACTGACCAAATTATCTATACAGAGTTTATATCCATTATTATACTGATAATTTAACTGACCAAACAATATCTACACAGAGTTTATATGGATCCATTACTATACTGATAATATAACTGACCAAACAATATCTACACAGAGTTTATATCCATTATTATATTGATGATATAACAGACCAAACAATATATACACAGAGTTTATATCAATTATTATACTGATAATTTAACTGACCGAACAATATCTACACAGAGTTGATATCAATTATTATACTGATAATATAACTGACCAAACAATATCTACACAGAGTTTATATCCATTATTATACTGATAATATAACTGACCAAATTATCTATACAGAGTTTATATCCATTATTATACTGATAATTTAACTGACCAAACAATATCTACACAGAGTTTATATGGATCCATTACTATACTGATAATATAACTGACCAAACAATATCTACACAGAGTTTATATCCATTATTATATTGATGATATAACAGACCAAACAATATATACACAGAGTTTATATCAATTATTATACTGATAATTTAACTGACCAAACAATATCTACACAGAGTTTATATCCATTACTATACTGATAATTTAAGTGACCAAACAAAATCTACACAGATTTTATATCCATTCTTAGACTGATAATTTAAAGGGGCCCAATCACCTATAAAGCAAGTTGAGTTCACACGAAAAATAGCTTCTTCCCTTTAAAATAAATCTGTACCTGCCAAAATTTTGCCTTGAAACTGTTGCCTACTCCTGTACACGAGCGTTAAACACAGTGAATCGGGCGCGATCGCAGGTGTAAACATAAACACAGTGCTTCGGGCCACATGCTGTGCGGAGCCACAACATGTGCCAATCAGGAGATGCTCTGACTGACTTGGCTAAAAATATGTTATGCATGTTCCCGCTGGCTGAAACACCGCGTGCTGCCCCTCTTAATCGGACCTCCAGTCAGACTGTGTTAACCAACACGCAGGGTTATAACATGGTGTTAAACCGTCGTATGGGAGGAAATTAGACTGTAGGCTGGAATGGTTTTGCTGGGAAACATTTCTATAAAGCAAATGTGAACTGATAGTGTGAAAGAATAGGAATAGTATTGCTCTTAATTATGTCCCTTTAACTGACGCGCAAAATCATATCAGTTGACAAAAACCACAAAGAACACGGAAAACGTAAAGAATGGGAATTCTTGTTCAGTATTGATAGATGATACAAAATGTTTTTCTTTCAAAATATAAATCTTAATGAAAATGATTTTTTTTTTTTATATCGGTCTTTCAACTTTATAGGTAACGTACATGCGATACCAGTTAGACCGTGGTATAAAGAACTAATCACCTGTGTGGAAGGGGCATATTGTTTATGAAGCTTTAATTTTTTTAATAATTTCCTGAAATTTGAAACCCTCGCTTTCAAAAACTGTACCACAGATCAAAGATGGAATCCTTACTGATGTCAAATTATAACTGATGTTTGACTTAACTGATTAAATTACCTTTTTAAAAATTTTGATGGTATGTTATTTTTTACAGCCTACACATAGAATGGATATTAAATCCAGCAATGTATACTTTATGCTGAAATGACCAATTTGTATCAGACAAATGTATTTGATCTGAAGATTTCACTGTTAAATAACACATATTCGACCAGTTGTATATCAAAATGAATGAATCTTCATAGTGGAGAATCATACACTTTTCCTAAAACTAGACTAGTATTGCATCAGAAATGAAAAATGAATCCCCCAAAAAATTTACTAAGAAGCCCAAACTATGACCATGCAAGGTATATTTTTAATGTATGCGAATATCTGGGGGGGGGGGATATATAAAATAATTATAACGATAATTATCATAATAATTTTTTTATAATAATCAAAATAGTGTATAAGTTCAAGTATAGTGAGTTCGAAGATATTTTCAACCACTTTGCTGTTGTGCACACACAATGCTGGGAGGAAACATCGTTCTATATTTCAGTAGTTTCTATAATCCACATAACACTTTGTTGTAACACTGTTCTGTGGTCTCGGAGTTTCTATAGTCCTCGATATCTCCTTGAGCAGTCACTTTTCAGAGTCTGTGCAACGCGCACAGACTGATCACTCTGATCGTTTAATCACAGTCTCTCACAGCTGATGTCTATTGGAATCATCCAGAATGGTACCAGAATTAGCCTCCAGACAGAAATATTCTCTACCTTTAGCGTTATATATATAGTCCATGGTCTGTTCCTGGAAGCTTTCTCAAGTAGCAGACAGCCACAATACCAGTCTGTCCGTAAAACCGCGTTATCTGCTCTGAAGTCCATTACAGAGAAATCACTTGCGGCCTTTCTCATATATCTACTAACTTTAAGTCCACAGACATGACATCTCAGCTGTCTCAACTGCAATCTGCAGACCGGCCTCATGAATGCGGTATCTAACGTCCCCTCTATACCAAACAGGAATATGGAAACAGGCCCTTGTGCCGAAAATCTCACATTCCACTCCTAAAAAGAGCTTGCTGACGTCACAACTCCTGGAATGTCTCTTCCCCAACAATTACTCATCATTATGCCAACTGCCCATCACCTCATGAAGATTAACAAGGGAACGTCTCTAGAAACAATGTGTGTGAAGACCTAATTTAAACAGGTGCATTTCCTTTGAAATCTACAACAAAGACCAGTGACCATAGTGACCGCTCAAACAGAGTCGGAACAAGACTGTACTGAAATCGATATCGGACAGGCCAGGTGTTCTCTCTAGCAACTAAACTACCCTGAAAGCAACATCAAATGGGACACGTGCGTTTGTCTACCTACAATTCCACGCTACTAACTAAACATGATACACCAAATTAATGTACAATAAACTATCAAAACAATCATTTGGTTATACCCCTGGCAAGAATATGCAACAAGATACTTAAGTCACAATTCTCTGTGACAATCCATTATTTAGCTCCGCCGACTGTGTCATCTAAGAAAAAGTGGTAGCCGTTTGCCCATCGCCTGTCGTTCATCTGTCTGTCCTTCCATTAAATTGGTTGGTTTTGAAACTGATAGACCGATGTATCAGAAATTTGGCAGACAGTTAGATGTCCCCAAATCTCCAACCATACCGAAAATAAGTACTTTAGGAGGATACATAATCTTCTGTATATTTTCTATGTTTATACCAGAAATTAGGTCAGTATTGTGTAATTTCATGACGTTCTGGGCCCGAACATAATGTACTGTGTTAATAATTTAAGAAATATTTACTCATTTAACATGTGAATTGTTGAAGCTAGAGACTTTTTTTCAGGGATATAACTGTATTTCATCAAAATCAAATTGTATACCCAAAAGTAGATCTAAATTTAGTCAGTTTTTAATGTTATTAGCAATAATATAAAACCTTAATTTTTTTTTCAAAATTTCATTATGGCACGTATGTTCCAGGAAGTGATGTGGATTATATATTTTTGAGCAAGTTTACATAACCACGTCATCTGTAAAATCTGAAATTTGAAACCAATTGATCAAAAACTGTAGGTTTTATTCAAGTTTTCAAGCACCGTGTAAATTATTGTTAACGTCAAGCTAGTAGTAAGCAGTATGCTATTGCCAGCTCTCAGCTCCCCTAAGTGTTATGTAATCAATGCACTCCTGGCCAACTCCCTCTGTCCAACTAGGCTTGGTCACGATATCTGTAGTAACTGCCACAGAGAGCCTTTCTCTCCCCACCACCCTCCCCTCCATACTGTGGACAGTCCTGTACAATAAACAAGACTAATCTTAAATTTTCACATTTTTTTTCAGTAACCACATATACCCCTCCCCATCCAACCCTTTAATACACAGGACTAATAAACAAGACCAGTACACAGGACTAAGAAAAATCTTATAATTTCAATGTTAAATTATTTTTTATGCGCCCCTCCCCCTTCTACGGGAAACATTTTGTATGTTGTTTCGGTGCCACCGTTTCTAGTTTTTGAAGCGTCTTTAGAATATCTTGATGTGACTTTGTCTGTCTGAACCACGTGCTTGTGTACACACACACTCACTCAAGGCTTACAAAAGCGACAGAGACTAGCATTTAAGATAAACGTATCTTAACTGCGTTTACCTTATCTATAAATAAAATCATCCACACTAAACTTTACAAATCGAGACCTCTTGGAAACCCTGGAGCGCGAAAACGATCTGTTGCACTCTAACCTCATTATCCAGACTACCAGTTCTTCTGTGCTTGACTCGTGCACCCCAGTCCTCACCAGCTGTATCTCGATACCTCTCGCCCCGTCTCTGACGAACCTAACTCAATCGCCAGCCACACTCGAGCGCCCTCTCTCGGCCTCGCTGACGACCGTGTGGAGCTGGTCTGTAACTCACCAAACTTCCACCCTCCCGGGATGTCCTTTAGTCCGCCAGCTCTAGAAAGGTTCATTTCGGGAACATTACATAATACATCTTGACCAATGCCCGTTACACACACTGAAAGTCTAACATTTAAGTTGCGTATATAAGCGCTACACACGCCAAACGAAATAACATTGGCAGTGTTACCTGTGATACCCTAACAGTGGGTGGCATTCATAATGTGATAATTTTAACTTGCAAATGGTACAAATGGAGTGACTGGCTTGGTTTTACAATACATTACCACTTAAACTATACATTACCAATAAAATTATAATATCTGCATGTGCACTGGGGATTACAAATACGCTTACTCCTCGAAACATCACGCTTACTTTTGGGAACATGGAGCTATTTTAAACAAACCTTCATAAAAAGTCTAAGCATTTAAAAATCTGTATTCATATTGTGAGATAAAGTAAAACGTCTACTTTAAGTATTTACAATTTGTATTCAAACTGAGATAAAAGTCATACGATGCGGGGTTGGGGATGTCCCCACACTGTATCACAAGCAGTTGCTGATGTTGGTGGCTGACAATGTTCCAAGACCAGTTTGATGATAGAAGTCTTTATTCACAGGACAGAGTCTAGGCCAGTCTTTGCTGAGGCCCTGCGGTGCCCAGCTAGACATGGTCCCTCTCTCTGACTCGCAGCGTGCACTACAGATAGTTTTGCTACAGAGCTTTCACGTGACACATGAGACGTACATATCCATATTTCTGCATTTCGTCATAAAAGCTAAACCTTATTGGATGACCCAAAGTAGGTCACAATTACATCAGAGTTGTAAGTTGACTTTATAAGTTTTACCAGAATTTATTGGTTAAAAGTTCTATGGAAAATCCCAAGTCTGACGACATACATCCAGTTATAGACTGACCTGCAGTCCTATTTCCAAACTCTATAAACATAATCTGCCTGCCTCATCACAGAAACCAATTTAGAGCTAATTTGTGAGAGTACATTTAGGCTCTACAAACATACTGAATTACCATTAGATACTTCGTCGTTGGATGACCATTAATAATTCTTTGACTCTTTCTGAATGTCAGAACAGACTGAAACCAAGATTGATCTTCGTTTCTTTCTGAAGTAAATTTAGATTTTTAAATATTGAAATATTGAAATATTCCTTTAAATATATGTCAAGTCACATATACACCCTTTCCTACTCCATAACAAAAGAATGCATCTAAAATTAAACTTACAAGAAAATGGAAAGTGAGAACAACTTACAGGACTTCAGCCCAAGCCTATTGAAGACACTCTCAGAGCTGCTGCTTCTGTTCATCTGGCTAACAACCTGAGGCAAACACTACTGTGAACAGAAAACGTTTTTAGCTCAGCTGACTCAGCCTGACTGTAAGTCAACTGAGGTACAGGTATTGTGTTATGTCAGTCGTCCGTCCAGCCATCTGTCCGTCCATTAGGAGGGCACAAATTATAACTTCTAACTGTACATCCAGAGAGGTGTATGAAAAATCTCCTCGAAAGCCAGAAATTAGGTCAGTGTGACCTATATCTTTTGCGCTATTGGGCTTGTAAGTAGCCCCCAGAATAATTAAAAAATTGATACAAAACTTCCAGTATCTTAAAAATTAATGCACAGATTACCATGAATCTTACCTTTAATATTGACCATGACTAGTTTTGTCAGTTCAAGAAAACTGGTGGTCCCACCTTTATTTTTTTCTAATGTTTACAATTTTTTTTTCTGTTTTTAGCTCAGCTGACTGTAAGTCATCTGAGCTATAGCGATCACTCTTTGTCCGTCGGCCGTCCGGCCATCCGCCCGTCTGTCCGTTAACAAGGCACAAATTGTAACCATTGGACCTTGAATCTTCTTACTTCACATCCAGAGAGATCCATGAAAAATCTCCTTGGAAACCTGGAATTAGGTCTCTGTTACCCATATTCTTTCAGCTATGGGGCTCCGAAGTACCCCCAAGAATAATGAAAAATTTGATACAAAAGCTCAAGTATCTGAACAACTTATGCGTTGATCACCATGATTCTTTGCATGGATATTAATCATGGGGTTTTTATCAGTTTCTGCAGATTGGTGTTGCCACCTTTATTTATTTTTTTTTTTTTAACGATTTTTTTTCTATATTTTGAGACCTTAAAAGATGCCGTTATCTGTTAACAGGGCACGAATCGTAAACACTGGACCTGGAATCTTCTAACTTTACATCCAGATAGATCCATAAAAAGTCCCCTTGGAAACCTGGAATTAAGTCTCTGTTTCCCATATTCTTCTAGCTATGGGGCTCCGAAGTACCCCCCAGTATAATGAAAAATTTGATACAAAAGCTCAAGTATATGAACAACTAATGCATCGATCACCATGATTCTTTGCATGGATATTAATCATGGGGTTTTTATCAGTTTCTGCAGATTGGTGTTGCCACCTTTATTTTTATTTTTTTTTTTTAACGATTTTTTTTTTTCTATATTTTGAGACCTTAAAAGATGCCGTTATCTGTTAACAGGGCACAAATCGTAAACACTGGACCTGGAATCTTCTAACTTTACATCCAGATAGATCCATAAAAAGTCCCCTTGGAAACCTGGAATTAAGTCTCTGTTACCCATACTCTTCCAGCTATGGGGCTTCGAAGTACCTCCAAGAATAATGAAAAATTTGATACAAAAGCTCAAGTATCTGAACAACTTATGCGTTGATCACCATGATTCTTTGCATGGATATTAATCATGGGGTTTTTATCAGTTTCTGCAGATTGGTGTTGCCACCTTTATTTTTTTTTTTTTTTTTTTTTTTTTAACGATTTTTTTTTCTATATTTTGAGACCTTAAAAGATGCCGTTATCTGTTAACAGGGCACAAATCGTAAACACTGGACCTGGAATCTTCTAACTTTACATCCAGATAGATCCATAAAAAGTCCCCTTGGAAACCTGGAATTAAGTCTCTGTTTCCCATATTCTTCTAGCTATGGGGCTCCGAAGTACCCCCCAGTATAATGAAAAAATTGATACAAAAGCTCAAGTATCTGAACAACTAATGCATCGATCACCATGATTCTTTGCATGAATATTCATCATGGAGTTTTTCATCAGTTTCTGCAGGCTGGTGGTGCCACCTTTATTTTTTTCGATTTTTTACGACTTTTCTCTATTTTTGAGACCTTAAAAGATGCCGTCATCTGTAAACAGGGCTCAAATCGTAACCGCTGGACCTGGAATCTTCTCACTTTACATCCAGAGTGGTCCATGAAAAGTCTTTTTGGAAACCTTGAATCAGGTCTCTGTTACCCATATTCTCTGAGCTATTGGGCTTATAAGCACCCCCATCATAATTAAAAATTTGATACCAAAGCAGCGCACAAATCATTAACATTGGACCTGGAATCTTCTTACCTAAAATCCAGGGAGGTCTATGAAAATCTCCTTGGAAACGTTTATTTAGGTCTCTGTTATCCATATTTTCTGAGCTATGGGGCTTATAAATATAAGCACCCCTCAGAATAATTGAAAATTTTATACCAAAGTAGGGCACAGATCATAACCTTTGGGCCCAGAATCTCTAAATTGACATCCTGAGAGTTCCTCAAAAGTTCTCCCCAGAAACCCGAAATTCGGTCACAGTGAACTATACTCTCACAGTTTTGGGGTATGTTTGAGAACCCTAGAAATAATGCAAAATACACATAAATTGCAAGATTCATCATGAAAGGCAGGTTGGTTTGTCATTAGATTTGTTGTGCTTATGGGTCTTGATGAACTTAAGCTAATATGCATGAACAATGATGCCACCTACATTACCTTAATTAGTTGTCTGTGCAAGGACATATTGTCAACATGTCAGTTGTCTGAGCGTCATGACCCACGGGTCACTTGTTTTTTTTTAGACCATAAAATAATAGCAGTTATGTCAGTTTCTCAGCTGTGGTTTCATCCAGTGTCCTGAAAGCCGATGTGTATATTAATTATGATTGGTTTCTTTAGTTCCTAAAGTATGGTGGCGCCACCTTTATTTTTTCTATTTTTGATGCATTTTCCCTTTTATTTTGAGACTGCCATTTTAGTGTTTCTATCAGATTTGCAACTGAGGTGTCCTGAAACCTTGTTTTGTTTATAAGGACCCCGCTTGAATAAGCAGATGCCCTATATTAATCACCTTGTCCGTCCGTCTGTTCGTCTTCCTGTATGTCCGTCAAATTTGTTTCCTGATGATAACACTAGTTTGGATTGACATATGGATTTCAAACTTGACTTATGTATGGCCCACCCCTAACGCAAGACCTGATTTTGGGGTCATGAGGTCGACGGTCAAGGTTACAAGGACCACATATTTAGAAAGGTTGTGGATGCATTTTAAGCTAAACTATTCATTCCAAACCATCCATCTTGCACACATAGCCAACCTGGCCATTGGTGAAGAACCTGTTTGATTTAGGGGTCAGCAGGTCAAAGGTTAAAGTCACAGGGTCTATCTGTCAGCATATTTGTTTCCAGATAATATCTCAAGTGTGGATTGACATGTAGATTTCAAACTTTACTTATATATGGCCTACCTCAAATGTAAGAACCCTTTTGATTTTTAGGTTATGGGGTTAAAGGTCAAGGTCACAGGACCCAATTCTTCAAAACGATTGTGGATGCATTTTAAGCCAAACTTTTCATCCAAAACCTTTAATCTTCCACGTGGCACACACCTGTAAATAGGGGAAGGTTCCTTTTGATTTTGGGGTTACCTGGTCAAAGGTCAAGGCCATATGGTCCATCCATTCATAAATTAGTTTATGGATGATAACTCCAGGTTTGGTAGACAAGTTGGCTTCAAACTGATCACAGGACCCATATTTTGAAAATGCTCATAAACCTATCCTTATATATATATATATATATATATATATATATATATATATATATATGTATATATATATATATATATATATATACATATAGAAATTCAACTGAGCCTCGAGACCCAACTTAAATACATATATATATATTTATATATATACTGTGGTTGGCTTCATATTCGCGAGGCTAAAATTTCGCGATTTCTACCATTTAAATGTTTTGCAAGGGTTTCATTTTCGCGATCTCACCAGAACCTTTATCAAAGCTTTGGTAAAGCCAAACCTGTGTGTATTATAAAATGAGAATAAGTTACTATTTTGTGATATTCTACTCATATAACGATATTCCCGTACAAAGCACAGGTAGTTTAGTTCAAATTTAAGGGAACGTTTTCCCTATACTTTCATGGATGTAATTGTATTGGTTACACTAAACAAGAATGACATACTCAATTTGCCAATTATTGCCGAGGGTTTCTTTTTCGCGATTATTTCCCATAATATATATATATATATGTGACAGGGCAGAATCACACGTTTCCGCTCATTTTAAATCCTGATGCTAACCAGGCCAGGTGACCACTGCACCTGTAGGTCCTCGGTGCGCAATCATCCCCATTGCAGGGTCATACCACAGAAGAGCTCCCGAAAGGCGCACTAGTTTGTGAGGGAAACAGGGCCATTGGTAATAACCTTCCCATTAAGCTTGCAGAGCGCTAACCGTGGTTGGGAGCCGACCATGAAATCTCACAGCCTCGGCTTATATTCGAACTAACAATCACCCGGCTTTCGGTCCTGCGCTCTACCCCGGACCCACAGAAGCCGGTTGATCTTCAAGGTTAAAGTTTTTTTGTGAACATTATAACTTATGAAACAACCAATCCATACCAAAATCTCAAACAAGTTCGAAAACTTGTGACCTTAAACTTCAACATTATGGTCAAATGGCCGAAACAGAATTATTTGTAGACCCCATAACTTTAGAAATATCGCATATTTTTGTTTAAATTTTGAAACACTAATTGTTTTAATGAAGTACCTTAACGAGCTCAAAAACTAGTGACCTTGTCCTGGATATTCAAGGGCAAATCAGTCAGAACAGAAATAACATTTCAATGCTGTAACTTTTGAACCACTTGATATATTTTCATGAAATTCAACTTGTGAATTATCTCTACAAATATCTCGGTGAAGTTTAAAGAATGGTTACCTTGACCTTAAACATCAAGGTCAAATATGCTGAAATAGATTTTTTTGTGCACCCCATAACTTTTGAAGTATCACATATTTTCCCTCAAATTTGAAACACTAATTGTTTTAATTTTTTGAGGAGCTCAAAAACTGGTGACTATGACCAGGATCTTCAAGGTCAAATCAGCCAGAATAAAATCTCAGATCAGTTCATAACCTGGTTACCTTGATCATATTTATACAAGGTAAAATCTTTAGATATCCAGGATTCAAGTTAACACTTTTGAAGGGGTCCGTATTTTCCTTGAATTTGGGAAAGTGAGGCCCATAGTGAGAGGAGACTTATCATTGTATCACAAAAACCAGATCCTCTAGTTATTCACAAGATTTCTGCTTGTTGTTCGTTTATGATATTAATGGTCTTCATACCTTTATACCCAGTATGCATTTCATTGTAGACTGACAGTAGTGAAGAGAAATAAACATTTAGGAGGTTTCCTTGGTGAAAGGTCAAAATTATTAACCAAAAACATTTCCAATTCTAGCAGGGAGGGGACCCATTCAAGTGGCAATGACGTAGTCCAAACTTGAGACAGAGGAACATCATTACAACTCATAATGTCTGACACAAGTACCAAAAAGTTACACACAGAGCAAGCCGCATTGAAAAGTTGTCTTATTCGCCATGTTAGGAACCACATAGGAGAAAAGCCATTAAATGTGATGATTGTGGAAAAGCTTTCTCACGTAAGTTCGATCTTATCCAACATGCCAGGACCCACACGGGAGTAAAACCATTTAAATGCGAAGATTGTGGTAAAGACTTCTCACAAAGGAGTATTCACTAAGGCACAGTCTTACTCTACATTCGAGGACCTACACAGGGCAAACGGCATTTATATGTGAGCGGTGTTGTAGAAGTTTTTCACAAAGGGGTCATCTAATTCAACATGTGAAGTTCCACATAGGGGGAACAACCACTTAGCCGTGAGGACTGAGGTAAAGTTTACTCGCGTAAGTTCACATTTACCAAACATGGGATGACTCTTACAGCTTTCTAAAAGTGAGGATAGTGGTATAGCCTTCTCAACAAAGATAAGCCTTAAAATGAACATCCGGACTCAGCAAAGGGAAATGATTTAAAAGTGAGGTATGTAGATAAACCTCACCTCACATTTTAGAACAATACGCTCCTGGGTCAGTGGAAATCTTACTTTTCAAAAGAAGCTTCTGATATGCCTGCTGATAGGTAAGACTGTTTATGATATACTTAGACATCAGGTGGTAGATCGATGTCTGCCGTAAACCATCGTGCGTATGATGTGACCAGCGGGAAGTCAAATGCCAGTAGACAAACACTAGACAGACAACATGGCTGCGCCTATGAATATGCTTCACCGGTTTCCTCTCATTTTAAATCCTGATGCTAACCAGGCCAGGTGACCACTGCACCTGTAGGTCCTGGGTGCGCAATCATCCCCATTGCTGGGTCATACCACAGAAGAGCTCCCGAAAGGCGCAATCTTTTGTGAGGGAAACAGGGCCATTGGTAATAACCTTCCCATTAAGCTTGCAGAGCGCTAACCGTGGGTGGGGGCCGACCGTGAAATCTCACAGCCTCGGCTTATATTCACCCGGCTTTCAGTCCTGCGCTCTACCCCTGACCCACAGAAGCCGTTAGATCTTCAAGGTTAAAGTTTTTTGTGAACATAATAACTTCTGAACCACCCAGTCCATACCAAAATCTCAAACAAGTTCGAAAACTTTTGACCTTGACCTTCAACATTATGGTAAAATAGGCCGAAACAGAATTATTTGTAGACCCCATAACTTTAGAAATATCGCATATTTTTGTTTAAATTTTGAAACACTAATCGCTTTCATGAAGTACCTTTACGAGCTCAAAAACTAGTGACCTTGACCTGGATATTCAAGGGCGAATCAGTCAGAACAGAAATAACATTTCAATGCCGTAACTTTTGAACCACTTGATATATTTTCATGAAATTCAACTTGTGAATTATCTCTACAAATATCTCGGTGAAGTTTAAAGAATGGTTACCTTGACCTTAAACATCAAGGTCAAATATGCTGAAATAGATTTTTTTGTCCATCCAATAACTTTTGAAGTATCACATATTTTTCCTCAAATTTGAAACATAATTTTTTTTTTTTTTTTTTAATTTTTCGAGGAGCTCAAAAACTGGTGACTATGACCAAGATCTTCAAGGTCAAATCAGCCAGAATAAAATCTCAGATCAGTTCATAACCTTCTTACCTTGATCATATTTAAACAAGGTAAAATCTTTAGATATCCAGGATTCAATTTAACACTTTTGAAGGGGTCCATATTTTCCATGAATTTGGGAAAGTGAGGCCCATAGTGAGAGGAGACTTATCAATGTATCACAAAAATCAGATCCTCCAGTTATTCACAAGATTTCTGCTTGTTGTTCGTTTATGATATCAATGGTCTTCATACCGTATACCTATTATGCATTTTATCGTAGACTGACAGTGGTGAAGAGAAATAAACATTTAGGAGGTTTCCTTGGTGAAAGGTCAAAATTATAAACCAAAAACATTTCCAATTCAAGCAGGCAGGGGACCCATTCAAGTGGCAATGACGTAGTCCAAACTTGAGACAGAGGAATATCATTGCAACTCATAATGTCTGACACAAGTACCAAAAAGTTACACACAGAGCAAGCCGCATTGAAAAGTTGTCTTATTCGCCATGTTAGGAAAATTTTATAAAATGTGTTAAAATACATTTAATTTTCACTTTGTATATGTATACTTCAATATTCATGTTAACATATCATTTATACTAAATATATAAGCATGCGTATTTTTTTTATAGTTATGCCAGTGAAGATGGCACCCGAGCTGGTCTCAGCGCATAGCCGAGGCTATGTCTGCATCACTTCCTCGACCAGAAGTTTGACAGTTGGAGTTTTTCTGTAATGGAAAGACCGGGCTTGAAGGCGAGTTGACAGTTGCTACAAGTTACAATGTAGTGAGAGAGGTGAAGGAGGCCGGAGAACCCGGAGAGAACCACCAACCTTGGACGGGCCACTAGGACAACACCTAGGATCGAACCCAGGTCGTCAGCGGAGGGGCCGGGCGTTTTACCCGGCTGTCCAGGCCCCAGATGCATGCGTGATTATATATTTATAATACTGGTAATGATATATAGAAAATATGCTATTTTAACCAGGTCAAGGCCACAATTTGTATCATGCCAAACTCCTCTTTTTTGATCACAGGTGAAGAAACCATAAATTAAATAGATCGTAGATATCCAGATTTATTTATAAATGAATGTATTATCTCAGATAGTGATGCTATATAGGTAACCTTGTGAGTTTCATACAACTTATGCGACAATTTAGGAAATTAACATTATGCTAAATTATCGCTAAATTTTATGAGCATAAACGGGAAACAACGAAATGCTTTGTGTTTTTCATTATGAAATTGCGCACTTTCTCAATTAATTCATTCACACGGTTCAATATATACATGGGCTACCGTGATAAATCAAAATATCGATTGATGGTTTGACCAGAATCAGTAGAATTAGCGATATCTATGACAAGAATCGGTGCGATTATAAACTGCCTTGACAATAACCGATAAAAGATGAATGCTCTCTTATAAACAAGTACAGTAGACTACGCATGGCTTTATATTAATGCTAATATATGTACATATTGCATTTAATATATATATATATATATATATATATATATATATATATATATATATATATATATATATATATATATATATATATATAGTGACGGACAGCACTTCTATAACGCTTAGATTTTCTAGCCCCGAGGTTTGACCATCACGTTTCATAATCATTCGTGCGGTGACTCTTCTATTACCTTATTGCTGTCAGATCTCACGGTCCCAGTCAAATTTAGCCCCCACATTTTAATATAGATAATATATAACAGTATTCCGCCGTCACATGCCCCTGTCTATTAATGAGTTCCTTTATTAAGGTCAACCACTCACCCATGATTGGCCATGTTTTTACAAGCTTAACCATTATAAGATTAAATATCAATACTTAATATAAGTGTAGTCTAATGCCTTTGCTTCCTCTGTTCAGATTGACAGTAGGGCTGTATCAATATACCGATATATCAATACTTATCTATAATCAACATCGATATGGTTACCGATACGCTATGCATGCTGCATCCTCGTATTGATGAATCACAAAAACCGCTCACAAATATATATGTGTGTGTGTTTGTGTGTCAAACAACCCTAACCTAAATCATAATCTGAGTTATTAATCAAGCTGAAGTTGCTTTTTTACATGTCATATCTACCTTTTAAGACTTAAATGATATCACGTATTGTCCTAGAATCGACTGGATTAGGAAGGTAAATACAATTCTCTGTGGTTTCATGAAAAGCAGGTTCCTTTGAGAGATTATACACAAATATAATGGTCTTTTCTGCTTTTACTTACGAAAAACTTTATCCACAAAGCTTTTCATGAAAAACGAAACACAAAGAAAAATCGGGTATCGTTTTAAGTATATCGCAAACGTATCGTACTTGAATAGGCTTGCCGATATCCAGCCCTAGTTGACAGTGTCTATCTATTCCCAGCATTCCCTAAGATCTCCATGAATAAGATCATCTTTAGTTCATTATCGAAGCATCCTTTCTCTGAATTTATCTGCAAGGTCACCTTATACTGCAGGATGTCCACTTCACGATTTTCTGATAACACATAAGAATTGCCATGTTTATTGACAATGTTGTATTTGTTTAAAATTATATGATTGAAAATAATAGCGAAAATGATAAAGTCGGGAATAAGATGCCTTATACATTTAGATCAACAGGAAGGGATGATTTATCTGCACAAAAGGATCCCACGTCTGGAAACATGGTTAAACAACAATCCAGTCTGTACATGATACTGGAACTGGTCCATGAAAACACGTTAATTACTATAATTGTATAACGACAGTAATAGAAATAAATAAGGTAGTGTGAGATCAATTCATCTCATAGTTATAAATAGTTTTATGAAGTATGCCTATGAATTAAAGCTATTAAACTCTAACATGAAAGCAAGGATCCAGAGTTGTTTCATTTTGTCTTCTGGAGGCCAAACCATCACATGTTTGTATTAAAGGGAACAGACTCCTCCTCACAGAGTGCAGCCCTCCCCCCCCCCCCCCCCCCCCCCAGGATGGGGGACTTTACTCAAGTGGTCAGCATCAGTCCATTTTTTTATTTAACTCTGATAAAAACAGAAGTATATGCACTTAAATGCATTTGCATTTATTAATGCAGGTACATAATTAAAAGAATATTTATATATTTCAATAGTATTGGGGATTTTTATGTAGGTATATTGATAAATATAAAGAAAATAGCTATTCATGTACTTAATCATTCAAATTCTGACTTAAATTCCTATATATGTATATCCCAAACTCACCAGTTAATAATCAAATTCTTTGTTCAATTTTTGTGCAACAGTATATTATTAGAGCAGGATATGAAGGACACATCTAATGTTATGAACAAGTCCTGCTGTTACATTTCATGCTCGCAGAATATATTGTTGCTCATGAGTACAATCAATCTTAGTTGATGTGTGTATATGGGAGAGAGCCCAGGTTTGGAAAATGCCAGGAGCAGTACTGTAACTAATGAGTGCTGGCCAGCAGGGATTAGCTCAACACCAAGGGGGTATTTAGATAGGACTGCTTTGGGCATATATGTGCAAATGCCAGGTTAGTGTGTATCAGAATGATTTGATGGGATCATAGACAAACACTGCACATATACAGATTTTCCACACTGCACACTACATATTTCTAAATGCCATTATCAGTTTCCTCACAGTGTGTATGCAAACTTACCACCCCTGCGCTCAGTCTTGCAGGTGTAAGTTACCCTTGAGTCACTGTCTGAATCAGACATGTCGCGGTCGCGAAAGTTCTGGGCTTCATTGTAAGTTGTTTTCAGAAGCTTAAATAAATTCAGCTAAGCATCGTGATCCGTGGGTCCCATTTTTCCCTTGGTGCATCATTAAATGATTTCAGGCCACAAGTCTCATTTATTACACAATGTAAATGCTATAGCTCATATCCATTATTCTATAATTTACGTAGTTTCATTTTAGCAGGGCTATTATCTCTTAGCTTTCCAAGTGGTAATATACATGAAAAACCAAAATAAATATGAATATTTTGCTTTTGTTGATATTTTCCAAAATTCAGCTGAGCGACGTGACCCATGGGTCCCTTCTATTATCTAAAACAACCTTTTCAAATGATACTATTGGTAGTTTTTAATTAAAATTATATTTGGCCGAATAATTGCAATTAATTTTTAATAAATAGTTAAACTCTCATATGATTTGTGCTACTGCTTCTCATTGGGTATAGGTAACCTGTAATTATTGAAATACAGTAAACTCCGTTGTAAAAAGCATGGTAATTAATATGACTTATAGTTGACTTTTTTTCAAATACTTCTGCTGCAATGTAGATAAAGTTATTAGGCCAAGTCAAAACCAAATGCAAATAATATAAATGACATCAGCCCTCTCCCACCTCCAAGGATTTTATCGAAATTTTACATAACTTGAGTTAAACGCCATCATCCTCATAAATCAGCTTATATTACCACACAAAACGAACATGTGTCTATCCTTCTCCCAAATCATATTTTATAATCATATATAACAGCTAAGCGCTGTGACCCATTGGTCCCTTGTTATATAATATGTGACAGAGTGTATTTTCTCCTGTCCAAGTCAGAGTTCGAGTCTTTAAACAAGGGGATTCGAGTAGGGACTCTAGTCTACATCACTGGAAAAGCAGTTTGTAAAAAATGCATAGTTGATGGTACTAGCCACCAAAACTATATCAAGTAATACGACATATATCCTTACATCTGACCGTGATAAAGTATTCATCAGAACGTTAATTTTGCAATCTCATCTCTGCTCTATATTTCCGCTATGTTATGCCTATAAATGCGAGCAATAATTAAACAACTCTTTCAACTGTCATCACATTTATTTTAAACGTAATTTATTGCCTTTTAACATGCAAAAGTAATTTCCTTGACGCCAGAAACTCCAGGGTGCATGCGCTGCACGCTCTTTTTAGGTGAAAAGATATGAAAAGCATGCCCCTTTGCTAGTTACATATGCAAATTACGAATATTTTCTTCGCTGTCATGATGGTCTCATAATAAAAAATACATATATCGACAATAATTTAACCATTTCCCTTATTTGCATAATTTACATGTATTTTATTACCCCGAAACCTATAAATAGTGTAATGTATCTGAAAATATTTGTAAATTTTGTACCCGAAATACACCAATTGATCTACCTCCAGGCAGTATATCAGAATATGTGTTTAACATTAATTATGTTTTTCAATTTATTCAAATATGCTATGCATGATACAAAGCAGACACCGGTTCTACGCGAAAGATTACATAGGATCAACTGAAAATTTTGGTAGTGACTATTATTGATTTTTTCTAGGTTTTGTCATGTCTAAATAACCTGCGTCGGCTTGGTCTTGACTTGAGAAGTTTCTTTACCATGAAAAGGCAAAATAACCAATGCTGGGATAATAAGGCCTTAATTGTAATTACATTTATAAACTGATGGTCAAACAAGTTGTAATATGCGGGAATTTATATTCATCATAGCTTTATTCAGTGACAATTTGCTTCAACATGCATAACAATATATGGCAATCGGTCAGGACAAGGGACGGGTCGCTGCAAACGTATGTTTGTATCATAACCAATCAATCAATATAATTCCAAAATTAAACGAGACTTACCTGTAAGTTGAAGTTTGGTGTACATTCTGTCGATCATAGAGTCAGTAGAGATCGAGTGAATGAGCGTCGGTCCACTGTTCCCATGAGGCAAATTTTTGAGATGCACATGTATGATAATTCGGGTAGGGAGAGTTGCCGAGAGAGTGATCACCAAGGAAGGCCACATGATCTCTACAGACTCTGGGATCGACAGAATTCACATCATACTTCAACTTTCAGGTAAGTCTCGTTTAATTTTGGAATTCTGTCTAACCTCTCGTCTTACGAGATCATGTGAGAGTTTCAGAGAGACATGTGCATCAATTAGATTGTAGGTTGCGGGGGTTGGTTAGTTGGTTTAGTGAAATTTGACTGAGAGTCAACCCTGCTGTTATAAGAATTGTATTCTCTTGTTGTTCATTCTGCATGCGGCAGACGTGGCGGTTGCCCTGGAATTGTCTGGTGAAAAGATGCTCATATCGGTACCAGCTCTTTGTAAAATTAATTTCAACCATCTTGAGATGGTGTCTCTAAATACTGCCTGAATGTGGTTTATTGATACTGATAGAGTTTTTCTTTTCATTCCACCTGTGCTCTTTTTCCCGTCTAGATAATCTCCAAGACTGATTTAACACGATACCTTCAGTCTTGGGAATATGCTCTTTATATAAGTTCTGTTTGATGACTCCTAGAGGAAGACTGTTTCACCAGTTTCCCATCTCTAATCTTTATGTGTGACGAGGAGATTGATGTTACTGGTTGAAAATACCGACCTGCATGTCCAGTTGACAGAGCCAGCAACATCAGCAGCTTTAGAGTCAATGTCTATTTACATATATGCTAGGATATCGCACCGATTTGGCTGTGTTATTCACATAAGCGTAGATCCCGGGGGGATGGGGGGGGGGGGGGGGGGGCTTATATATATCCCCCAATATTTGACAAGGGGGTATGGCCCATTGTATTATACCGCCAATGTTTTGACTGTGTGTAGGATAAAATGGGGATTTTTAGTTTTTTTCACACTTTAAAACCCTGCCACAGAATTCATAAATAAAATGGGACGTCTTCAGTTTTTGCTATCAAAATGCTTGGATTTTAAACAGTGGAAGAGGAAACCCACAAATATGCTAAAGAAACATAAATCAATAAGTTACCACATTAGTCACCGTTGGCTTAACAGCGCCTTTGCCTGAACTAAATCAAAGAACGAAACCAATTATTTTGTAAATCTTTTAACCCTTTGGATGCCGGTGATCATTATCATAGACAAATTGTAAACCCATCATCTAATAAGCAAACATAAAAGATCACATGCTTTACAAGATCATAAGTAAAGAAAATCTGCTTACTTAATTATTGTCGCATATTTCTTCCTAAGATATGTATTAACAAATTTAAAAAATGACTCACTCAATGTATACAACTTCACAATACATCCTCCTTCTGTTAATATTCATCTGCTTGAACTGGAAGAATGAATTTAACAAACTGAAAAGTTAACATCAATTGCCCATAATTCAAATAGGTTTCCTCATGAGATTTCTTAGATAATATGGAAGTGATGTGAAAAATCTTGATACTAGAAATATTTTGCATTTATGTCTTATGGGTTTACCAAAAATAAGGAATAGCATAATTTTGGTGACAGAATTATTTGGATAGCATAGGAATTATCTGGTACCAATAGGCTAATGTATGCACTTCTGTCCTCAGATCTTGTACCTACAACAAGTCACATTTTCACACTGAAGGGTTGTGTAAAATCGAAGCATTTTTAAGTTTGATAGGTATATATATGTTGACTTAATTTTAATGAGGAACTAAGTGGGTCGCGAAAAACTCACAATATAGCAAGGAACTTTTTCAACTTTGTATCGTTCTGTACATTTGAAAAAAATATCCAGAGTGACACATCCGGGGAGGACAACAGGTTGAGTTTTGTGAAAAGGAACATCACGACACCAGTGCGAAGGTAAGTAAAAGAAAGATTTCTTTATCTAAGTAAAGTTAAAATTTGGGTTGAAGTTAATAAGATCAAATCCAGAAAAAGAGGGAAAATTTGTACTCACTTTTAGTGATGTTAGTGAGGTCAGAAAAAGTCGCTTAGCGTCAAGCGACTTGGTAGTGTAACATGGGCTTCACATGCGCATTATATCGCATTCCATCAAGTTTCGCAGCGTGCAGGTTTGTGCAGGCACGCAAACGGTAGGCTTAAATTTCTACTAGGGGAAAAATTAGGCTTACCTCCTAGGCCTAGCTAGATAATTCGGTTTGGCCGAAATTATTCTGAACGAGTAGCTGTGGCGACTGCTATCAATCACCATACAGAATAGCCCAGGAAAGGAATTATTTCAGGGAGTTGGAGGCAGGCCTAACAGGCCTATTATATGCATGGTAAATATGAACAGATTCTTGGGTCACAATAAGTCGTGTAGCCCTTAACCCGAGAGAAAATCTAATGCATGGGGTATTCATTGCACTTTTATTACACCATAGGAAAGGTTTCATAAGATGTAGGCCTATGTGCGAAAGTTATAATCTCTTGTTCATTGTGTTATAGGTGCTCCTTTTATTGTGTGACACGGGCGTAGTTTAATCCGTACTGGTTGAACTCTCGTCATGTGAGCCTTGGGTTTTCACGCCTGGTCGTGGGTCACGTGATGAGCCTGGTGTGTGGAGATGTCTATCTAGAGAATTCCTGAAGCGCGTGTTTACTGTGATTGGGCAAGAACATATAGACTGTTCGAGAAGTGGAAGATTCCCGGTTTGGGGTGTAAAGTTATATAAAGGGGCTGTTGTTTAGAACCAGAGGGCAGACAGCAGAGCAGATTCCAGCGGACGCAGAAGCGTATGTCAGATTCTAAGACCTTATCCGACGAATGCGGCAAATTCCGAAACAATTGTTGTTTGTCCATTTCAGATGTCCATTCCCCCACGGAAAAGGGCCAGGTCAACATCTACAGCTGATAACCAACCGAGTATGTTAAAATACTTAAAAAAACAGCGAACATCATCATATATAGTGTCTATCTTCAGTTTTATGTGGGACATATTTTACAGTGTACTATATCATTTTGTTAGTGTCTGTCCGGCTCCAACATGTCAAAATAAATAACCGGAACTGCTATTACTGTTCTTACTTTATTCATTGCTGCTTTTTAATGTTTCTAACTCTATGAAGCCATGTTTATGCCAATGGGAATAAGAACAAAGCAAAAAAAGCACTAAGAGGCTTATCGTTCGTATTTGAGCAGATAAAAGTATGAAAATAAGGTGAGTAAATAAATGCTGTAAAATATTATTTCATTATCCTCTAGATGTCATATTCAATGGTAACTCGTACGTTCATTTTAATCAAAATTTCACTTAGAGTATTCATCAAATTGCACCAATTCACTTTGAAAAAACCCAAAAACTTCCAGCTGCACAACCCGCGTAGCGTATACCCCCCCAATGAAAAAAACTTTTCTACGCCACTGGTTATTCATACTAGTTATTTAATCATTATATTACTGGAAAGAGCTATAAAAGTATGATAACACAATCTCAGCATCCAGGTGACTTTTTGTTTTAGGAATGCCTTGCCTTAGCCGGTAAACACCTTTGAGGATTCTGTTGACTATAGGAGACCGATTTCCAGATCTGACTGTACGCAGGTCTGGTCACTGTAACCTTAGTTTGTTCATGATGATGATAAGCTAGAAAGTCTGAAGCTTAAGCTCAAGTGGGACAAACGGAATCCAGATCCCTCTGAGTGCAGTACCCCTGCTATTTTGGGGATCACAGCTGCACTGTTTATTTGTACATTTTCGTCATGACAGGATGATGATACTTGAAATCTCTCTAAGAAATAGTTTGTTTTTCCAGTGATCTCCTGACAAGCGACATGCCAGGACCTTCATTTTGGGCAGACAATGTACGCTGGTTAAGTCCTGAAGAACTGAAGTATTTCTTGCTCTGTGGTAGGATTCTGGGTTTGTTTCTTAGCATTCTTAGCCTCGGCATCATAGTTGTGTTGTCCACCAAGGCAGAATGAGTTCCCCTTTGGTCTGATCCATTAAGGACTTGTGTAAGTATGGTGAAAGTGGGGAAATAGGAAAATAACATCAGTCCATTCAAAGGAAAAATGTTTACTGCTACAGTCAGGATTTCAAGGTATATATCTGGGCAAATAATGATTGATCGGATCCTTGAAACAAATAAATCTTACACATGTTTGGCCAGTAAGAAAGAGAGAAAGAAAGAGCGAGATAGAGAGGGATATATATGTATATATATATATATATATATATATATATTTATTTATATATAATTAAAGAAAGAAAAAGAAAGGGGGAAGGGAGATAGATAGCTTCAAAGATAGATAGATAGACAGATAGATGGTAAGAGGGGAGAGGGGGAGATAAATAGAAAGACAGATAAGAAATAAGATACATTAAATTAAGTAAGATACATACATTTTATTTTGTTGCTCAAGCATTTTTTATAGATAACACTTCTCTTTTAAACATAAACTAACTTGAACACATTAAATTTCCTGTAGTAGTTTATTTTATTCTAATATTCAAGAATAATTACTCTGCTTTCAACAATGTAATATTTACACCTTGCTATTGACAAGTCCATAGATTTTGTTCTAAGGGTTCATATTATGTACAAATTAAGGTAAAGCTTTGCATTGTTAAAAGTGAAAGAAAAACTCAAGTTATAATGTTCATGTACTTAATTAATGTGTCATGGATTAGTACTATGTTTATTAATATAATGTTTTTTATTATTGTGAGCGTTGTTGGACGTCGGCTCGTATGCTGCATGTTTTGCAGCTAATCCCCATGCCTGTTTAGTTCCAACATCTGACGTCTGACTTACAGGTTATTGTTCGCGTGTGCTCATGTATCTTTTTCCATTGCCCGTGAATTCAATGATTCCTGCCATATTTCCGTGTCACCACTCAACTGAGCAAAATGTAAAGGTCGGAAAAATCTCGGGAAATTCGGGACAAACTCGGAAACGAGACACTCGGGGGGAAACTCGGGGATATACGTATATACTTCTAATGATTAAACCTTTCGGAACGTGACAAACGATCACTCTATTAAAAAGTAATATATTTTCTTCCTTCTAACTGATTCCAAAGAACGTAAAACCTGGCAGTAAATAAAACTCGGAAGTCGAACGCCTGCAGGAAAAATTTAAAAAAAAATAAGACATTTTTGTGTTAAAAGGGAAGATAAAGATCCTCTTGACTTATCGGAATTATTCATAGATATCTACTCCCATATATGAAAATTAAAGCAGATTTAAATGCGTCTGAAGACACTCGAAATTCATCAATAAAGTGACAGGATACCGATGCTGATGATGTGGAAAACTCCGAAGTGGAAAACTCGGAAGCCAAGCACAATGCACAAATCAGAAATTAGGCAACAGGGGTTGAATCTAAACCTATACTAATATTTTTTTTTTACATTTCATTTATTTAATAATGCATATACCTAATATTTCAATAATACAAATTAAGTAAAAAGTATATAAATCTATTCAAATATATAACATAAATGCAAGAAACATTCTATTTACATTCTGATTGGAAATTGGTTAATATTTTAACCATGATGCCCATGCATTTTTGCAGTGGTACACAGCCTTTAAAAAAGTCGGCGACCCCTTTAATTCATTATTCAGGCATACTGATAACTGCAAATATATGCGGCCAGTTCCATCTCTCATAGTGGAGGGAAACGAATCGAAAGTAGAAAGCACGGTTAACTAGGGATAGCCTACGGAATACGGACAAAATCGTTATTGAATAAATAAGTATGTACGTCCCTTATGCGGTTTGTTTTGCCGGATACGCATTCAGCATTTAGGGTCCGCGCATAAAGAACTTTATTTATTTTGTCAACTAGCTATTAAACTCGGTATACCGGGCTTTTTAGCAAGGTGGGAAGATGAATATATCTAATATGAGAACGTCGACCCAGTTATATATTTTAAAAATATAGATTTTCAGTGGGATACTGTCTTTATAAGATAGGAACATTTTTTTGGCATTTATTTTGAGGCGTTGTGCTCGTGGCAAGAAATTCATATTCTGGTATTTTTACCTTGAAGAACTGGTGGATGATGATGTTTACCTTCGCGAACCTGGATGGGACGCGGGGACATTCAGGTTTTCGATGATCTTTGACTGGTTATTATTTCTGGATGTATAAAAAAGTATAGGTTGGTTTAAGAAAGATATGGAAGATGAATTTTTACTGATCCTGCTGAAAGAAACGGAAATATATGCATACCCCAGGCCCAACCCCACTGCATCATGCATCCAGGCTATCAGTTATGATAGCTGATTCAGGCTAGACCGCAGGTGTGTAATTTAAATAATAAACATGAACGTCGGTAAAAAGATAAAACTTGATAAAATACAATAAAAAAAGGATAATTCATATAAAATGTAGTTATATATATAAACATAAAAATAATAATAATAATAATAAAAACAATGATAATGTATCAGAATACAGCAAAGTGTTGTTCAGTGGTGAAAAATACTAAACAAGGGACAACGCCATAAAATATACTATGACAAATGATGAATATTAAAATATGACAAATAATAGATATTAAACCGAAAAAAAAAAGAAAAAAGTACAGGAAATCATGCAAATAATCAGGAATAATAATATTGATGATAATGATAATAATAATATATTATTATTATTATTATTATTACTATTATTATTATTATTATTATTATTATTATTATTATAACAGTAACAATAACAAATATGCAGAAGAATAAATGGAAATAATAATGAAGAAATCAGTTTCCTTGTTTTTATTATATATGAAAGAAACTATGGAATTTTTTTCGAAGAGTTATCAGCTAGCCTATCATATTCTTAGACACTAAATATACTATAGTAGGCCTAATGTACAAAATTTAAAGATACAGTCATATTCAGGCTCAAAATACAGGTATGTCAATCGTTTTTAATGTTTTAACTACGTTTATTAGCATTTTAGTGTTATTACCGGTAACTCCCGAGCTTTCTACCCCCCCCCCCCCCCCAACAAGTTTCCGGAATTTTCAGAGATTTTTCCGACTTTTACAATAGCCATTCATCTATTATCGTCCACATTGGTGAAACTCTGGAACACGGCACTCGCACTTCGGGTATATATTTAATCAGAGGGACATGTAAATTGGGTTTAAACAGGTATGAACTTGTTCCTGTTTGGACCAACTATATAATGAGGGTGTTTAGAATTAGGCCTACATTTTTACCATCTCGTTCTATCCTATAAATGTCACTATACATTTTTTTCACTAGACCCAGCTGTGGCTCTGTTGTAATTTATGTAATTTATCATTTATCTAGCGGACGGGAACGCATGCATCTTCTGACGATGCATCCCATTTTTAAGTACATGTATTCTTGGTTAACCAGGGCGATTGTTTCAGCCAGCGGTGTGGAGTGCACGTATTACATCATCACTGCTGAGTGTCCTTGTAACTGGATCACTGGCTACACAAGACTGCTGGCTACATGGGTTGTAACCAGGGTTAAATTATGTACTGGATTGTATCAGCCCGCCAGGTGCATGTGTCACATTTCATCTGGGTGGGTCGGGAAGTTAGCAGTGATGATGTAACAAGTGCATTGCACACCTCTAGCTGAAACAATCACCCCGGCCTACCATCGTCTAACAGTGCATGGGTTCCCATCCGCTAGATGAATGAAGAGCCTGTTGCTCATTGTTTACAACAGAGCCACAACTGGTTCTATCATTTTACCTGTTCTAACATGAACTACAAGTCAATATTGGAAGTCACCTGAGTTGGGAGTCAAAACTACAATCACTAGATCAGGTGTCCTGTATGCTACAACCTGAGTGGTGGAGGCCATTTACCAGAGCAGAGGGAGTGATTTTGATTCACTTGTAGCTTCAAATGAAGGGCCATCTATCACTTTTAATGCCAGGAATCAATTTGTATCTCCACAGCTTAATTCCGTCTGTAATATAATGAACTCCAGGTGTGGACAAAATCAAATATTGGAATATTTGAATATATATATATATATATATATATAGATTTCCAGAAAATATGATTAATCAGCCTCTGTAAAGAAACAACAGTATATGTGACACCCAATTTGACCATGCGAAATGTAGGTCCAATTCTGAACAAGTGCCATATAGAATCCGTCCTACAAGTTGGAGATGTACAACAGACAACATGATAATATAACCAGTGATAACTTACTCCATTACCCCTGATGACCTGTTGTTTTGTGATATTTTTTATACAATGCACTAAAGCTTACTCGTCAAAAAAGCTTACTCCGCACCCGCCAGATGCGAGGATATCCTCATGCACTCCCACTGCCTCTGATATTAAGTACACACCTGCCAGTGGGCGAA
Organism: Sipunculus nudus; assembly: GCA_026874595.1. NCBI lineage: Eukaryota > Metazoa > Annelida > Sipuncula > Golfingiida > Sipunculidae > Sipunculus > Sipunculus nudus. The sequence continues at coordinate 61,979,267 of CM049321.1, forward strand.
GCGTTCCATATTAGGAATGGCTTGGACCTTGATCAACAATCCATGGTCAAGACGTCGCGCTTAGTGTTCACTCGGCATGACACATTGACCTTATAGAACTTCAGACCAGGTGTTTTGAATGACAGGCGCACCTGGGCGGTGGCAGATTTGACAGACAGGTTGAAGTGAAGGGCACAAGACAGTATTTTTTTTTGTAATACTAATAGGGGTTTACCTAAGGTTACCTGCCTGTATATTTAATCCCTACATTGGCACATCAAACCATTTAAGAGATTATTAAACTTTAAATGTTGACTGTTTAAAATATATTTTATTTTTCCAGTTTAACAACCCGTATCATTGTTCAAGCAGGTAGGCTGGCTCAACCAAGGGAACCCACCTATGCGTTTGTCTAATTTCTGTCATATTCAACAATGCCTAAGGTGGCACAAATTTGCCCAAATTTATGACCAAGCAATTTATAATAACAATTGTGACTCAGGTGGTATAGTCACAGGGCTGTTCTCGACATGAAATGTTCAGGTGTATGTGATGCATGATTTCCAGTTGACTGGGATTATGCAGTTCCAGCTCTAGAGCCTGTACTGTCCTGTAGGTTCCTAAGCAGGAGACCTAATGCATGTGTGGCAGATGGGTTCCTAGGCTCAGGTAATGTCATTATTACAGCCCTTTAGGTTTGCTGATATGCATTAACTTGTTTACATGGTCATTGTTCCTGTGTCACTGGTACCTGAAATGATGTAACAGAGCCTAGCTCCAGTAGGGCTTTCCTAAGGCTGGGCATCTTAGGGGATAGGGTGGGCAAGCAGTGTTTAACCCTTTACTGTTTACAAGCCACTAAAGAGCACTCTAAATGGGCAACTAGAATGCCATGATATGTATAGATTCTTTCAGGACAAAAATATTGCATATAATTTCTAAGTTTTAATGATTTTCAATAATCTTCAGCAAACCCTCTTAGTGGGAACTGTTGAAAATTTGATAAAGATACAGAAAAAGCTTGAAAAGATATGGCTGTTAGTGTAAATATAAATAGTGTCAGATATGGAAATCTAAAATAAATGTAAACAGAAAAGGGTTAATATTGATGAGAGTGATGTGGAAAGATCATGTACTCTTTCATGCATGACATAATGCTGACTATGATGATGCTGGCAGAGCCTCTGACATTTGGCCAAGGAACCTTGCTTAAGTTTAGCTTATTACTGATTGAGTGATCAGTCAAGCCCTCCCCCCCCCCCCCCCTTTCCTATAGTTGAGATTTCCCTTCCAGTAATTATTAATATATTCTGTTACAAGTTTATACCTTGTTTATTTTAATTGCTGTATTTGCTGTTTCATATCAAAATTAGTGAACTATTATATATTCACTTTATCCTAATTTTCAGGGTATTTCTGCCCTTTAGGGAAACAAGGGCAGAAAGGTATTTCTGCCACATGGCAGTTGCTGGGCAGAAACCCATGGCAGAAATGGCAAAGGCAGAAACTTGCCATACCGTGTTGTGTGCACCCATGCCAGAAGTTCAGCAGTGATGTTTGTGTAATTGTTTCTTGTTCAAAATGTTTAGTACTTGCATTGTTCATATACATGTTACACATGTACTTGAAAAGTAATGATCCAGCATTGAAGCATTATACCTGGTGTATATTCCATTGCACAGGTTTGCATTAGGCCTGTAGACCTTGTTTTATTACTGCTCCCTTTTCTTTAAATTTGATACATGTATGTCTCCGCCAAGATGTCTGACATGTTCAGACATTTTCACCTTGACCCTGGCGGCCTTGGCTTTGTCAAGTGTCAGTGTATGCTTTTGAAGAAGGAGGCCTATTTTTGAAGGGGGTATGTCTTAAATGTCCTGGGATAATATGGCATCTCCAATGCAAAGAAATTTCAAGTTTCTTGTAGTATTTAGTCTTTGAAATATTTTCTTTTGTATTTACAGGCCCACCTTAAGGACAGATATGGACCCCAGTAAAGCAGTGCCACTGGAGAGCGGAGAGTTAATTAAAACAGAGAATGACACAGATGGTTTACAGGTCAGTTCAGATTGTGGGAAATCTGTGAATGGATTCAACAAAGCAGAGCTTTATAATTACATAAAGACAGAAGCTGATGTTAAAAATCCCTTTATTCAAGATGATGATGATTATGAGAAAACTGACCAAATTCAGACTTCTTCCAAAGGTGCAGATTTAAGCAGTCCTGTTACAATAGACAGTCTCAGCTGTCCAAAAACGATAATGTATGACGAGAGACCAAGGTTTCCAGCGAACAATAAAACGATAACCTGTGATGAGAGACCAAGGTATTCAGCGAACAATGAAACAATAACAGTCCATGTAGCAACAGTTGTATCACCTGGTTCAGATAAGGCAGAAGCACCAAGTGACACAAATATATCTGCCAGACAATTAATGGATTCAAACCCAGATTTGGGGAAAAGCCACGCAGGAGAAATCCCATTTACCTGTGAATACTGTGATAAAGGTTTTACTCAAAAGGGTTCTTTGAAAGCTCACATAAGGACACACACAGGAGAAAAACCATATGCCTGTGGATACTGTAACAAATCTTTTTCTCAAGGGGGTTCTTTGAAAATGCACATCAGGATACACACTGGAGAGAAACCATACAGATGTGAGCACTGTGACAAATGTTTTTCTCTAAAAGATCATCTGAAAAGACATATTAGGACACACACTGGAGAAAAACCTTATAAATGTGAGCAGTGTGAGAAACGTTTTCCTGTTAAGGCTCTTCTGGATATACACATGTTGGAACATACTGGAAAAACATTATATAAATGTGAATACTGTAACAAAGGCTACTCTGTTAAGTATTCTTTTGAAAGTCACATGAGGACACACACAGGGGAAAAACCGTATAAATGTGAGGTATGTGACAAATGTTTTTCTCTAAAGTGTATTTTGAAAAACCACATGAGGACACACACAGGAGAAAAACCCTATATGTGTATGTTATGTGATAAAAGTTTTTCTCAGATGTGTTCTTTGAAAAAACATTTGCAGGCACACACTGGAGAAAAACCATATAAATGTGAATATTGTGACAAACGTTTTCCTGAAAAAGTTAAATTAAATATACATATGAGAGTACATACAGGGGAGAAACCATATACGTGTGGATACTGCGACAAATCATTTTCTCAGAAATGTTCTTTAAAAAGACACATCCTATCACATACCAGTGAAAAACCATATAAATGTGAGCACTGTGACAACAGTTATTCTAGAATTTACAATTTAAAAAGACACATGATGACACATACAGGGGTAAACCATAAAACACACTATGACAAATGCTTTTCTGAAACTGATAATTGATAGAGACACTGGAGTAGAACCATGTGAATGTGATCACTGAATGTTATTCTGGAAAAGAGTTATCTGATGAAAAAAACAGTACATCTAGTGCATGTAATAAACTGAGCACCATGAGACGTAACAGTCTGGGTACACAGAGGCAAGGCATCGTGTGTTTGTGTGAGCACTGTGGCAAAGTGTTTTACTAAATGTTTGCTATGAACAAACAAACCAAGAGAGTTGAAGACATACTGGAAATGCGCTCTATAAATGTGAGTTCAGCTACAAGTTCTCCCCAACAGAATTGATAGCTCAGACACCTAGGAAAACATAGTGGATAGACCCCATAAAGATGTGAAATGTGTCACATGTACTTTAGGGTGCTTTTCCATGTACGTGTTTTCCAAGTGTTTGCCGCGCGGCGAAAATCCAACCAGTTAATAAATCATGTTCTATTTTCATGTATGCAATTGCCCCGGGGCAAACACATGCATCAGTTTTTGAAACCAGCAGTGCTGGATTTCTGTGTTTGCCACGTTCTGTGTTTGCCACGTGGCAAACACATGGAAATTCCACCAAAATGACATCAGACGTGGGGTTTCCCTGTACTCGTATCTATAAGTCTGTTCCGCTGTGTCAGGGAGTCATGCTATTGCCGTGCAAATGCATATGTTTGGCACGCATCAGAAACTGCCGGGCACATGGAAAAGCATCCGTATACAAAACCATAACCTGCACGTATACAGAAGTGTGCATGTTGGAGAAAAGACATGTATGCATACAAGATGTGTCACAAGTCTCTATCATGAACCTGTACTCTGTGAGGACACATCTACTCTGTAAGGACACATGTACTCTGTAAGGACACGTACTCTGTAAGGACACATGTACCCTGTGAGGACATATGAGGGTATAAACTGGAGAACAAAAATGTCCTTCGTGCAAGAAGTCTCTTGCGAAATGGTACACCGCACGGACACAGGAGGTACCGTACTGAATAATCTCATAGATGCGAACAAGGCTTGCATATGTGTAGTCTTTTTTTCTATTAAAAGAATTAAAGTTAGTTAATAAAAGAGAAATGCATATACTTGTGACCACCACTTTTCTTGATTTGAATGCAAACTTCAGTGAAACGTATAAGAAATCCTACTGAAGATTTGTTATTTCCAGACGCATAAAAGCTAAAGCAGCTGAAAGAGTGGAAAATGTATACTTTAAAGAAGCAGGTAAAAATACAACAGAAAGTTTTAATGTCTATATGTCATTTTAGCCTCATTTCTTCAAAGAACCAACAGGTCACTTCGTATTCTTCAGAATGGATGTACCTCGGAACAAATGTCTTTGGTCATTCCAATGTAGTGTTTGGAAATGCTATAAGTATATGACACATATCTACTTTGCAAACCTACCATAAACAGGGCAGCTGATGTTAAACCCAGACAGCGCGAAATTCAAAAGAACTGTAGCTATATTATGAAACCACGCCAAAACATTTTCAGCTCAGCTGACTTTAAGTCCTCTGAGCTATAGTCATGGTCCTTGGTTCATTGTCCAGCTGGCTGGGACTTCCCTTAACAGGGCAGCACATTTTGAAACAGTTGCCCTACTAATCCAAAATTTAACATAGAGTTAAATGTCCCCAGAATCTCCTACCATACCAAAAATTGGGTCACTATGAACTTGTTCCTTTGAGATTTTAAGGAAAAACACCAATTTTCCATTAAAAACCCATTGTTACACTTGAAGACTGCATAATATCAAAACATTTGATCTTTTAAAGAAAACCACAAATTTTCCATTAAAAATCCAGTGTTACACTTGAAGACTGCATTAAATCAAAACCACTGATCTGATATTTATCAAATTTAATGAAACCATTCCTCTATATATTTCCTGTGTACTTACCAGAAATAAGGTCCAGATTGTGTAATTTCTTGAAGTTATGTACCCAAACATAACCCACTTTGTCAAAACTTAGGAAGTATATTTACTCACTTAATATGATAATTTTAGCTATAGAGTTTATCTCAAGCATATAAGTATATTGAACTTAGTTTTAATTGTATGCCAGAAATTAGATCAAAATTTTGTAAATGTTAAAGTTATCAGCATAAATGAATAATAAGTACCTTAACTATAGCCTATGACCATGGCTCAATTTCTTCCTGCACGCACTGTTGATTGATCTTTTATAATCTGAAAATTGAAACCAATTGATGATAAACTATAGATTTAATTCAGCTTTTCAAGCACCATGTGAAGTATTGTTAACATCTAGCCAGCCCAGAACAATGATATGGAGTGTGCTTGAGCTGGCCCTCAGCTCCCGAAGTTGTTATGTAATCACTTCACTCCTGGCCAGCTCCAACTGTCTAAGTGAACTGGGTCAGGCTGACTGCAGTAACTACCACAGAGAGCCTTTCCCTCTCTCTCTCCCGTAACCACTGGACCCAGAATGTACTTTTCAGCTCAGCTGAAAAAAAAAATCCTTGCAAACATTAAATAAGGTCATGGAGATCTATACATTTTGTTAGTTGCTTCTGGAAACATCAGTTTCACTGTTTATACCAGTAGCAAATGTTCAGTCATGCCTAGTATCACTATTTTGCCCTGAACCATCAAGTAATGTGCTTTATGCGTACAAATTTTCCTGCCCCTGCCCAAATAAATTTAACGTCATTTGCAATTATTTTCTTCTAAATAAGACCATAGTTGAAACTAGAACGACACGAATGCCCCTGCCTGGGGCAAATTAGAAACATTCGTTAAATTTTGTAAAATTTTTTAAGTTCAGGAGGTGTCATATGGTCAAAAATAGGTCAACAAGGGCAAAATGCAAACACGATCTGTAACGGGTCATTATCAAGCAACACACCTAAAATCAGGCCAGTATCTACAGGCATTGTGAAAAAAAATCCATACATGTGCATTTTTCATAAAAATGTCTGTCTTTCATGAAATTTTCTATGTTCAGGATCTGTCATATGGTCAAAAATAGGTCAACTGGGACGAAACGCGAACTTGATCTGTAAGTGGTCATTATGCGCCCACAGACCAAACATTAGGCCAGTATCTGTAAGATCTGCATTGCGAAACTAGGATATTAGCAAAAGCTGATAATCAGTTATAAATTTAAATTGGAGAGGTATGTACCATGTTTCATAACAATCCACCATATGATTCGTGAGATATAAGCTTTTGAGTGATTTTGTATAATCAGCTCTAAAATGTAGAAAAATGGGTCAAGGTCACCCATCTTCGAACTTGACCGAGATTTTATCGATATACATATTCACTGATGAAATAAAATTGCAATGATGAATACTTTTAGAGATATATATATCCCGCTCACAAGGTAAAAGTTTACAGACGCAGGATGGACAGACTCCGGACGGACAGACAGACGGACGGACAGATGGACAGCTTGAGTGACGACAATAGCCCATCAGCCTATGAGCTGAGGGCTAAAACGGCTGTACATGTACATTTGTCATGAAAATTTATATTTTTCTTGAAATTTTCTATGTTTAGGAGCCGTAAAAAAATCAAAAGTAGGTCAACTGGGAGGAAACGCAAACTCGATCTGTAACTGGTCTATATCTGCCCACATACCAAAAATCAGGCCAATATCTGCAGGCATTGCGAAAAAAAAGTCCGCACATGTGTATTTGTCATGAAAATTTCTATTTTTTCATGAAATTTTCTTAGTTAGGAGCCGTAAAACGGTCAAAAGTAGGCCAACTGGGATGAAACGCGAACTCGATCTGTAACTGGTCATTATCTGCCCACACACCTAAAATCAGGCCAATATCTGCAGACATTGCGAAAAAAAAAGTCCGTACATGTGTATTTGTCATGAAAATTTCTATTTTTTCATGAAATTTTAAAGTTTAGGAGCCGTAAAACGGTCAAAAGTAGGTCAACCTGGACGAAACGCGAACTCTATCTGTAACTGGTCATTATCTGCCCATACAACAAAAATCAGGCCAATATCTGCAGGCACTGCGAAAAAAAAGTCCGTACATGTGTATTAGTCATTAAAATTTCTATTTTTCATGAAATTTTCTAAGTTTAGGAGCCATAAAACGTTCAAAAGTTGGTCAACCTGGACGAAACGCGAACTCGATCTGTAACTGGTCATTATCTGCCCACACACCCGAAATCAGGCCAATATCTGCAGGCATTGCGAAAAAAAAGTCCGTACATATATATTTGTCATGAAAATTTCTATTTTTCATGAAATTTTCTAAGTTTAGGAGCCGTAAAACGGTCAAAAGTAGGTTAACCTGGACGAAACGCGAACTCGTTCTGTAATTGGCCATTATCTGCCTACACACCAAAAATCAGGCCAATTTCTGCAGGCATTGCGAAAAAAAAAAAGTCCGTACATATGTATTTGTCATGAAAATTTCTATTTTTCATGAAATTTTTAAAGTTTAGGAGCCGTAAAACGGTGAAAAGTAGGTCAACCGGGACGAAACGCGAACTCGATCTGTAACTGGTCATTATCTGCCCACAAACCAAAAAACAGGCCAATATCTGCAGGCATTTCGAAAAAAAATTCGTACAACTGTTTGATTTCGGAATGACGGAAGGACGGACATGGGTAAAACTATATGCCCCGGCCACTTTGTGGCGGGGCCATAAAAATTAGGCCATTATATAATGCTTGTCAGCTGAGCGTCATGACCCATGGGTCAATTGTTTGTTTATGACATGTTTCCTTTCATATAACACATAGGCCCATTTACTCCTTATTGTATCATTAAATGGATTCAGGTCACAAGTTTCATTTATAACACCGTGCAAATGCAATCTACACCTTGTTTGAACATGCTTATTCAGTTTTGTGTGTATGATCATTTGTATTTTTACAGCATTTTATTTCAGTTAATAAATTAATTGTTTATTAATAGACTTTCGCTTATGTCGATTATTCTATCATTTACAAGGTTTCATTTTAGCAGGGCCATTTCTCCTTAGCTTTTCAAATGCTAATATATATGAAAAACCAAAAGAAATAACTATATTTTCAATTTGTTAAAATTTTCCAAAATTCCGCTGACCGACGTCAGATTTAGAAACATATTGTTCCTGTTGGATAATCTGATAATGGCAGTATAGGCCTCTTTAAACCAGAAATAAGAGCAGTATTACTTCATGCATGCCATGTCTCTTAGCTTTACATTTCAAAATTATTCATTTTTGCAGAGATATATATTGGAACGACAACTTGATCACAATGATCTCTTTGACAGAAATGACAAGGTGAAACAGATACCCATAGTCTTTTATAGGAGATAAAGAATTCTAATTGTAGATTGTCGTTCGTATTTTAGCAGGAGCAATGCTAAAGCAAGAAATAAGGTTAGGCCAAAAAAAAATAAAAGGTATTGTTCTCAGGCACCGCCCGCGTCAATTTTAAACCGCCGCATCAAAAAGATTTATTTTGATTTTCAAAAGTAACTTACCAATGTTGAGCTTCAGCCGCTCGGACATTTCTTTTAAGGAGATAAAATCATACAATTTTGATAAAGTTTCCTTTTTTATGCAGTGCTTTTTACTTGTTTAGCAAAATAAATCTTTTATTTTCATGCTTTTCCCCTATCATTTGACATTTTTATCGAAACATACAATTAAATTAAAAATAAAAAAACCTCCCGCTAGCATTGATTTATGAAAAAAAAGTGCCTGAGAACCAGACGTTCTTTTTTTTTCTTTTTGCCTTACTCATGTAAATTCAGGAAGTTCGCTATGATTCTTAAAGAATATTTAACAAAAACGTTATATTTAGTGTATACATCATCTTAATGCCAACCTATCACATAGGAACGGTAATTGAATAGGAAGTGGCTAAACAACCGGCACTTTGCCGGCTGTTTAGCCCACAGGCTAAACAACCGGCGGGGTGCCGGTGGTTTAGCCCAAAGGTTAAACAGCCGGCAAGGGAAATTGACCTTGCCAGCAGTCTACCGCACAGGCTTAACACTGGCAAATGAATGAATTTTCTATTTCAGTGTGATACTCTATTGATAATGAGCTGACAATACAGAGCTGACTTAAAAAATAAGATATTTTGCTCGTCTATAAGTAATAATTAGGAATTCCTAGTAAGTATGTTGAGTAGGTATTAAAAGTCCACATTGTAATATTTACAGGGTAGTTTTAAATAGATATTGTGATAAAAATTGTGATATTTACAGGGTGTTGGAGGGGGCAAATTGCAAATATAGTTAACAAAGACCACTGTATATATATTAAATATTTATTCCATATCACAATAAAAGAAATATATACACCAAAAATGTGAAATGTTTGCTGGGACACATTGACTGTTACTGTAGGATTTGAACTGAAGTTGACTGGCATATCAGCTGCTTATATCTGCCTATGAGCAGGCAATGGGTAGTGTGTGAAAGCACAGACAACTCATTAGATGTAATATCAAAGGATATATGCAGATTCTTTGATTTAAGGTATTAAATTAACCTAGCTTAACTGTGAAGCATAACAGCTGTTTATATACTGGTGTGCATGTGAGCAAACAAACAAACAAACAATGTGTGAAAGCACAAACAACTCATGAGATGTCATATCAAAGGATATGCAGATTGTTTGATTAAATTTAATCAAGTGTGAAGCATAACGACTGTTTATACACTAGTGTGCTTATGAGTAAACAAATAATTAGTGTATATGAGAACAAACAACTCAGGATATGACAAATACACTGAATGATCCAAGGATTAGCTTATTACTTGATCAAAGGTAATCAAACAATATTACACCTCACCCAATTAAAGTAGTTGAGCCTACTGTGTTGTGAGGTGATGCAAGAAATATCCACATTAAATGGTAATTCTTACATATAGACCAGCAAAATATCTAATTTGGTAAGTCAGCTCTATATTGTCAGCTCATTATCAAAATAAAAAAAAGAAATTATGGAGTATCAAACTGAAATAGAGAATACATTCATTTGCCAGTGTTAAGCCGTGTGCCAGACTGCAGGCAAGGTCAATTTCCTCTGCCGGCTGTTTAGCCTGTGGGCTAAACTGCCGGTTGTTTAGCCACTTCCAATTGAATATCATATACACCTACTGTTAATATAAACAAGCCGACGCATTTTCTTAACTGATGTCATCTGCCGCTTCCCAAAAACGGTCCCAAAAAACCTAAACAAGCCGTCATATTGATTAGAACTATTTTTAGCGAACCTGTGAGCTTATGCGATGGCGCAGCGGCGTCCGTCCATCGTCAGCCGTCCGCCGTCCAGGGCTGGCTTTCCGCCGTCCATGGCTGTAAGTCAGAAACCGTCGGAGCTAGCAGCTCCAAATTATATGTAAGAATTAGTCACATGTGAAACTTGGTGCCCTGGAGCTTATTATTGGTTATCTGCATTAATTTAGATTTTATAGAGAAAAAGCTTAAAAACATTGAAAAATCTTCTTCTCTGAAACTGTCCAGCCAAATTGTCCAATATTTCACAGAAATGATCCCTGGAACAATCTCTCTCAAGTTTGTTCGAATGGTTACAGTTTGGAGAATTTTGGCCGAGTTACAGGAGGTTGAACTTAGTCATCTGTCCAAAAAAGCACTAAAATTAAAATCTCAGAAACGGCTAGAGCTATAATCACCAAATTTTTTACCAATGTTTGTCACATATGTCATATCTGATTTTGAGGTATTGGTGGCGCCACCTACATTGATGTGTTTTTTACAAGCGAAAATGTAATTTTAAACTCTTCTAGCTTATACACTGATTTATGATGAAACTGTTAAGCTGATCGGTTTAAACTTTACAAGAATTATTCTATGGTAGGGCTCTGCCAGTTTTATAAGAATAGATTGGGTAAATACAGTTTTAAAAAAACATTGTAGCCAATTGAAAAAGGCTTTCTGTATTTGAAAACAGATTTGAGTTTCAGCAGCCAAGTCAAGAGGTCACTCAGTACAAACAAGTGGGGTCCAGACATCACCATGGCAACTGACCTGGCTCTGGGGGAGTGTCTAGACAATGTGTCTAGACACAGCGTCTAGACGTCTAGACAATGTTTAGATGCAGAATTCCCAGATTATTGGAACTATATCTTTCAACTGTTTGAAAAATTTGGTTTGCATTTTAAGTGAATTGGTTTTATCATCAGGTCACATGTGAACTGCTGCAACCTCATTTTTGGTTGACCTCTGACCTATCCGCGCTGCCCAGCGTCCATTTGTGCGTCTGTTTCCACACATAAACCCGCATATCTCGGGAACCGTTTGACCAATCAGGCTAAAAATTTTGCACTAATATAGCCCTTTGATAGCTTTATAACATACACTAAAAATGGTGGCGCCACCTGCAACCATTTTTGCACAGCGTCCATCTGTTCATCTGCCTTGGGATAAAATCACTCATATCTCAACGGTTTGACTTATCCACCTGAAATTTTGCAGGTTTATACATCCTGGACAGCTTTCTGGATTTTATGACAGATGGCGCCACCTACATTCAGGTTTACTCTGCAGACATCCAAGCTCATATCTCGGGAATCGTTTGACCGATTGGGCCAAAATTTTGCATGTGTATAGATCTCACATAGCTCTTCATCATAGGCAAAACTGGTGGCGCCACCTGCAACCACTTATGCACAGCGTCCATCTGTTCATCAGCCTTGGGATAAAATCACTCATATCTCAGCAGTGGTTTGACTTATCAACCTGAAATTTAGCAGGTTAAAACATCCTGAAAAGCTTTCTCGATTTATGACAGGTGGCGCCACCTACATTCAGGTTTACTCTGTAAAATTTTGCATGTGTATAGATCTCACATAGCTCTTCATCATAGGCAAAACTGGTGGCGCCACCTGCAACCACTTATGCACAGCGTCCATCTGTTCATCAGCCTTAGGATAAAATCACTCATATCTCAGCAGTGGTTTGACTTATCAACCTGAAATTTAGCAGGTTAAAACATCCTGAAAAGCTTTCTCGATTTATGACAGGTGGCGCCACCTACATTCAGGTTTACTCTGTAGACATTCAAGCTCATATCTCGGGAACCGTTTGACCGATTGGGCAAAAATGTTGCATGTGTATAGATCTCACATTGCTCTTCATCATAGGCAAAACTGGTGGCGCCACCTGCAACCATTAATGCACAGCACCCATCTGTTCATCTGCCTTGGGATAAAATCACTCATATCTCAGAAGTGGTTTGACTTATCCACCTGAAATTTTGCAGGTTTATACATCCTGCACAGCTTTCTCGATTTTATGACAGGTGGCGCCACCTGCATTCAAGTTTACTCTGCAGACACCCATGCTCATGTGCAACACACCTCACTCTATTCCCCATGCCACTTAATCCATGCCTCACTTCACCCGTCCCAATCTGATTTCTGCAGATACACAGTTGCTGGTCGACTACCCATATTCTAGTTTTAAAATTTCCTAGTCTGAAACTTGCAGGTCCGAAATGTCCATTTTGCTGAATTCATAATGACTAAGGTAGATATGCAGGATTTAAAAGGATCAATATTAAATTAAAAAAAAAAACTCCATTCATACTCCCAAACTTTGCACAGGTTCGCATTAGGCCTGTAGGCCTTGTTGAATAATCCCTGAACTAACGCACATTTACATGTGTAACCACTTCTCACAAGTAGCAAGTGCCCTTCGACAAACTCCGCGAGTCTTTGCTGACACGCAGAGAGCAAATTAGCAGATAACTATAACTTAACAAATATATATATATATATATATATATTTATATATATATATATATATATATATATATATATATATTCCAAGCAGCAGGTGCTCAAAATACAGAGCGTTTTTTCTGCGTTCGCTCAGTATATTCCCAGAATTTAATACGCGTATGTAAAGATGTAGCCGTCACTAGCGGTAGGGGGCGCTTATTACGTCATACGGTATACCTGTACATCCAGTGTTAATGTAAACTGTTACTTTGTATACATGTATTGAAATATGGGATGATTATCATTTTGCACTTGGAGCTTGTGTTGGAGGAATCATATCGGTTTAGAAGATTTGCTTGAAGGAAACCTTTATCCAGAAGTGGACACAGAGGATGTTATCACATCTGTCAAAATTAAATATATATTTTACTTTTATTTTATAGAATGTAGCTGCAATTTGATTTGATTTTATATTTCCCGTTACCATTCAGTTAATTAAAAGACGTATATCCTTACATTATAGTGTAGGGGCATATGTAGCAAATTCGTCCTGAGTAAATTTTGTTTGTAAAAATGTGACACCCCATGCACTTTTGTTCTTCGCCTTTCTATGAAGCCTTAAAAACATGGTGCCATTTTTTTTATTCAGTTTTGACATGTCTTTCAGCTTGTATTAAAATAGTATTTAAAATGTTAAATTAATAAACTTTGACCGAAACATAAACAAATTAAGCTGGGACAAGAGAATAGGAAAGGTTCTTTTTGAAATGTATTTACATACTAAACACACAAACCTAGTTCTCTGACTATAGTCCATTTCATCCCCTCATGTCCACCTGTTTTTTGCTATGAAAATTTTTATTAGGTACATTTCAAGGGAAACAATTATAGTGTAGAGGAGAGGATTACAGAACCTAATTTTCAACAAGGTAACTAAATTCCTACCTTATGCCATATTTGAGTAACAGAATTTTCTGAAAATATGAGAAATCAGTCTACATTTTACAACATATCAGACCCACTTATGGCGGTCAAGGTCATTGGTCACATGCAAAAACAGCCTCAACTGACAGCTGCTGATTGGATGATCTCATGTAAACACTCTAAAAAATATAACCAGCTAAAACAAAGATGGCTACTTATGGAGGGACACACAATATCTGCCAGATCATGATAAAGAGACTAAAATGTTGTGAAACATGAACGGGGGATTTATTGTAAAATTCTTAACTGCCATATTAGGTTGTCACTTCAATATGTTGTTTACATGGAAAATATTGAAAAATATAAATTTTTAAGTAAATCATCTACAAAAAACAGGTGGACAGCAGGTGGTGAAATGGACTATAGTTCGGGATTGTCTAAATTATTTGTTGGTAATATTAAATGTACCTATTCACATACCAAGTATATTTGATAAACACATATAGTGTTAAATGCTTAATACACGTAGTTTGAATTTTTTTCTCCTTAAAATATGATGGTATCTGCTAATATTTCATTGTAAACCATTTGAGTACTCCTGTACAGAAGTGATGTTAGGTTTGCGAGATCAGAGGTACAAATGTAAACATAGCGCGGATGCCACCTGGCGGCCAAACCCCGCTACTTTACAAATCAAGATTTTCTCAAGCATCCCAATAGTGAATCTTTTTTTTTTATCATCCATATAATTTCTCCTTGTTTGGGAGTTGTGCACGCGCAAGATTAGACGACCTCTAGTTATGGTCTAAAGTCTTTTTATGGTACACAGACACACGTGGACTGTGTTTACTCACACACAGAACCATAACAATAAAGAAACAGCTGAATTGGAAATTGTAAGTCCGTGTACAGGGATGGTTTTGCCAAACAAAATGTTGTATTCAGTCAAACTAATGAACAAATGGCGTGAGATACTGTTGCAAATGTTTATGTACCTATCAGGGGATGTGTTAATTTTTTTTCTAAAAGGAATGGTAATCTGTAGTCTTTTAAGCTATCCGATAAGGTAGCTCCCACCCGTGTAGTTTCCTAGACACTTAATTTCCTATACATTGAGGTAAAAATGAATGGCAGACACACACACACATATAAATATGTGTGTGGAGAGAAAGAGTGACGCCTTTTGGATAGTTACAAGTTTATTGATATTTGTCTATCTAAAAGGCGTCACTCTTACTCCAAACCTACACTTACACTACAGACTATAACACGGCTATACCACTTATCATTATACTTAATATATATATATATATATATATATAAATTAATCTAATGGTTTACTGCAATTAGCAACTACTAGAGTGCTTTATGGTATGACATCAGAGCTGTATAATCAATCAGACAGTGATGAGTGCAGCACGTTGCACGAAACTACGTAGTAGTAAAAATGTCTGACAAAATTTGATCAGTCTATTTTTATGATAACACACACAGAGAGAGGGAGGGGGGGTGAGAAGGAGAGAGACAGAAAGAGAGAGAGATGTGATGCATTCATACACAATTGAATTTTCTTGCAAAATCATTTAAAATAAAATATTGTTTTACAAGACACGTTTTAATATTTAATTTTAACATTCGCCAAATAAACATACAAATAATGATTTTATTATTCCTACTTTTTAACAATTTATTATTAAGTGTGTACGTCGGAGAGATCATTAAGCAGTATGTTGGACGAGCAGTAAGAAACACGAACTAAGTTCAGATTCTTTGAGACTTAGTTCCTTGAAAATTACTTGAACATGTGCCGTTTCAGAAAAGTTCAATGTACTGAAAAGCTAATGTATATGTGCTGTTAAAACAACCTTAATGTTGACTTCCTCCATACCGATCCCCATATTAAAACCCCAACAATTTTGTTATTGTTTTATGGCCTGTATTAAAATTACAATAACCAAAAAAAAAAGCAAAAACCTTTAATTACATTCAAGGCATTTGTTTATTGTATAAGGCACATGTTATTTTGTTAGCGTTTGCAAAAAATCAAAATTGTTCTTGATCACAATTTAAGGGAAAACGAGCATTAGTTAAGCAGGTATAAAATGCTTTAGTTTTTGTCTGGAGTTATTTAGTATAAAAAATGATAAAAAAAACATGGGCTCTAATCAAAGATGTTCATTTCGCTGCTGTATCTGACATACCCTGCATTTAATGACATAACCAGTCAGATTTTATAAAATATAAGAATAGACTGATCTTTATTCGTTATTTCATGGTTGCATTAAATATATATATAGTACAAGCTGGGTGCTACTCATTGTCTACAGATTACTATTTTTATAAAAAATGAATATTGTACCAGTGATCTTGCTGGGACGGAATGAACAGCCTATGTAGCCATTGTGCCATCACAAGTCATTTAAGGATAATGAAAAAGCGACAAGAATTCAATAATAACAAGCATTTAACTTTACCATTGTTATATTTAAACTTTACCATTGAATTAATCATAGTTTCTGTTAAGATAATTGGTTTTACCATAGTTTCTGTTAAGATTTGTCCGTTTTTGTTATTGTACTGGTATAACATGAATGCCTCGGTTTCATATTCCCTTAAATGTATAAAAGAAATTGGCCTACCAAACAAAATAGTTTAAAAAATAGGCCATCGGGGGAGGGGGGTGTTAAAGATGGGATAGAAGAACAACTGTAAACACGTTCGATAACATTATGACTAATGATGACACTTTTTTGTTATGATTTGATATTTACTTTAAGTTTGTTTCCTTCAACAGGACTTTTCTAAAATTCTAAATTTTCTAAGGTCCCTTTGTTTTGTTTTTCAAAACACTCTCCTAAATGAATTCTTCAGCAAAACATGCATTTCATTCAATGTTGATTATCTGTCCTTTACATGTCTAATTCTACTGTAAATGTCTGTATTTAAATGTCTGTTAATAACAGATGAAAATAGCTACTCCACAGAAGGTATAATTGCTCCCAAATGATATGCTATTACCATACAAAGCTGAGGTTATATGAACAATGTTATTATCATATATTATTTTGTTTCTTAATATGTACTCCATTTCACTATGAATGGTGGACTAGGTAGAATTTCCTAAAACTTTGGGTTGAGTTAGTGAGGATCTGGCACTAAATCCAGTCAAAGTTGTCCTTTTTTCTGTTGTTTATTCTTCACAAAAAAATTGTAAAAAATTATTCATCAGCCTGAAACTTTCATAAATTATTTCTTGGATTATGAGCAAAACATAAAATTACTCCATAGCATTCCTTAAGAGCCTTTAGATATACTTTGGATAAACTAACACTAAGAGACGGGTTTCTATACCTCCACTATCAGCGAGCGGATAGTGATGTTGGTGATGTAATAATCGAACAATAGGATGACGCAATAACAAAATCATATCAAATGGAAGAATAACAGGGCCATATTCATATGTTATGTTTAAATGAAGCAAATATTTAGTCACTGGTTAAAACCAAGGAAAGTGGCGCCATACTGTATACGATACAGGTTGCCTGAAATCAGCAAGTGATCCACCATATGTACATTACACAAACTACCCAAGGATACCTTGTTGTCTCTATATGATTTTTTAAATGAATTCATCAATGACATTTTTGTAGAACAATATACTGGTGGACAAACAACAGCTGATTATTTTGTATGATTAGTCTGATGGATCTTGATGCGGATCCATGTGTTGGCGGAGGTGTGCGCTCTACGGGTGCTCTCTAATATTGTAATATACCTCTTAACGCAGTCTTTGAGTGTCTAGTCTAAGTAATTGTGATGTAATATATCTTACTTACCATTTTGAGGTGTTTTGTTGCTAAATATCTCTGTATGAAATATTTATGTATAATGTTCCTCAATTTTTGCTCTAAAATCAATTTGACCTGAAAAAATGACAAAACCACTGTAGAAAAATTGGCACCATATTTTTTTGTAAAGTTTAAGGTCCAAGGATCACAAAAATGTAGCGTGTCCACTTTTTACAGGGAAAAATTACTCGGTGACATATGCCCCCACACTATTAACCCAGTTTCCATGGGTAAAATATGGTCACATTTTTCGAATGCAACTCAAAACATTCGCGGCATTTTCCTGTATAAATAGACTGAGACGTATTGCCTACACCTCTTTTAATTTTTTTCAAAACATTTACTTATCGCCTCTTACTTAAAGTTAGACTATTTTGACAACCCAAAGTGAAATTGTAAATGAAAAACATCTCTAACCTTCGTACATGAAGCACCGGGAAGCTACTTGTCGGAAGGGGAGGGGGTTTGTAAATGAGAGGGCGTAGGTTGTAGGGGTTGTGTTTATTATGGAGGGCGACTACTCTGTCGGGGCAGTAAGGGATAATTGTCTCGGGTGCACGTCTTTGCGTAAGGGGGGGGGGGGGGGGATGCAACTGTCGGGGATTGTTCTAAGGAGGTAACTAAAGTCTTTTTGTGCACTACTATGAACCCTTTTAAATTTATTGTAGTGCAACCTAACACCTATATACATTTTATATTTTCATGACTTGAGTGATTGTTTGAATGTATAAATAAATTATTTAAATCAAGCATTTATTTCTGACTTTTTTTCTGAAGTGCAGGTGAAATGTATTTTCATTCATGTGACGAAATTTGAAAGAAGCTATTAATTTCCACACCTAAAAAGATATTTTTTGTAACACGAATGTTGAAATACAAGCTTAAATGTACAGCTCTATTGTTTTTTACAAATAATTCGTCCATGATACCGAGGCTCTTTCCGATTAAATCCAGTCAGTATTTCATGAATTATTTTTTTAAATGTATATCATATTGGTCAAATCAATGATTACATTAAAGGCATATGCAAAATGTTAAGCAGGTAAGTCAAAGCACTACATGTAAATGAGAGATTTTATCCCATAGCAGACAAACAGAAGGACTTGTGCAAAACTGGTAGCAGGTGGAGCCACCAATTTTGTGTATGATTAAGAGCTATGTGAGATCTTTACACATGCAAAATTTCAGGGGGATATGTCCAATCAGTCCTGAGATATAAGCCCGAATGTCTGCAGCGTTAACATAAATGTAGGTGACGCCACCTGTCATAAAATCAGGAAAGCTGTCCTGCAAAATTTTAGGCAGATATGTCAAACAATCGCCGAGATATGAGTAAATTATCCCACGGCAGACAAAAAGACAGACGCTGTGCAAAAATGGTTGCAGGTTGTCCCTCCAGTTTTGTGTATGATAAAGAGTTATATAATAAACTTGCAAAATTTTAGGCAGTTATGAAACCATCGCCGAGATATGAGTGAATTATCCCACGGCAGACAAACAGACGGACGCTGTGCAAAAATGGTTGCAGGTTGTCCCTCCAGTTTTGTGTATGATAAAGAGCTATGAAAGATCTATACACATGCAAAATTTTGGCCCAATCGGTCAAACGGTTCCCGAGATATGAGCTTGGATGTCTGCAGCGTAAACTAGAATGTAGGTGGCACCACCTGTCATAAAATCAAGAAAGCTATCCATGATGTATAAACCTGTAAAATTTTAGGGAGTTATGAAACCATCGCCGAGATATGAGTGATTTTGTCCCACGGCAGACGAACAGTAAAAATGATTGTAGAAGGCCCCACCAATTTTGTGTATGATACTGATAAAGCTATGTGAAATCTATATACATGTAAAATTTCATGAAGATGCGTCAAACCAGTCCGGAGATATTAGCTTGGATGTCTGTAGCGTGAACGTGAATGTAGGTGGTGCCACCTGTCATGAAATCAAGAAAGCTATCTTGGATATATACCCATGCAAAATGTCAGATGAATAAATCCAACCACTGCAGAGACAGTGATTTTAACCCAACGCAAATGAACAGATGAACACTGTACAAATATTGCTGCAGGTGGCGCCACCAGTTTTGGGCATGATAAAAAGCTATGTGAGATCTAAACACATGCAAAATTCCAGGAAGATAAGTCTAACTAGCTCGGAGATATTAGCATGGATGTCTGCAGCGTGAACAGGAATGTAGGTGGTGCCACCTGTCATAAAATAAAGAAAGCTATCTAGGATGTATACGCACGCAAAATGTCAGAAGAACAAGTCCAAACACTGCATAGGCATGAGTGATTTTAACCCAAGGCAGAAGAACATATTCAGAATTATTGCAGCTGTTCAAAATATGCCAAGTGCATACTGTACATTTATGATAAAAAGAAATACCTAGTAGTCTTCAGTAATGTTTTTAATTAATAACCCTCATGGCTCAGGACCGTAACTATTTAAAACGGAATTTACCAGTGAGAACTGAAAAGACATTTACAGAGTGCAGTCAAAGGTACCCGTTCCACGATCAGGAAGGACTTTGTATGTCTGTTTGTAAAGGGCAAAATTTGACATCTCTCTTATCGAACGCGACTTTGAAGTTCACTTAATACAATATTTAACGTGTTTGCCCAGTAAATGTAATGCCTGATGCTAAATATAGCCAGAAATTGCTGTCATCATCAGAATTAAGACAGGAATATTTGTCATATTACTGGTACCTGCAAGCAGCAATGATGTACTTTTTCACATATATGGCATAAAATTTTTATAGTTAAATTTTCACATCAATAACTATAACTTAAATTATTACAGGGTAGAATAAGTGGGACGGAGTTGAATTATCTGATGTGGTGTCTTCACAACACAAAGTTCGACTTCTGTTTTTGTCGCGGGTCCCGTTTCTCAATTTTGTGGCATGCCAGACATTCTGCTGTTATACACATGCATGTTATTTTGATTTGTCATGATGGACTTATTAAAAAAACCCTAGCAATATCTCATAGGCATATGTTTTTTTAATGGAATGGACTATGAACTTTATTTTTTTAAATAAGTTATATTAAACGTAGGGATTATTTACACTCCAATACTATTTACTGATTTTCACAAATACAAAGAAGTCTTGTTAGAAAAACCGCAATACAAATCTGTCGTCCCCCTCACAGAAGGGTCTAGCAACGGTGCTGTTATGTGTTTACAAGTATATTTACATAATCAATAATACAAATAACAGGGATACTTGCATAATTTAGATAATTTATTGTCTGGTGACAAACAAATATAGCCTGTTTGTAATAAGTGTAACAGCCTTAGTCAATTTACACAAGAGTACACACATGCAAATATAATTATGTATATACTGTCACTTGACATGAAATTACCATGCATTTTATATACACTCTATAATCCACAGGCACTCGTTTCCAGCACTAAAATGGCCTAGAAACCGTAGACACATTGAGTATGTATATCGCCCATACTCAATGTGTCTACGGTTTCTAGGCCAATTTTAGTGGTTGAAACGAGTGCCTATGCTGTAATCATATCATATCATCACAAATTACCGTTTAATATAATTCACTGCTAATACTGAAAATAACAAGTTTCAGAGAGAAAACCCCACAAAGCATTTCACACCAAATATCTCGTGGCATTTCTTTCCCGTCCGCAGAAGACGCACCTTTAATAATGGCATCTAACTGTGGCCCAATTTTACTCTCACAGACTGTGGCCCAACTGTACTCTCATACTCTGGCCAAACTGTACTCTCACAGACTGTGGCTCAACTGTACTCTAACAGGCTGTGGCCCAACTTTATTCTCACAGACTGTGGCCCAACTGTACTGTCACAGACTGTGGCCCAACTGTACTCTCACAGACTGTGGCCCAACTGTACTCTCACAGACTGTGGCCCAATTGTACTCTCACAGACTGTGGCCCAATTGTACTCTCAGACTGGCCCATCTGTACTCTCACAGACTGTGGCCCAACTGTACTCTCGCAGACTTTAGCCCAACTTTACTCTCACAAAATGTGGCCCAACTCTACTCTAACAGACTGTGACCCAACTCTACTCTCACAGACTCTGCACAGCTTAACTAGTGTTCCTAGGAATGGTTTCTATTGTGGATGACACAGGTCATGTTACCAAAAGAAATTAACTTAGAGGTGAGCTGAATGCCAGGTGATCGAGATCAGACCAAAAGAACCAGAGTTAAATAGCATTTAACTTGTGCAGTGGAAAAACCATGTGCATACAAAATGTCATGCCGCCTATAACATGCATATTACCTGTTTAAGCTGAAATGATCTGGTAAAATAATGAAAACAAGAGTTTAATAACGATCTGGAGTAATTATGAATAAGGATATGACCCCTGTCGAATATAATCCAAATCTTCCTGCCGCTTACAAGTTACCGTCAACGACACAATAACAACATTGCTGCAATTGAGGCTTCATTTTTTCCGCCTGCATGCACTGTCAACCATAAAGTGAAAACATACTCATGCCTGACTGTACACGTGCCTGACTGTGCTGTCAATGTAACTAGTGGTGATTAAAAGTAATAAAAGAACAGCAGTTATAATGCTTTTGTTAATGCTAGTATTGGAACAAGAATACTGACAGGTCAGGAAGGGCCCCGCTAAAAGGCCCTTAGACTTCCTATGTGGGCTGAGTGATGTTTGAAAAAATATAATAAAAGACCTGATTACTTGCAGAGACAAAAAGATCTGACGCAAAACAGTAATTAACAAATGAACAAAGATTTTACAGTTTCCCAGGCATTTTGATCATGGGGCATGTATGTTTATGCTAGCAGCATGCTGTTCAATCAGTATGGCCACGGCAAAATCAAATTTGCCATTGCGTAAAAAAATAAAAATAATAATAACTAGATTTGTGTAGTCCTATGGCCAGAATACGCCCATCAAGATTTGTAATCAAGCTGTCATGTTTTCTTCTTCAGATGTTGTTATCCCATGCATTGTACAACAGCCTCACTGATTTTAGTATTGCGAGTTATCTGGCCATTTGCTGAATAAATGATGCCACTTACACCCCTGTACCCAGGGGCAAACGAATCCCAAAGTATCAAACCAGTAAATAATAATCTGATTTAAAAACATAGTAAGGACCTGCCGCAGTACTCGCACACATAAAGTTCTTCTCCAGTGTGTATTTTCATGTGTAAGCCCAGCTGACTCTTTTGTTTGAAGGTCTTGGGACAGTGGTCACACCTGTGTGGTTTTTCTGGATCATGGTTCTTCATATGCTTTCTCAAAATAGACAAGACAGAGAAGGACGACTTGCAGTACTTACACTTGTAGGGGTTTTCTCCAATATGTATCCTCTTGTAACTTTTTAATTTTATCTTTTTGGAAAATGATTTGTGACAATATTCACACCCAGGCTTTCCACTATCTGCATGATATCTGACATTGAATGCATCTTTGTCACGTATGGTTGAACCTTCCTTTCCCGTGTCAGAGATTTCTTTAGCCTTCAAATCTCCTGTATTACCTTTTCCTTGAGTTACAGCTGTTGACACATGGCGTATTTTATCAGCTTCTGCTGGATAATTTTTTCTCTCCTCAAAAGAACTATCGGTTTTGATGCAGTTGAGATGTCCATCTTTATGACAACTACTTAAACTTGAAATTCTGTGAGAATCCTGCATGTTCCCTAGGCCAGTTTTATTACATTCGTCATCACATAATAACTGGGCTGCTTGCTTATGTTCCATGTCCATCTTCAGAATGAATGTCTTCCTGTAAATTGAAATAAAACAATTTTAAACCCAGCAGGTGAGATGCAATGTTATGTAATTCTGGTAAACATGTGACCCATTGGCCATGAAGCTCAGCTGACTGGAATTCAATTTTTGCCTAACGTTCACAACAAGAATTTGATCACCAGAAAGCTATACTGAGATATGCTTCAGATGTGATCTTGACCTTTGACCTTCTGACCACACAGTCGACAGAGTTCTTCCCTGTGATGGGTCATACATGTGTAGACTGAATCCAGCCATGACTGGTTTTTACTTATTGTCCAAGAGAAGAATAATATCAGGGTCACCAGTTTTGAAACTCCTTTGAGAACTTGTTTTAACATTTTGCAAATTAGGGGACAAAACATAAGTTATCTCTTAGGGTCTTACACAAGTAATCTTAAAGATGATGAAGTTAAATTTGATTCATTTTACCTTGTAGATAAAGGTCAAGGTCATGAGTTTTTCAAACAAATTTTAAAACATATGAGAAACAAGTGGTTTGTCAAATTAAGTTATAGAGGTCATAATAATCCTAAAATTCTGCAGGTCTCACAATGACTTACAACATTGACAATGACAGATGATGGGTTTAAAACAATATGTCTCCTCTAATTGGGGGGGGGGGGGGGCATAATAAACCAGGTTTCAGGAGACTAGCTGAAAAAAAGAGCTGAGAAACTGACACCTTTGCTGTCACATGGCAATCTTTATTATTTAGGGGAAAAAATCAATGATAAAAAGAAAAAAAAGCAGGCTGCCCCATCAGTCTTCAGGAACTGATAAAACTAGTCATGGTCAATAAAAAGAAGAGGTTTCAGGACACTAAATAAAATAACTGATACACCTTCCTGTAATTGGGAGTCTAAAATATAAGAAAAACAGGGGACCCATGGGTCACTGTGCTCAGCTGGAGCTGACCTTGAAGGTAAAAATCTAAATAATATCAAATGTAGACAGTCAAAGAAGAAGAGGCAATATAGGTCATGGTTGGTTGATATGATTGAAGAAATTGTTGCAAATAATATTTTTTTATCTGACCATGTATTTTCTAATGTTGAAATGGAAGCATGAATGCAGTTTGTGAATATAAGATCTATACTATTCCCATGACTTTATTAGTTGGCTTTTTGATGAGCAGTTGACAGTTCAGCAGTTTGCTCATTTGTCCAATTAGATCGTATTTTTGCTATTTTATGAAATGTATACTGTTGCTATGATGTTCCCACATCACAGGTGAAAGGACTTGATGGTTGAGGGGGGGAGAGGGTGAATGGAAGGTACAATTATGGAATTTACAACACCTCTGTACCTCTGTATATATATTTTCTGTATTTAATACATTTTATAAAATAAAACCATTGGTGCAAGGACTCAATGGGGGGGGGGGGGGAATGGTTACAACACCCTTGCATATACATACAGGAAAAGAAATTTAATTCATCAGTGCTTACAGGAAAAAAGTGTATTCATGGCAGAGGGATAGAAAAACAAAGCAAATCACATGGATTTCTCATTCTCATTTTTTTTTAATAAACCAAACAGAGGTGACATAAGAATAAATGTACGTCTGTGACAGCAGGGGTGCTCGACCAGTGTTGCATCACTAATAAGATTACCCAGGCAAGGCTGTAGTGACCAAAAGTTGACGTTGATCTGGACAATGCAATTGAACATAATAGAGCCTCTGAAAAAGCTTCAATAACTAGCCTTATTTTTTAGCATTTATTTAAAAATTTCAGAATTTAAGAAAATAAATCCTTATGTGTACCTGCTGTAAAAATGAAAATAACAAGTGACCCATGGGTCATGATGCTCAGCTGCCAAGCATGACCTGCAATATCATTGGCTGAGATTCACAACTTCCTGTCAATTTTTTTAAGAACCTGTTTGCCAGTGTTGGTGAAACTTTTTATGATGATAGAAATATATATCACATATGTCTGGTTTAAAGACAGTGACTTGATGGTCTGAGGCAAAATGAATGGTTGTTGAGCTATCGGGAACTTATCCCATAGCTGTCAGTCTCAAAAGGAATGACACACAGGCAAAATATAAGATCAACATATATAGCAAAAAATCAAGAAAATCAATGCAAGAATTTCTGAGAAACAGGTGCTGCTGTATGAATTTTTAGGCTCAAAAGCTTTAATTGGGTCTGTGTAAGATTGTTTGAATACCTTTGACAAAGCCAGCTTTGAATAAGTAATATGCTGATTCTTGGACCATTTATTTGACAACTCCTGAGTTGTATATTTTCACACACCAATTATACGTTTGCTCATGAACAGACTAATGTTTAAACAGTAAACATGCTTCACACTTGATCAACTTTAATCAAAGAACCTGCATATTCTTTGATAAGACATCTCATCAGTTGTTTGTGCATTCACACATTCCTCATTATTTGCTCATAAGCATATATAAGCAGCTGATATGCCTGTCACCTTAAGTTCAGTTCCTACAGTATCCAGTTAACACACATCAATTGTGCAGTATTGAAAACTTCAAGGATCATGTCAGCTCATTGTCAAAATAATAATAGAAATTACTGAGCATCACACTGAAATTAGAGCATACATTAATTTACCAGCAGTTTAGTCTATGGGCTAGACTGCAGGCAATGTAAATTTCCCCAGCTGACCGTTTAGCCTGTGGACTAAACTGCCGGCAGTTAAGCCATGTTTCCTTTACGAATCACATAAGATAGAAGAGAACCTATTATCATTACTTATCACCAGTTTTAGGTGCCAGGCATTCCTATTTGACCTTAATACTGGTGTCACACCTACCCTAAAATTATTTGTAAAGAATATTGGTAAAACAGTTATCACATAAAAACATACAGCAGGCTTGGGTCAGGTAAAGGGGGTCTGTACTCAGTACAAGTACAAGTACTTTCATCATTTAATTCATTCAGATAAAGAAAAACACACAAAATGTTCTTAATGTTCTTTAATTATGTATAATAAACATTGTATATATCTTAGAAGATTCTGAAGTTTTAAAGATTAAGCTGCTTAACAATGCAGTAAAAACACCAACTTGACTCAGAACTCTAAATATGGTAATATTTGCATGCAATATACATTATTACTAACACTGGGCTAGTCTTTATTTCACCTTGAGTTCATCAGTTTCATGATAACACAGCAATAAGTGATTGCATGTGTGATCACAGGCATGTGTGACTTAAAGTGAGCTAATTAGAGTTGAGTTTATCTCTATTTCAACCAATTCACTTATGCATTTTATCATGAAAACTATGAAAACTCAAGTCAGAATTTACCCATTACATTCTAAACCTACTCATTTGAGTCATTTACCATGGCTTATAGCCTGGAGGTGTGCACAGGGTTACTCAGAAGATCTGCTCACAGGTCATGCTGCCATTACCTCCATTTAGTCCAATACATCACAAGGTTTCCTCATGCTGTGTTTATGATTAGTAGCCATTTTTTTTTAATCTTGTAAGTTTTGACTATTACTTGATTTTTCAAGTACATTTTTGGCAAGTACAATTACAGTTCAAGTACTGTACTTGGTAAAAAGTGCCAAGTACAAGTACAGGGCAAGTACTCAGATATTTGCACTTAAGTACAAGTACCAAGTACAAGTACATGTACTTGACCCAAGCCTGACATACAGACAAGGGTTTTGGGGCGGGCTATCTATACTGATGGCTAGTGATGCAGACCTATAGTATTATTATACAGAGTGCTTCGTGCAACAGGGGTCTGACTTCTGGTGTAGCGTATACAATCTCCTTCATATGACTGAGGTCTGACCTCCAGGGTAATGTTCTTAACCTGCATGATGTAATGCTAACACAAAAATTGAGGTTGTCACAGTGGCAATGCGTTCAGCCACCTAAATGACCTACACCACAACAACAGTTGCAAATATTTGTTGCTTATATATATATATATATATATATATATATATATATATATATATATATATATCAGAACCTGGTGTGAGGGAACACCTTTGGAATATCACCAAAGTATCCCTACATTGCAGGTGTCCCTTCATTAGAGGGAGGGATAGATGTGGGCAAGGATAATGATTACTGTATGGTGATTCATTCAACAATTAAAACAAAAGATTCACATACCTATAAGTATAAATAAATAGGATGTTTTTATATCAATAATATATGAAAACAAGGGACCCATGGGCCACGGCACTCAGCTGAAATTTTTGCAAGTGCAAAATGTGCAAAAAATATTCTATTGGAATGTTTTTCATATATACAAGCATATGAGAAGCTGACAGGAAAGGCACCCCCAACTTGGTAATAGTAAAGTTCTAAATATATTATTGCAAATCTAATATTCTGACAATACTGTAATGAAGAAATACAGTAAATGTTTTGATATATTATGATGCATATGAAAAATTACAGATGGACAGGCAAGTGGACAGAATGGACTAATACCCTTATTTCACTTTCAAGGGAATAATACATTTAAGTTTATATTAAAGCCTATTTTCCTTTTTTAGCATATCCACTTTTTCCCCTAATAGTTTTTATCAGATTTTTTTTTTATTTACAAGTTTTATAAATTTGTAATAAAAAAAAATCTGAAAATAAAAGTAAATATATCAGAATTCTTAGATGCAATCAATTTTTATCCAGAGTGTAGCTCATATCGGGTCATATCATGCATACACATTTATTTTAGTATTTTTAAATCATAAATGTTAAAACTGAAATTAAAAGAAAATATTGCGACAACATGGCATCTTCAAAATTATTATTCCTTGAATCACTATCAAAAATTTTTTGTACATTGGAGTTTTCAGTACATGCTTAATTTTATTCACCAAAATAAAAGATTCAGTAAATTTGATAAAACAAAAACATCTTTTCAAATAAAGTATACCAACTGTTGGTTGAATGAGGGACAACCAATATCACTGTGCTAATTACTATCTCAAATATAATTTATTACTGGAATTACTTGTCAATTTCACACCTTATAAAGTTTTTACTCATGCTCATGAACATGTATGGTGATTTTGTCTGCTAAAATCGATTCATGTTCATCCACATCAAACTTAATTATAGAATGAAAATGATTTTCAACATGAGAAGTCTATCCTGACATTAAGATTATGACTGAAGCGTTCGGGGGCGTTCTGCTGCTGTCACTTGCAGGTGCGCCCGAGAACATATTAAGAACATTGCAAAGGCCAAATCGGTTCTTTTAATCAACATTTTGAAGTCTTTTGCAAGGGATATTATTATCAAATGCTATCGCTTTTATTTTTTTATAGCGATGAAATAGTGACCAAAGTTCACTGGAGCAAACCACTCGTCCACCATGTTTACGCAACGGAAGAAGGACTCAGGTCACCTAAAAGTCGATGCTCATTGGTTGAGTCAGTCATGTGATACAGAATTCCCGCAATTTACATCAATGAATCTAAAAACATACTGTTCACAGCGTGCACGAAGCATTCTGCACAGCTGCTAAGCTGGTACAGTCACGTAGTAAATTGGTGGCCACTGATATATCGGACTAGGGTGTCCTTTCATGACAGGATTTTGGGCCAAACATGACTCTGCATTTGGCAGGTGTCCGCTCATGACAGGTCAATTTCAATGGGAAATGGTTCAGGACAATGGCTTAGTGTCCGTACATTGAAAATGTCCACTCATCCCAGTATCCCCTCATGGCGGGTTTGGCTGTATTCACATTAATTTGACAGACTGAAGATAATTGCTTTACAACTATATTCACAAATATTCATTGCACCTGGCGACAACCGGACCAAGAACTATATTGTGGTGCGACTATGTGTGACTTGCAAAATTACTTAGCGCAACAAGTATTTTGCATGACAAAAAATGAATTCTTTTTCCAAGACTGAAGTAGCCTTGCACTACAGTCTTGATCGAGACTATAGTCCGTTTTAGCACCCCTGTCCGCCTGTTTTTTTGTGGTTATTTTTTTTGCAATCAAAGTACGCCAAAACTTTTTGACCTTGGGGCAATAAGAGTAAAAACCGTAATTATCTATTATGGAAATAACCTACCTTATGTCATTTTCCTGTAAATAATTTAAAACCATTTTATGAGGGACTAGTCTACTATGTAGTGACATCTTGCCACTAATGTGTGAAATGGGCATATCAGGGAATAGTGATGATGTCATAATAGATGTGACATACTTAAGAGGCATAAACATTCACAGGACCAATAATCAAGTGCTGCAGACCCCTGTTTAGAGCGAGACATGTATTCTCCGCGTGTAGTGCTTCACTGTTATGTCATATTACTCTATATCCATATCCAAGGAGGATAAACAATGGCCACTTATTAGGGACCCCCATGAACCATGGATATATATGAGACATGTTAACCAAGCCATAATATAAATAATATTTATTAATTACATCATGAGTAGGTAAGGAACCAAAAATTACGCTTTTGCCATTTTATGCCATTGGTGCAAATTTTGTTTGGACAGTTTGTCTTATGTAATGATAATCACGAAAAATCAGGTGGACAGGGGCAGTGGATGGGACTTTAGTTTGCCACCAGATGGAGACACAGCAGACATGTACGAACAAGAGACCAAAACCACAAAGGCAATACTAGGCACAGACCCCAATTGTCTTGGCCCAAGACGTGTGATTCCAACCGCTCTGCTCCTCTCCGTCAACAACGTCTTGGGAACGACTCTTAGGAAAACGCCTCGTAAGGTTCCAAATAGAAGACCCCTTTGGAATCGTATAATTGACATTTCAAGCAGTGTCAACATTAAATAATTACCTTTTTGTTGTCTTTGGATTTTTTATAAAACATCTGCGAAGTATTGGCACCAAAATATTGCTCAATATCCTTACTTATCCATAATTTTGCCAAGAGCTGATGTGTTTACATAGAGAACAAGCCGCCATGATTACATTTAGTGACCAAGTCCTTTGCAACAGGATTCAGACTGGGAACACGCTCTGATTTTATCGCTGTTTGAACTGGAAGAAGCAGGCAATAATGGATCTCGGTGGCGGGTACCAGTCGATCAACGTCAGCTCATTACAAATTCCTGTATATTGTTATGTTTAAATCATGGCGGGCTTACAAGGATCGTAAGGGGTAATATTTCATTTATATATTAAGGTTAGAACGTGGTAAAGTTGCCAGAAAGACCCATTTACTACCAAAGACACTAACGAATGCATTTTTGTGTGTATATTTAGAAGTTTTAAGGGTTTTTTGGTGCCTTATACTAGTGTCTACCACTTCACCATTACAAGGCCTAACTGTACAGGCCAATCCCATAACTGTGATCGTATCACAGTTGTGGATCCGCAACAAAGACCCCAAGAACTTATTCCCAGACTAGGAACATATCCAGTAGGCACTATTTCTATAGTCGCAGACCCCTGTCACACGAAGCAGGTACCCTGGTTGGATGGCCATAATTACAACAGCAATATTTGGCACACAATGACTGGTGGTACCCCCCCCCCCCCCCCCCCCCCCCCCCCCGAACTGAAACCCTAGCTTCGCACGTGTAATTTCTTAATGTATATGTAGGTTTAACATATAACGTGACTTTCTTACCTGCTCATAAACACGTTATACTTGTTAAATCGACGGAACTTGGTGGACTACGTCTACCTCTTCATTGCTGCATCAACACCAACGGTAATAAATGAACGATAATAAAATGGTTTGTATACGAAAATATGGAAAGAAACTGTAATTCGGGTTCGTCTAAAACGCGGAGAATCCGCGGAGAGATGGAGAATTCGCGGAGAATTTGCGGAGAGCTATTAAATGCAATGATACTTTTTAAATACGCATTAAAATCACTTAAAATCTCCAACTATATTACTCGTAACATATTTATTCACTGTTAAATGACCGAAATAATTAAAAATCTGTACATTCACGTAAAATTCAGCTCTCAGTTGTTTGGACAAGCAAGTTCTTCTCCGATAAGATTTCATTTCTGCCATACCAGAGACAACGAATAGCATCAGGAGACTGTGGACTATTTGCAATTGCAAATGCACTTGATTTTTGTTTCATTCAAGAAATTAAACAAATTGAAAATTTTAAACAGGGATAATTGCAAAAACAATAAGTTTCTTGTTTCAGTCCAGACATTAAGTTTTTACACAACTTCCTAAAACAATACTTTCTCCTACTAGTAGAATGACAACGCCTAAATATAAGATATGACTGAGTATGATAATTTTTTTTTAAAATATATAATATAAGTGGTAATAAGTGGTTTCATTTAATATGTGGTGTATTTTGTACAGACTAATAAAAATATCTCTTTAATTGTGATCACAATTAACTTGCAAGGTACAAGACGCGAAATTCAGACAAATGTCACATTTACTGCGGAAGACTCCATAATCGCAATGATCTTGAGTTTGCGCGTGTGCATGGCGTGTCTCAGCTAAAGGTCAGACGGTCTGTCTTTCGATCGCGCTCAACTATCATATCACTCAAAGCAAAATTAAACTTTTTTTCACGCAGTACTGTGATGGAAATGGGGCAACAATTTAATTTTGTGTTTACAGTGAAACCCCTCTGAGGCGGCCAGTCACGTACGGGACCGGACGATTTGTTCGTTATAGCGGGGTGTCCGCCCAAGAGGGGTTCCGGCCGAGGAGAGGAGTTCCGGTTGACACCAAGTATGGGACTAAAAAAAAAAACCTATAGAAGGCATAGAAGCTGGAACATTATCGTCATTACTTGTGAGAAAATAATATTTTAACAATGATCGACATCTACGTACTGGACTTACTCGTAGGCGTCTCAACGTATTTCTGCATTAGATCCGTAAAATTTCTTAATTACTAACTATTTCCGAGATATTAAAAGAATCGCTTATGGAATTAATTAATTTCTGACATCTCGTTCAAGTCTATTAAAAACCCTAAGCGATCGTAAGCAAACGTGATAAATAAATGTATGATATTATATGCGCCTTATGATCGGTATAGGTGGGACTCATTTCCGTGATGCAAATATTACAGGGTCACGGGGATTGGCCCCGGCCCAGGCGAGAGGTCATGACCCGTGACAGCGATCGTCCGGTGTATTATTGTGAGTTAATCATTTTGAGCAATAACTGAACGCATATTAAGTCACCATACAGGTGCATTATAAACATCTTTGATCCCAGCTGAGGCCCCATCCCAGCTGAGCCCCCGTTCAGGCCAGAGGTCATGACCCATGACTTTTATCGTCCGGATGTGTAACATAATTATCCTCGCTCTTGGTCCTATGTTAGAATAATGTAGCCCGAATATGTAACTTCTCTGAAAGCTTGGCTCATTAGAAAATCCGTGAATTCTGTCATTTTGTTAGCACTCCTGTGGATAAAAGGATAAATTCCTTTCAATGATCCAGCTGAAAAATAAGGTAAACTGAGTTAAACTAGCCCAGGTCTTTTAATCTTGGTGATATATCCCTAAATAATAAGAACATTTAAGTGATATAAGGCGTACCGGAAACAGACCATATTTTCAATTTCAAAGTATTTCTGCCGACATCGATCGGGGCGGCCGCTTGGGTGTCCGTTAGCCGGAGTGATTTTAGCCATTGGGCAGACAAAGTGTCCGTTGACCTGAATAGTGGGGTGTCCGTTCCAGAGGGGTTCTTAAAAGAGATGAAAACTCCCGGTCGGCCAAAAACTGTCCGTTGACGCACTATTACCGTTCATTTACATCTTCAGCGATTCAGCCTATAATATATAAGACGTACTACTGCCGGCATATTCTTGAACTTTAATGTTGACCTTCACAAATATGTCGCAGTCGCTACTGATTGAGCCTCTGTTATGGTTGGCATCCGCTCAGGTGTCACCACAAGGCTAAAGAAATTGTATCCATTTATTGTATCTATATACACTGTATCGCACACAGACTAAGTCTCGCTATTTCCCAGGCTGCACATTCTGTCAGATACCTTGATAATTATTAAGATACTTTAAATATCATTTACAAGTATTACCATTACAGCCACAATGGCATGCAAACTTTGAAAAATATTCAGGCAGTGTTTGAACAGGCTCAGTTGAAATTTAAAGAGGTTTTTGGTTTCAAGGTTTCCTGATGGTGGTATCCTGCACTGTTAAAAGTTGCACGTAAAATAACGGTGCTTTGCACCGGCAGCAAAGTTGACAGTGCAAAGCACCGTTATTTAACGTGCAAAGAAATAACGCAGTGCGTTAAATAACGTCGCATTGCACGG
Organism: Sipunculus nudus; assembly: GCA_026874595.1. Lineage (NCBI taxonomy): Eukaryota > Metazoa > Annelida > Sipuncula > Golfingiida > Sipunculidae > Sipunculus > Sipunculus nudus. The sequence goes on from CM049321.1 coordinate 62,013,052, forward strand.
TAATGTTACAGCACTTGGGGACGTAAATAAACGGTGCTTAGCCACGGGAAATAACGGGCATCTGTTATTTTACGGGACAATATGCCGTTATTTTACAGTGCTAAGAGACGTGAATAAACATTGATTTAAACTGGAATCAGGGCACTGCACCGTTATTTTACGGTGCTTTGATATGTAGATTAACAAAACATTGTTACTTTATAATAAATAACAGTGCTTTGCACTTGGAGCTATACACTGTTACAGGTTTCCATAATCTTTCTCAAAACGTTTCTGTCTTGTCACTCTGGACGAACCCTTTATTTGTATCTGTGTACTTCAGGTTTCTCATAACATGTTTTTTAGATTTTACCAGTAAAAATATTACGAACGAAGTCAGACCTCCTTATGATGATAGAGTTGTAACTTTCTGTTTGACGGTCAAGTGTCCCGAAAATCAAATCAGGATATCCTCAGAGGGAAATGCATCTTGGCTAATTTGGGAAATGGCATTAAAAATGCATGCTCACACATAATATCACACCACTTCTTTATTGTATGAAATATTCAACAGATCATCAACATGTAAAACACGTGTACTTAATGTATATAGTTATTCAGATTATACTGATCTTCCAAAAGGCATCATTAGGAAGCAAACATATTTAAACATTTTGACCACACTGCATGGCAGTTAAATCGTCTCCAACTAAACATAAAATTTTGCAATTAGTGCAATATTATTATGATTACTATTATGAATGCTGTGTGTTATCTCATTAAGGTTGCTGATCTTTTTAACAATGGGGCCCAAATCTATTTATAATGTATCTTAGAAAAATAGATAAAAGTGCATCAATAAATTTATAGTGTTGTAAATTAATAGTATCTTTAAAGTAAAAGATGGTCAGAACACAAGTCAAACAATTGAAACGGATTTAACTTACATTTCACCAAATCTTTCTGCAGTAAAGGCATCTACTTAGTGTGAAGCTTCTGATAATGAATTCCAATATAAAGGTCCTTGGTAAATAAATGATTTTTGCATCAATTAAATTCGAACTGGAGGGAGTTGAAGAGAATGCCTACACTGTAACAAGGGTGCAAATGTTAACGTTTTTCCATAAAAATAATAAGATAATTACCTGATTTAATTAAGGTACTTAAACACAAGAATATTAAAAGTGAAATAGTCGCTAACTGATATTTCCTATATTGTTGATATATAATGGAGGAAAATGCAGCATTAAAACATTAAATCTGACCAACCAGCTCTATTGACAGTGGGAGGGCAGTTAGAGGTGCATTCAATTACCCCAAAATCAAGAAACCTGAAGGTCTTTTTAGTCCCTTGGGATACTCCAGGGTAAATATCCAAAATGACGCATAGCAAGCCTCCAATGGGAGTAGAAATAACTTGCATTGGTTGACAGTTTCTGGCCATCCACCATATGTTAAAAGTGATGTTACAGTTCCCATCTTGAACATTCACAGGTGTTGGAGATCTCATTCCCTGCATACAAAATAATAAACAGAAAAGAGAGACTGTAAATGTAAGAAACATGAGAGAAATATGCAAGAATATAGTTCAGTGCAATTATCCCTTTAATTTTTATATCGTTTTAGATTTTTTTCAAAGTCTGATGCTCTATCAATTTACATTACTGAAAATAAACATTTGTTCTTTCTTCACAAAATTTAAACAATAACTACAAAAATAGTTTTCTTATGGTCAATGGGAACCTTTAGAAGTGAAAATAATTATACATTATTATATCAAATATATCTTTACATTTACATTACAGACAATAACTGGCCAAGATTTTGTTCTATCTCCACAAAAAATTAACAATTTCAACATTTTTCTTTATATATGTATTTACTTAAAAAAAGGTTAAAACTATCTTTAATACTTGCTGAATATATTAACAAAAATATAATAGTTTTGAAAGAATTACCTCTCCTCCATCTGCAATCCCATATTATCCTTGCATTCTCCAAACAGTGAAGGCAGTATCCTTTATATAGGAGCTTTGCTTCTGCAAATACAAATACACAGACAATGCATGCATATATATATATATATATATATATATATATATATATATATATATATATATATATAAATGTGATACGAATCAGTTTTAAAATCATACTCAATGACTGAAAGTTGATCGATTAATAATCTTTTTTTTCATTTTATTTGCCATATTATTAACATAAAATCTGTTGTATAGATTCCTAAATATTGACAGAGTAAATTAAGCCTAGCATGTACATCACACTGAAAGGTCAAAACTATACTTGTTAATACTTATTCACTGCATAAGGATAACATTACTAATGTTTCCTGTTAAGTGCTCATCTTTCTAAAATCTATGAGAGAGTTAGAATATTTCATTGGAATAAATAGACTTCTTTGAATGTGCATACCTGATCGTATATGAAAGGTTATGGAAAAAAAAATACATGATTTGATGATTTAATTATGAAATGTCCTTTTCCAGAATGATTTCTACAGACAATAGACCTGACAATGTATTTTTAAAGGCACAAATGAAAGTATGTGTAAATATGAAGTAATTAACAGTAAGGCTATGGGCCTGGATTTTATTTATTGTTACTGTAAATAATTATATTATGAATATTTGATAACCAGAATATCTGCAATGTTTTATAGGGAGTAAACATGTTCCAAACTGCATAAAATTAAGAAAGATAGCCAATAATCAGCAGGTTTGACAAATGACACTGTAAGGTTAGAGATGGTCAGGTTAGCGTGGCTCAGCTCCATCAAGCAGCAAGCCAAAAAGTTTATTAGAATAAAAACGAATGGAGAGAATGAGAAACAGGCAGGCGAATTTAGGTCAGCATCACTGCTAATGTTCAATATGAAAGATACTTGTTTCACAGATTATTAAACTCATCAGCTTATTCAAATTGCCATGGACTTTACAAAAGAAAATATGATCAAATTCAAACTTACCTTGGTGTACCTTTTCTGCAATGTTCTCTGCTAGGAATTTACCCTGCAACTGCTTGCCAGTGTAGTTGTGCACCTTGCACTTCTTGCATTTGTACTTTGTTCACAGCTCTAAGTTTGGTAAGGCGTGGAACATTTACCTCATCTTTCCTCTTATCATTGATGCATGTATGGCTCTCTGAACACCTGCACAAGTAGAACAAATTCTAGGAGTATATAAAAACAGAACTGATAAACATGTAACCAACCAAAGACAATCTCAGCACCAGGCATATTAATAATATTTACAAAGTAAGTGCATGTATATAAATTAATAAACAAAAGTGCTATATTGCTGCTTTTTTTTATTGCATATAAAAATGGTAAATATTGGGTCAACAAATGTTTTTACTCAATGTATAAACAGAAAGGTGCAAAAACAGCATCACATGTGTACGAGGATTTATAAATAGGAAGCAATATATGCAGTACAGCCTTTATATTACAAAATGATGTAACATTTGTAATTGCATTTACATATACTAGCTATTATAATATAACAAGGGCTACAGGCATAATGCAAACCTGCGTAATCATTCTGGGTTCCCTGATGATAAACTTGACTTATTTGAAAAGTTATTATTTTTTAAGGTGTGACAAGTACATGTATAAAGCAAGTACTACCAATATTGAATCTTAGTACAAGTATAAATGCGCTCAGTCTGATGCATACTGATGGATGTGGTATACCCCATTACAAAGGCCTATATGTGAGTGAGGGGGTGTCAAAAACCCCACCCAACCCACATTATGAATGGAAATTGCAACCCTGTACAACAGATGGGGGGGGGGGGGGGGTCTCTGGCAAATTTTCAGTTGAGCAAACCTGGACATTACAGATGGTTTCACTAGGCCTTGCTTGAACAATTTGTGGGGGGGGGGGGGGATCAATGAGCTATGTTTTCCAACAAAAGTTCAATAACAACTTTAGTACTGGTATCAGTGAACGACAGTGACAGAGGTGGTGTCTTCCCTGTAGCTCAAATGACTTACAGTCAGCTGAGCTAAAAAGGTAGTATATTATTATGTGATGTTTAAACTTACATAATTCCTATTCTTAAGAAATAGGAAAGTTGCCATGATGGTATCCGAATCTTCTTTGAATTTGCCACACTGATGGAAATGCTTGACCATTTTCTGAAAACATAAACAGTATTTGGCTGTGCCTTAGCAGCCTTAATTTTCAGGCTATCTCTCCCTAGCACTTTGGCTAGCATTGTATGTTTTTTTTCTTCTAAAACATGTTAAGAAATTTAGGAAATTGTCTCAAAGCTGTTAATTATTTGTTTGGTCTGTGTTTACTCTCTGTTTAAGCATTTGTTAAAAATATTAAAAAAAAATAAAGGGACTTTGATATCTTAATTTCTCTCGTTGACATATATGTGGGAAAACCTTATTCAAGGCCTCATTTAAAATCTAGTAAATAAATAATTCAAAACTGTTTTCAGTGGTGCCTTTACCAATATTTCACCTTTAAGGGATATACATATATATATATATATATATATATATATATATATAAGTAGTGCTATATATATTAAGTACCAAAAAGTCATTGATAAGTACCAAAACCATTAATAAGTCCCATTTTTGGTCATTAATAAGTACCAAAAAGTCATTGATAAGTACCAAAACCATTAATAAGTACCATCCTTAGTACAGTCATTAATAAGTACCAAAAAGTCATTGATAAGTACCAAAACCATTAATAAGTACCATCCTTAGTAGAGTCATTAATAAGTACCAAAAAGTCATTGATAAGTACCAAAACCATTAATAAGTACCATCCTGAGTAGAGTCATTAATAAGTGCCAAAAAGTGATTAATTAATTGGGAGGAATGCGGACTGGGTGGGAGGGGTGGGGGAGGGGGCCCCCTGGCGGTTGACCGGGTGGTGTTTAACTTTAGTGGAGTTGGCGGGAGGGTTGGGTTCCTTTCAAACATACACGCACCTATACATATCCCACACGTCATAAAAGAAAGAAAAAAAAGGCATGGTATAATCCAAATACAAAACTTTAATTCAATACAAACATATGAAACGCTTAATGTTTATAGGTTTGCAGCTTAACTAAAAGTTCCTTGATAAGACTGATGTTTGTTTCAATCTTATTGAAATAAAGTTCAAGTTTGCTGATGATTTTCTTTTCTTCTTTCTTTCTGGCATCTTCATCATCATCAGGAACAACTTGCTGGCGTTTGATCCGTTTTGATGGTTGTTTCTTCTCGGGAACAGGACGTTTACGTTTTTTCTTTTTTTCTGGGGGTGTTGGTGGGGTGGACCCCGTTTGCTCTGTGGTGGGTGGCGGCCCCAGGCTAGCGAGGAATTCGTTGATGTTGTTTGCCATTTCTACCACATCTGGTGCGGGTTCTTGTTCTGCGGCCCCCATTCCGTGATCGGGACGGGGTAACTCCCCTTCTTCCAGTTGTGTTTGTGGAAACGGGATGGTGGCAGGCACAGTTCCGGGCGGCAGCATTATTTCCATCAAATTTGTGGACATCCAATTCTCCGGTCGGGGAAGAAGTGAAAAATACACAGTTCGCATTCTGCTTTTATACCACTTTTTTACCGGAAGTGATAGTTCCCTTGGTAACAGTAAGATCAGGGCCCAATGTACGTGCTGCCAGGTGTTTAATTATCTCCACAGTTTTATTTTCGTTGATGTGACCTTGGTAAGTGTAAACGTTAGCCAGACGTAAATGATTGCGAATCACGTGCCCGATCAGATATTTCTTGAACGGTGTTTTCTCGAGCGTAATATAGTCTGTGACCACCCCGCAAAAATTATCTTCACTTTTCCGAGAACACAAGTGATATTCCGTAGGGCAGAATTTTTTTACAGTCCAACTTGGAAAATGAAAGATATGGCGGTGAATGTGTTTTCCTTGTTGTTTATCTTGTTCGTTAGCGGCGTCTTTCACTTGGCCCATGTAGGCGTGCATCATGTAGACCCGGCATTTTTTAGCACAGCAATGTTTATCCAGGAGGCGGTACCGGCTTTCGTATTTTTTCATTGCATCACTAAAGTCAATGTCATGGGTTTCACGTGACAACTTTCCGGTGTTTTACTGAAGCCGACTTCACGATTTCGGGCGTGGATATTTGTCACTTGGAATTTATCTTCCCAGATTTTATGTTGGTATATACTGGGATAATTCAATGTATCAGCCGGTGTCACATGGATGGGAGTACTACGGGTTTCAAAGATCCGTTTCTTTTTATCTGCAGGCACTTTGGGAACGTAGTGAAAATTCCTTTCGTAAAACACGTCACAGTCACTGAATTCTAGCACGGAAGTGCGGTAGGCCCAGATTAAATCTTCTAAAGACTCATCTCTGCGGCAGCGGAAATGATCATCATGAAATTCCGACACGTCACACAGTAGAGAGAACAGCTTGGAATTACACCCACCTCGTGGACAGTTGAACGAGTGTCCGTACCAAGCAGAAAAACTGTAATCGTTTTCAGGATACTTGGCTAAATGTGTTTTACAATGCTTGCAAGGACGTTGACGAGATCCCCAGTGCCCAGGCAGACCAAGCTGGTGACGACTATATGCCATGGTTTCTGTGAAGATGCGGGACCCGGTTTATATACCCGACTGCCGTGGGGGACCGGTACAAAGTAGACCGGAAGGGTTTAAAAAAATTTCATGGGGTTCCGGCAGTGTTATGCAAGGATCATAGGCAACGGAAGTACGGGGAGGGGAACCGGAACTGTTTGAAAAAAAATCATCAATTACATGGTTTAAAGTGCAATTGCATAAATATTTTACCTCCGGGGATAAAAATAGCGTTATGGCCTGACGGATGTTTGAATTGAAAGGTCATATCAGAGTACCACCCGCTTAGACATTCATGATAATTAGTAGTGGTTAAGGGGTGATGGTAGGTGGAAGAAAATAATTCACGGATGCGGCTGTAAGGTTTTCGAAATGAGAGCACTGGGTTTTTATACGTACTTTCAATTAAACAGGCGTCTTCAGGGCGGTTCGCATTGGCTTCGGGCCGGGCGTGTATTGTAGCCAAGACCCGTTCAGGCCCTTCATCTTTTTTAGGATTAAAATCTTTAATTTCTCGGAACGTATCAGGGCGTGTAAAATCCGTATGCACTTCCAGGATGGATTCAATTTCATTGATACGGATTTGATTTTGAGCGACCCGAGGGTAATGTACCTGAAAACAGGCTTTGTCTGTATTTTTCTTGTCATTTTTTATTCTCAAATGCGAATGTAAAACCCGTTCCCAATTTAAATCCATGACATTCCATTTGTTTTTATTTACGACATATGTGGAACCTATAATGGGTTCTTCAATTTCATATTCATATAAATCCCGATTAAATCCAAACATGTGTCGGAGCTTGGGATGCATTTCTAATTTGAAATGATGGTCATAAGTATTATTATCCGTACCAGAGACAACTGACTTACAGGATGTATCGTGTATTCCTGGGAAAGCCAGTCCATAACTAACATTTTCACCACTCTTATCGTTTTTGTCTGTAGTTCCAGCCAAAACACGTTGGACTAAACGTACAATTCCTACTTCATTATTTTCATGTTGGGATCCTTCTAAATGTAATTCTGTTTTTAATTGATTTAATTCCTCTATTATATTTTTTAGAGCTTTTAAAGATCCTACATAGACCATACGATCTAATTGTTTTCTTCCACCGGCCCTATTTTGCCATTTTCGAAAAATAAAATGACGGGGATAATATCCTGGTTCTAAATAGGTTTGTGCGGAATAGGTAGTGGTTTCTTTAGTGGTTTTATGAATTTTAGTATGAACCAGACGTAAAAAACATTCCTTTTCATGAACGGTATACCAAGCGGATGGGAATGTTAATTGGGTTAAACTCACTTCCCACGGGCCATAATGAGGATGCAAGAAAAGTTGGGGGGATAAATTCACTTTAACTTGACCGTTTAATGCAGATTCATTTTCAATGATTTTCTCAATGGAAATAAAAAAATCACTGGTACGGTACGAGGTCGGGGGATCCATGTTCAACTCCCTTTCAAACAGAACGGACAAGGGGTTTTATATACCCCTCCTACGTTTACGTCGAGGTTTAAAATACAATTGCATGAATAAATCCCCACCCGGGATAAAATTGACAGGATAACCGTTTGGATGTTTGAATTGAAATTTCAGTTCAGAATACCACCCGACTCGGCATTTATGATACTGATGAAAGGTGGCATGGTAATTAGTGGTGGATGATAGATATTGGCGAATAGTGCTGTAAGGTACATTGAACCCGATAGCCGCTGATTTAAAAGTACTTTCAATAAAACATTGGTCTTCAGGGCGGTTAGCATTGGCTTCAGCTCTAGCGTGAAATGTAGCTAAAACACGGGTTGCACCTTCATGATGGTGGGCATTATGAAACGTATCGGGTTCAGTAAAATCGGTGTGGATTTCAATAATACATTCCATTTCATTGGGGCGTATATCCAGTTGGTTTACACAAGGGTAATGGGTTTGATAATTATATTTCACAGTTTTATTATCTGTTACATAAACGTCACTATTTTTATTTTCTTTATAAGTTTCTAATTCACCTCCCTTTTTTATTATCCAATCATTAATATCCTCTGTTTTAGACATAACAAATAAAACTTCATCACATTTTTTAGCCGCCCGTTTCTTTAAAACGGTATCTCTGAACCCCATCATATGTGCTAATTTTACATCCATTTCTAATGAATACGTATGATCGCCAGATGTTTCATCTATGGGAAATGCAATTCCCATTCGCATATTTTGTTTTTTATCTTTGGAAGACCTTGACCCACCTCCTGGAAATACGGAATCAAATAACCGAACCAGTTGAGGATTAATATATTTTGTCCCGCTATCACTTTTTTCTTGTTCAGATCCGGTTAAATTTAATTGATCTTTTTGGGCATTTAATTTCGTAAAACAATCTTCTAAAGCTTGCCATAATCCGACCCCTCTAGCTGTACTGAATTCATTATCTTTATCGGTTTCTTTTCCGTACATGAATAAGCGGGGATAATAGCCTGCGGGGATATATTCTTTAATAGAGTATTCATCCGTTTTGGTTTTATGAGTCAGTTTTACCCAACATTCATTTTCATGGATATTGAACCAGGCACTCGGATGACTTAACCGGGTAAGAGCCACTTCCCAATCACCCGCCCGGGGATGCAACATCAATTCCGGTTCGATTTTAAATTTAATTACATTGCCTTTAGTAATGGAATCATACACAGGACCTTGGGCTTTTAAGTTCAGGTAAAAAGGTTGGGTTTGGATTAAAGACGGGTCGGACGCCATTTTCCATTCACATCTCACACACCGTTCGTTTATATAGGAAACAAGACAGGATATCAAAGCAAACATTTTTTATTTTTTCTTTTCATAAACACACATGCAAATGATGATCAAGCACAAAGTCAATATTCGTCATCAGATAAAGTCTCTGAAAACATAAACTCAGGATGGTTCCCGCAAGCCACAGCGGCTTCAATATTGCCATGCTCTTCTTGACAGGCAATCAGATTCACAATATCATCAATATGTTTCACAACTTCAGCCCATACGTCGATAAACAATGCTGCTCCAGTTTTACTGGGGAACCGTTTGCCTTCTTTGAAGTTGTAGTACCATTCTCGGATGTTGACGATGTTCGGCCAGGCACTTCCGCAGCTGACAGCGACGATCCGTGTATCGGGAAAATTAGGGTTGCCCGGTGATAAGGTGAAGCGGTAATCTTTATGGCTATCGTGGAGAACTTCAATGACAGTGTTATTGACTTTATCAATATTGGTAGCCAATTTACGGAGTTCTTCAGGTGTTAAAGTCACGCCCTTTTTAGCCACAGGCATGCCTTTACTCCAGCACCCGATTTTCACATTGTACCCTTGAGGTGTCGCAAACCACCAGTTGTTTTCACTACCGCCCAGAAAGACTTTTCGGGAAGCTCGGCATTCATCGTGAACCACCATACTTTCTGTTGCTGGTGCGGGCGGTGTCAGCTTTAACTTCTTAGCGGGTCGTGGGTTGTTCATGACGGTAACCGTTGTAGACTGAGTCTTGTCACATGATACCCCTGTATTAATACTGGCGAGGACCGGAAGTGACTGATAAAAATTCCAAGACACCGGAAATACTTTACACAAAAAAAAAGAAACCGGAAATACTTGATAAGAAATAAAGGGTATAAATTTTTCTGGTTTTACTCATCAATAATCAATCATGTGGCGTAACACACACAAATCAGAAGTATGGAACGGGTGTTTAAAATCTGTCTGGACGGATTCCCCGTTTATCGGGCACCGGTACGGGCCTATAGAAGAACCTTTCCAAGTCTTGTCCAACATCTACTTCAACCGGCAAAAAATCCAACCCGCTACGGTTTTGGCAACCGACAAACACAGCTGTGCCTGTTTGATTTGTAAAAAACGAGCAGCCAATGTCTTAACGGGATGCCACACTTGTGTATGCAATTTTTGTATCAAGTACAGACTGATTACTTTGGAATCCGAAGATAGAATGTATTTGACATTTTGCCCGGCCTGTGGAAAATATACTGCAGTCTTAGGAGTTATTGTGAGAGAATTTTGTACGACCCGCTGTTGCAATGTTCCACCACTCCGTGAAGAGTTCCGGCCATATTTACACCCGGAAGATTTAACGGAAGAGACATTACAAAAACGGCAAGAAATTGTTGATGGGTTTTACGCAAGTTTAGGCAGTGACGAGCCTTTTAACAGTGTAGTGTGTGCACGAGGGATAGAGAGAGATACTCCACCGGTTTTGGAATGGATGAAATATTTTTTCGATGAAGAGCAATCATGTTCGAACCCTGCCGACATCATGTGCCGGGTTTTTCTTCATGATAATAGTGACAGGTACAAAGTTATATATCCTAACCGTGGGATATGGAAAATGTGCCCATCGTGTTACAATGACATGTCATTGGTAGTAAGCCTATTGTTAGCGCATTCGAGAAACGTGACCCCCCGGCAATTTCAAACGATGATGCGGTCATCTCCGTTCGCGTTATGTGACAGCACCGTGTGTGTGAAATTGAATTTTTCAGACAGAAGGGAACGGATCCCCGATGACAACAATGTCGACTTTTTATCTTTGGACGACCTCCCATCCGAAGTCTCGCAGTTTTTTATGGGGTATGGGTTAAGGTATTTGACAAACTATCTCCCTTTTCCTTTTGTATTCACATCATGGCAACATAATTCAGGAGTATTTGATGCGCAGTTTCCGGAATTTGTTGATTGTTTTTTGTACATCTGTTACAACGGGGTGATGTTAACGCAAACGATCCCTGCCCCTCCCAAGACTTTACCGGCCCCCACATACCCGCTGGTCGACTGGAACGGACAAATGTGCTATCTGGGACACCAACTGTATTTCGTGTTAAAGAACTTGAAAGAAAACGAGCATGTACCTTGTTTTTATTCACGCGTGTGTACCAAGTACGTGTTTGACAAATTCAAAATCACGGGGCGGGAAGGAATGATACGCCCGTTAGATTTATTGTCTTCGGAATGTTGGCAATTGATCCATGACTATTTTTCAGAGTCGCGTAAAATCCACAGTGTGGCCATGAACCAATTGATTTTACGGGCGGGGTACGAACAAGAATTGAAACTGACACCGTTGGGCCTTGTAGAATCGGATCGAGTGTCTTTACAAAGTTGGTGTTTGAAAAAACTCCCTCAAGGATTTGAAAATTTAAAACAAGCGTTTGAAGAATACATGGGAGAATACGGCGACGTGATTTTGTTACAAGCACAGCTGGAAAGAGAAGCATCGATGGTCTGGTGTCAACTAGGGGATGGGCGCAAAATCTTTGCGTACGATTCGGCGCTTCCGATTTCGTGCGTTTATCCGAAACCTCCAGGGATCATTGAAACGGAACCGGACCAAATCAATTTCTTTGCCAAGATCAGGAACAGCGATGGGATGATGATTGAAAATCCCCAGTCCATGGAAAATAAGCACGGGAAATTAAATACCGTATCGTGTTGTTTAGTGTTAGCCTGTGAGATGAAAACAGAATGTGCACCCGACAGTGGAAGTCGAATGTTGATAAAAATTCAGAAAACAGATTCAGATGATATAAGTGTGACGCGGTCCATGGGCTTCGGCAGCAATTTAGTGGATGAAGAACATTTTGTTTCCTCGTCGTCTGAAGATGAAGGTGTGTTCGATGATGAACTCAATGAAAATGTTATTCAAGGACAATTGAACGTTTACCAAGTGGGCGATTTCAATGAGTAACAAAGACTACTGAACTGTAAAATGTAAACACGCATTAAGAAGAAATGAAGTAAAGTTAAATAATGATAAAAATACATTCAAAGATAAAATCACTGAGTGTAGTTAAAAAATAATAAAAATATAATTGCATTTAGTAATATGTGACGTTTTTTAAATAAAGGATTTTAAAACTTGACGTGATTTATCTATTGTGATTTCACCATCCATTTCATAGTATGCAATGAGTGTGTGTTGGTTTGTGAGTGTGGTTTCAAATGCCAGTTCCATTCTCAATACCCCTACAATCGGATCCTGAATATATTTTTCATCCGATGCTAATGTCGGTGAAAAATCCACTGCAAAAAAGGTGTACCCTTTCCTGAAATCTTGGTACGAAATATCCACACCCAAAGCCCCTCTCACTACTCCGACCGTATTTAATGTATCAATATATTCCCGTTTCCAATCCCTACTCCATTTAGGTTCATATGGGAAAATAGGTACAGAAAAATTATTCATGTACACTTGTATTTTATTGGCTTTTAAATTATCGAAGAAATAAGGGTTTTCTTTTTCATTCCCGCGAACCGCAGAACTTTTAACAAACCCAAAAATCATTCGTCGGGGCATTTGACCTTGTAACATATTTACAAGATTCGCTTCGGTGCCATTTGTCGGTAAATCATAAGTACGCATAAAGGAATGTTTTAATGGGTACCGAATCGGTAACCCCTTACTTAAATTAGCTTCCACAGCTTGTTGAAACCGGAAAGAAGGTTTAACTTTACGTATATCCAAATACATGTTAGTTATTTTTAATTCTCCTTTTTGTGTGACATCAGTGTTTGTAGAATCCCGCATAATATAAAATTGTGGATTAGATTGAAAATCAAAAGTCACTTTAATATTAACACCATTAATAATAAATTTACTTTGAGTGGTTAAATCTGCATGAATAGGAGCTTTAAAAGTAATTTCTTGTGAAATTTCAGTATTTTCACAAAAAGGATCATTATTAGGGAAAAATTGTAAAAACCGGTTTAACATCCCGTAATTTTTATCCATCGAAGCGGTTAAAATAGAATATTTAGCTTTATCATCTTTTATTTCTAAACCCACAGGTCCCAACGCTGTAGGAATAAACCGAACTTTAATTAAATTGGAATCTTTACTAAAGAATACTTTTACGTATGGACGCCAATCACTACACACAATTTTATTTTTGTTATTTTTTTCACTACACTCGGTGTTTTTGTTAGCTGCATCACGTGACCATGCATACAAATCTTTGTTTGCACTGTTATCATTATTTTTTTCCCCCTTTATCGTTTCTTCCCAATGCGTGTTTTTAGTCTTAAAGTTAGTAGTATCTGGAAACGCATTGAATTTTCCCGGTGTATCTTTAAACCACCCTGTCATGGCCGATAAACCAGTTTCTTTAAATTCTTGATTAAATGAAAGTAAATTTTCTAAATAGGCTCGATAGGCATACATGTTATCCAACGTATTCAATTCCGTTCCTTCCATTTCCATTCTGACTTGTTTCCATAAACTGTGAACAATATTGTTCACGGGAGAAACAAAATCGGCCAGCCATTTTTGACATGGGTGACCCGCCTGCGTGGTTATTTTTAATTTAACGATCATAAAAGAATTGGCCCAATCGATATATTCATTACTATCCCCATTGATAACAAATTCAACGGGACCTCCAGTTTTGTACGAAGGGGTTAAAGAATCGATTTTAACCGTTCGTCCTTGTGAGATAGAATCTTGTTTCGTGCCTCCAGTAAATAATGCCGTGTTTTGAACGAGATCGCCACCCCCGTCCATGATGGAACTAATTCATTTGTGAAATGAAAAATGCCTTTTATACTTTTTAGGTATACGATTTCAATACTTCTCGTGATTGCCCAATAGTCACTTCCCCATCCATTTCGTAGTAAACGATGACCATATGTTGTTCAGCCAACGCTGTTTGGTCTTTGAACCCTAAATCCATTCTTAATACCCCTACAGTCGGGTCTTGAATGTATTTTTCATCCGATGCCAAAGTCGGTGAAAAATCCATGGCAAACACCGTATACCCTTGCCTGAACTCTTGATAAGAAATATCTACACCAAGCCCGCCACGGACCACTCCGATATTATTTAAAAAATCAATATATTCCCGTTTCCAATCTTTATCCCAATCTGGTTCGTACGGCTGTGACGGAACGGGATGGCCGTTCATATACACTTGAACTTTATTGACACCTAAATCTTTTAATTTATAGGGGTTTTTCGTTTCATCTCCAGCTAAAGCTTTACTTTCGACAAAAGCAAATACCATTCGACGTGGCATTTGCCCTTGTAACATATTGGTCAATGTCGCCTGAGTACCACTTACGGGTAAATTATGGCTTCTCATAAATGTATGTTTCAAAGGATAGCGAATAGGCATATTTCTGGCTAAATTCGCTTCAACTGCTTGTTGAAAACGGTGAGACGGTTGCACTTTTCGGACATCCAGGTACATATTCATAATTTTCAATTGATTATTTTTTCCTCCTATTTGCATGATAGGAAATTCGGTGGATCCGGTAAAATCAAATTCAAGTGTCAAATCAACACCATTGGGTAACAGTTTTTTCTGGTTGGTAATATCGCTATGGATTGGGGCTTTAAAAGTTATTTGTTTAGACCGTTCACTGTTCGTGCACAATTCATTGTTTTTAGGAAAAAATTGTAAAAACCGATTTAAAATGCCATAATTTTTTCCTAAAGCCGCCGTTAAAATTGATTCTTTAATGTCAGTATTTTTAGTTAAACCAATTTCCCCGTTGGCGGACGGAATGATCACCGTCTGGTAGATTTCCTTCCCTGCGCTCGTCGAACTTGACGTGGTTTTATCGAACGAGTACTTTTCGTATGAGGTTTTCCCCCCGCCGTCGTCCGTGCTCCAGTCGTGTAATCCGCCGGTGCCGGCGGTGGACTTGCTGTAATCTTTGCTACTATCCATCGCCCGTGGCAATTCATCGAATTTACCAGGTGTATCTTTAAACCAACCTGTCATGCCGGATAAACAGGTGTCTTTGTATCCTTTATTGTACCCTAATAAATTATCCAAATACGCCCGGTACATGTACATGTTATCTTGTGTATTCAATTCAGTCCCATTCAATTTAATATTGACTTGCCGCCAAATAGTATGAATAATATTATTGACCGGTGATACGAAATCCTCAGTGACTTTTTGACACGGGTTGCCGGCTTGGTTGAAAATACCCATTTTCACCACCAGCATGGTATTTGTCAAATCGATATACTCGGACGAATTCCCGCTGATAAAAAAAGTGATGGGGCCTCCGGTTTTGTACGAAGGTGTTAAAGGATCGACTTTGACCCATCGCCCTTGTGAAATAGAATCTTGTTTCGTTCCACCAGCAAACAAGGCGGTTTGCTGGACGATGTCTGTGGCGGCGTCTACCATCTTGATTGACAATGATAAAACTGATACCTTATGCTATTTATACTATTTCATCCATTATCCCGGCGAAATATTTTAAAGCTAAAATGATCAAATCCGTAAATTCTTGATCATGGGTATTTTCTAAAATCAACCTTAAATACCATGTCCGACCCGATGGGTTTTCTAACGATTCTCGAGCCACATCGATGGTTCTAGCATTCACCGATTCCCATTTCCCGATACTGTTGGATAAATTACGTACTGTGTTCGCCGGTAATCCCGTGTGTTTAGAAACGGTTTGAGCTAAATTACGATCCACCCGGTAATACGGAGGAATATCGCCTCGAGAAGCTACAAATTGCCAAAAGGCCATATTATCGTTTTTCAATTCTTCCCGGATACATAATAACGTTTCTGAGATTATAGCTAACGCTAAAGCGATCATTCGAATAAATTCATCGGGGGAAGTGCTGAACGTTTCTTTACGTAAAGTTTGATCCATTAAAATGCTTTTCGGTTGTGCAGCTAAATGTTTTAAAATACTAGCATTCCGACGGAACGATTCTTTAACATCGCTTTTTAACACGTGCGCATTCGGGGGTGGGATACCTAAGCCCGGTCCCGCTTGGGTCCCGCTGTCGATTTTATCCCCGGGATCTTCAGTTTGCGTGGCTATACCTTCACCCACTGTCGGACGGGTTTGAATGGCCATTTCGTTGGTAGGCACTAACGATTGGGTCCCGACTGTCGCTCTCACGGGCATATCTGTTTGCATTTCGATTTCACGGGTATCGGTTTCACTGGATCTTGTTTTTGGAGGGACCAATGGTTGTGCTTTCACGCTCATTATTGGTAACATGGTCGTACTCACTAACGTATTGACCGGTGGAGGAATAGGGCGGATTAACGGTTTCGGAGGAGTCGGTAGCCGTAACGGGGGTGGTGGAGTCGGTGGTTTAGGTGGTGGTTGAGGGGGTTTATCTGTAAAGAGGAGCCGTTTTACCGCATCACTCGGTTTAGGTTTTTTTAATGCTAATTTCATTCGGACCCCGCTTTTTCCTCGCACAACATTGTCTCCTCCGGGGATTTTAGGAACTAAACGGGGTCGGTTAGTTTTAGGTTGTGGTTTAGGAGAAGGTTTTGCTCTGCTTAAAGGAGAAAACCGGGCAAATGTGACCGGAACAGGTTTCTGTGCGACCGCAGGGACAGGTTTGGGTGGGGGGTTTTGAGATGGTGGTAAAGGTTTACCGGGTTGACGTTCTTGAGTCCGGTATAAATTTTCGGTTTCTTGAACAGTACTCCCGTGCAAGTAAAGCTCAATTTCACTGAAATCGGTCGTTGCCGTTTCAATTAATTTTTTAAATTCGGGGCTAGGTACTGGTTCCGGGCTGGGTGGACGTTTGCTGACGGTAGCTGTAGGTGGTGGGTAGCGGTTTGGACTTTTTAACCGGTAAGTCATTGGTTGGGTCTGATTTAAAACACGGAAATCCGGCCGGCCGGGTGGTTTTTTCGGTGGGGCTAATTTCTTTAATATACTGACCATTTTCGGTCCTTTTTTCGTTTCAAAGACTAAAATCTTTTTTTCCCGTTCTTTCCTTTTTGGTGATTTCGGGGGTGTTTTTTCTTTTTTCAACGGCCGTCCCCGTGGCCGTTTCAGCTCACTATCGTCTTTTCGTTTCCGTCCACGCGCCATAATTGTTTGGTTTCCCTAAAAGTTTTTGCTTTATATAGGTTGAATGTTATAGTACCCGTCTTCACCGACTTCCCGAGTGATCACTGGTGAGGGACGGGGTCTCGGGGTCATAATCAAGGACGGTTCACGTTCTTCTGTAGCAGTGGGGACATAACTGTCATAAACCGTACCCGCAGTATAAGGTTCACGTCGAGTCTCGCCAGGTTGAGTAAACCGTCCAGGGATTCTACGTAACCATTTTTCTTGCACACCAGTTCTTACCGGACGGTACTCGCCTTTTTGCCCAGGAGTTCCGCCCGTTAAAGGGTTCATTAATTTCTGATACCACTGAGGACGAGGTTCATTCTTGTCAAAACATTCTTTAGCATCTTTACGAATTTGTTTTTTGGCCTTTTCATATTGTTTTTTCGTTTTTTTCACTTTATGTTTTAATTTGCGTTTACATTTTAATTTTGAGTGTACCATGTTCGTCCTCCGTACCACTTAGGATAATTACGTCCTGCTAAATATATATACCCTTTGTCCTTGAGGGTATTGATGCTCGTCAAATTTCGTTTTACGGCTTTGCCTGACGAAAGCTTCTGTTTCTTTGCACGTTTCATGATGAAACGATTGCTTAACCGTTTCTGTGCTGGCCTTTTATACTTTTTGCTCAATAGTACAATTTGACCCGCTTTCTTCTGACTTCTCGCCGTTCCCGTTTTAATGGGGGTTCTTCCTCATAATCTTCCTGGTACACTAACGGTTCTTCTTCCACAGCACCAAACATCTCGGCCGGGTAAGCTAAAGTCCCGTAAGGCGATTGGTCTTGTTCTTGCATCTGACGGAACGGTAACTGGAAGCGTTCTTCATAAGGCAAATAAGTCGCATGTGGAGCTAAATAATTTTTCTTAAACTGGTTGTACATGGCGGCATCCCGTTGCTGGGCATCAGTCGGAGGACCTACACCCATTCGTTCAAAATCGATCCTGGGTTTTTCGACATGGTAGCCCTGAGAAAATAACATGTCTTCCGGAACTAAAGGCACACTACCTTTTTTCCCTTGCATCGGTAGAGGTTCCGGTCGAATGAACGCTGTATTGGGTTTAATATTTACAGCTTGCATCAAATTTGTATTCAATTTATATTGCCCCCCGCCCAATAAACCGGCCCGTGTTCGTACTCCACGGGTCCCAAACCCTGTCGCTGTGGTTAATCTGGCCCGCATTATTCAAACGGAATACCCGATTCATTTTCCATACCTCTTTTTATACGTTTCAGTTTCGGGGTCGGCATAATATACCCCGCCGAAGCTGATAACACTCCTGCCCAGTATGTCCTGTCTTCCGGATTGCAAAAATTCCCCGCTAAAATAGTTAATGCCGTAATGATTAAAATAGATATGATCGATAATTGGGTAATAAACAACGCTAAACTTTTCGAGCACCACGCCGTTTTTTGATTTTTACCCATGTGCTGTATTTTTCCGGATACCCTCTCCATTTCACCAATTTCCATCCTTTTTTGCGTTCTAATACTTTTTCTTCTACTTTAGCCGGACGGGGTGTACTTACTTTTTGTAATTCTTCCCGGTAAAATCGACCTTTTATAGGTTCTCCTTCTTCGTCTTCAATTTCGTACACGTCCACACCCCCGACTTCTGGATACATCCGTTTTACCGTAAACGTTTCTTCCGTCCAACGGGGAATGTACCCCTGTTCAGCAAATGTATTTTTCTTCACACTGCTTAATACCACTTTGGTCCCCGGTTTAAATATATTCTTATTGGATGTTTCCCGGTGTAAATCTTTTGGATGCCCGTATAAAATCCGCCATACTTTGCTTTGATTTTTCGATGTCACGTCTTTCGGGGCCATGCCATGGGATGTGTGCGGGCGGGAATTGTATTCGTCAATAGCTTGAGGTAAATCGTTCAACCATTGCCGGGTATTATGATGAGTCATGGCTGCAAACAAACGTCGTTTTAACGTACGGTTAAACCGTTCCACTAAACTTGCTTTAACGTCCCGGTTTCTTGTTGCAAACCATGTGATATCATGATCGTGCATTAATTCTTGAACTTGTTTATTCCGAAATTCTAACCCTTCATCCGTTTGTAATTTTTGAGGGATCCTTTTACTGGATTTGAAAATAGATTCCAACCCATTTTTCACATGAATGCCCGATTTATCTTTTAATGGCACCGCCCAAGCAAACCTCGATAAAATATCCACGACCGTTAAAATGTACCGGTAATTTTTATTGTAATGCGCTAATTTTTGCATATCAGCTAAATCCCCCTGCCACTGGGCGTCGAGACCTCCTACCAACGTTTTACTTCGCCTGTATTTTCGACGGACCGGTTTAAACAACGTGTACGCATTTTGCCGTCCTAAAAATTCTGCTGCTTTTTCCCGAGAAACGCCAGCTCTTTGAGCTAGTTTTTTAGCATCGCCCGTAAAAGCGTACGGACCTTTTTCAAAAGCCTTCTCCATTGTCTAAAAAGGAAAATAAAAATCCACTTCACGTTTGACGTTACGGGTTTTTATGTCTTTCTTCTCCTTTGTCTCGGGGGTTCGTCCATTTCTTCCCAAATCTCTTCCACGGGAACTTCCTCCTCCTCCTCCTCCTCTTGTGGTTCGGACGTTTCTGAATATTCCTCGTCCTCTTCGTAATATACGGGACGGCGTGGGATGGTATACGGGGCGTACCTCCTCCTCCTCCTCCGTACCCCTTGGGGACGGCGGGGACGGATCACGGTAGGAATAGGTTCGGGGTACGGGTACTCGCCGTTCTCTTCGTGATATTGTTCTTCGGCGGGGAGGGGATCGTACCTGTCTTCGGGCAGTGTCTCGTAAAACTCGTCTTCCGGATGATTGTTTTTCTGTGAACGGGGTTTCGAATTGGGTGGGGGGTCCTTCTCCGGTTTCTTTGTACACCAATTTTTGCATAATTCTTTTGATAAAAAATCCCGGATTTTACGTCCTTGTTCTGTTTTAGTTAAAAACTTTTTACGTTCCTGGTAAGAAGATTCAGGAGTGACTAATGTATCGATGTCGTACTTATATAGTAAATCCACTTGCGATTTCGGTAAAGGGACGTTTCCTTTTACCCAATTGTACAATAAATTACAAGCAAAATTCACAGCAGGTTTGTTTAAACCGGAATTCGATGCGTACGAAGGCGCATATTTGTCGGCTTGTGATGTGAAATCCATCTTTTCACCATGCCTTTATAAAATTCGGACCGGGTTTATATAGCCTCCTGCTCAATAGAAAGACGGGTAGCTCATGTCATACGACTGGATCATATCGGACCAATCAGAAGACTCGTCCCAACGACGGGGATACGTGATTGGTTGATAAAATATACTGTGCTTGGGTGTTGGGTTATACCGGAAAAGTAATCCGACTACCACGTTCCCTTTTTCTAACATTAACGTGTGATGGGAATCCATATCTTGCAATTTAAAAATAACGACATTGGTTTCTTGAGTCGGTTGCACCGGGAAAAATTTTAAACTTTTCGGTTCGTAATGTCCACGTGCCCCAGACGGCCAGACTAACAACGGGTACATATCCGCACGGCTTTCTTGATCTTCGCGTCCCCAAATATAGCTCGGTGTAATTAAATTGCACGAAAGCATAAACGTACGGGATTCTGACATGTAATTTACTTTTTCAAATTCGTAACTCATCGTTAAACGTTCCCAGTTGGGCCATGTACTTTTTGATGTTCCGTTATCTGCCCACGATTTATTTCGATTTAAAATGACCTTTCCTAATAATTTTTTTGGCACTGTTGTAAATTCCAATACTTTTTCCGGTTCAATAAAATTGCATATGACCCTTTCCGTATTGTATTTAAATAAAACATGATTTTTTCTAAAATGATTTAATGGAAAAAATAATGTCACGTCTTGCGTGACACCAAAATAACTTAAAATACCTGACGAACAATAAATCCCATAAATATAATCTGTAAAAATATCTGTTTTATTCACTTCCCCTTTATTTTTAATAAATTCCATCGTTAAAGTTAATTTTTCAGTATTCTTATCGTATTTAAATTCAAACATAAAATCACGGGCGTATTTCGGGGAATTATCATTATTTACATCAATTTGGTCGCCACGCATGGACTTTTTTCCTTTGCAAGGTGTATTTTCAAATAATACTTTTAATGCCCCGTTTAAATAATTGGTATATTCTTCCGGTGTAAAATTGACATCACAACCTAAATCAAATGTTACTGTTGGTTCGTATTCCACATCTTCATTGCACGTTATAAATGTAACTAAATCCTTTGAAGGGTTTTCAAAATTTAAATTTCGTTTTAAATTTGGAAACAGTTTCATGTTATCAATATCATGTGAACTTTCCGCATCGGTTTTGTATAATGCTAGTTTCATTGTAGCTTGTTTGGGAAAACATACACCTTTCTGTCGGGGGTAGGTGATCATATCGCAAGCGACTTCCCATGACTGTGTCGGATTGTACAAAGGACGGGTTAAATGGGCTACAAAAACTTGCTCGTCTGGATTGAATTGAGAATACGCGTAAACGTGGTCCTGATTCATTTCGCTTTTGAAATACGACTTAAAGTCGATTGCCCTTCATTATATATCTTCAACATGTCGGATGTCGTTCCTGTTCCTATAGGACGTTTTCGAGCCGCTTTTGAACCAATCCGTTTAGCGACTTTTCCTAATGTATAAGTGGTTTTAGGAGCCATAGCTATCGCTTGCTCTACTCCTTGCCCGTACGCTTTAGCTATAGATCGTGTGGTGTTTTCATTCATCCCTAAACCACTCGCCACATCTTTTACCCGTGGTTGTTCTGTTTTTTTATAAAATTTCGTTTGCCTTTGCAATTGTTGAGAAATAATATTATTTAACATATTACCTGCCATTTCCCCAACTTCTTTATCCACACCGAAACTTGTAGCGGCATTTCCTAAAATATCCGGTGCCATTTGTTCAATTCCTTCAATTCCCATACTTTTTAAAGCTTCGTTTTGGACACCCTTTAATATGACTTGTCCTTCTTTACTTTGTACCACTTTTTTCAAAGTCTTTTTCGCTGCTGCTTTATATCCTAATTTTTTAACTTTTTTTATTCCGCTTTGAACTTTTTTAGCTTTACTGTCAATACTGTCTTGCACTTTATCCAAAGCATTTTTTAATTTTTGTAATTCTTCTTTTCCTTCTTTTATATTTTTATTTTCTAAATAATCATTTACTTTTTCTTGTAATTTTTCAATCTTTTTTTCCTGCGCTGGAAATTTACCTGCGGCATCTGATTTTTCTAATGTTTCTGCCATTTTATTGTATCCTTCTGCCATTTGTGAAAAATTTTCACGGGATTCTGCAGGGACAGTGTATTGGTTTCCACCAATAGGAACCACTCCTTGGGATAACATAGCACCAGTTCCATTTGCTGCAGAATTCATTTGCTCATTAGCACCTTGTTTATTTTGATGATCATTCAAATTCATTTTTCCTTGTGTCATCAAATATGTTGATCCAGCAAATACAGCAGCTCCTGCTAATCTTTGTACCCATTTTTTATATTTTTTCTTCTTTTTTTTCTTTTCTTCTTCTTTTTTCATTTTCTCATCGTCTTCTTTTTTCTTTTTTTCTTCTTCTTCTTTTTTCTTTTTTTCTTCTTCGTCTTTTTTCTTTTTTTCTTCATTTTTTTTCTTTTTTTTGTCATTTTTCTTGTTTTCTTCATTGTCTTTTCTCTTTTTTTCGTCTGTCTTCTCTTCTTTTTTCTTTTGTTCGTCTTTTTTCGCTTCTTTTTTCTTCTTTTCTTCTCTTATTTGTTGTTTTTTCTTTGCTTCTTCTCGTTTGTTCTTAAGTTCTTCCATTTGTTGTTGTTTTTTCTGGATGTCTTCCTTTTTTGATGTTTTTTTAGTCTTTTTAGGTTGTTTTTGTTGTGTTCTCGGCCGTTTTCCTTTAGGAGGTTGAGGACGGGCGCGGGTTGATCTGACTCCTCTTTTACTTTTAACAGAAGCCATAGTTTTTTGCCGTTTCGGTTTAGGATGTTGTGATATTATTGGGGCTTTTCTTTTTAATGGAGGACGTCTCATTTGGGCAAATGGAGGACCCCGTTGTATCGGAGGTTTTCTAGGAACAATCCTACTGGGCGCCGGCCGTGCGTGAGGACGAACTAGAAGTCTTCTCCTCGGGGGACCGCTACCAGGCGGACGATGGGGCGGCGGTGGTCCCCGGACAGGCAGCGGTCTGCCCCGGACAGGCGGCGCCCGGGATGGCGGACCCGCTCGGGGCGGAACACCTGGCGGGCGCGGCTGGGCTGGTGGACGTACAGGTCCCGGTGGACGGGCGGGCGCTGGTCCACCGCCCCGGGCGGGTGGTTGTCCAACGGTGGCACGGGGTGGCGGGCGGGCGGGATGAATACGATTCGGTTTAAAATTAGGTCTTCTTAATTTGGCGGCTTGCGTTAAACCGCTGCTCGGACCCGCTCTTTGAAATACACGTTTCCCCGCTGCTCCACTTATTCCAACTTTTGAAAATCCTGAAGCAGATCTTCCTACCGATGAAATACCTCGTGGTTTTAACACGCTAAAACGTGCCATTTTTCTGTATGATCCCGGTTAAATAACTTTCTTTTATACTCCTACCGTCCTTCCTTTCCCCGTGTCAACCGGTTTATTTGGTTCTGATTTTCCTACCGAATACCAAGCTCTCATTTTTTCACGGTATTCTATTCGAGCCCGTTTCTTTTCAGGACTGTCTTCCACTTTACTGTTAACTTGTTGTTTTTTTCTTATTAAATCTAACGCGCGCACACGTTCTTTATTCTCGTGATACGCCGAAAAATTTTTCTTTAATGTTGTCCAATCCCAAGTGGACGGGATTCTCTTTTTCTGTTCGTGTGTTATTAGAATCTCTTTTTTCTTAATTTCTTTCTTTATTTTTTCTTGTTCTTTTTTCCAATATCCTACATCTTGTCCTTTCCCGTAATCTTTTTCGGGAGCTGGATGACGCCAAAACCCTGGTTGTGGAAAGCCATGCACAAAATACACTTCTGTTTCAAACTGCCATAATTCTTTCAACCAACGGTTTACCCTCTTATACAGTTTCGCCCAAGGTCGGCGCGCGGGATTATGGTCGTCTTCGCGAGTATCGAAATAAGAATATGTACGAAAAAAATGAGTCACTTGAATTAAACATTCTTTTGCTAAATCCAGTTCTGTTTCGTTTAACCATAATTGTCGTTTCATCGTTTCCATTTTTTTCCAAGAAGGGTATAATTCAGGAATTTCTGGTAACGGATTCATCGGATCCCACGTGGGTGCACCGATAAACGGTCGGGCTAATCCCATAATTTCTCCCAACACGGCTTTATCAGCCACTCCGATTTTATCCCGTTCATAAAATAATTTTAAAACTAAATCATATTTTCTTACTTTTAAATATTTACTGCGATATTTTCGGACTTGATCTTCGTTAAATAATTTGTACCACGGGGAATACGACGTATCCAAATCCACGGTTTCGTCCGTTAAAATGTATTCTAATAGCCAATGAATCTTCATAGGTATTTTTCCCGGCATATCCGGTAAATTTTCTACTTCCTGCCCGCGTTCTCTTAAAATGTTATAATACATTTTTAACCCGTGATAATCTAATTGTGTGTTTCGTTTAATTTGTTCAGAAATACCATACTCCGCATGTAATAAGTACCAAGTCCAATTTTGATACGGTTGTAGTTGTTTATACGCTTTATACGTCCGCGATTCTGGGCGGGTTTTATGAAAAGCTGGCATGGATAACAGTTTTGCGTCCATATGAAAACTTTCACGGATTTCTAATAATTCTTGACGTAAATGAGGAGGATGGTAAAAATGGGGTATGGGTAATTCAAATAAGGTCCCGTACTGATCAAACGATACACCCCAAAACGGGTCTCCTTCCATTTCGTTTTCAAACCCAGGGGCGTCAGGACCGTTGATTTTCCACCATACCGGACGCCACAATTGAAACATTTCATTTTGTATGGCTAATCGCACTTTATTAATCACTTTCATCATCACCGTTTTTTTCTTATAATATCTGGTGTGAATATTATAATATTGAGGTAAATATATATTGATAAACGGTTCTTCTATCCAAATCCCATCGTCTTTATGAGCCCAACCATATTTTGTTATTTTAATACGGTTAGTCGGTGAACTCAAGCCCGGCACAGGTCGGATTCCAAAATCTTCTAAATTTTTATTTCCACTGAACGGAGATTTTCCTAACATTTCTTTTTCTGTTAATTCATTCATAAATTCTTCCCGATATTTTTTACCTTTTTCCATGTCAATAAAAAATTGATGGTACCATTCCGATTTCCCTATATCTAGATATTTTCTAGAGGTCGGGTCTCTCGTTAAACACGGGACACGTTTGCCTTCGGTGATATACCCTTTAACATTTAATTCATTAATGGGTAACGGGATATCCACGCGCATATAAGTTTTCCCGTTGATACGTTTATGGTAGGCCCAGTAATGTTTCCCGTTTGAATTGTAACGGTCATAATATGTTTGGTACCGTGGATCTTTATTTCCCCATTTTTCGGTTAATGATGGGACGTACCTTGCTTCTAAAGGTTGATTGATTAATGCTGAATACCATAAATGCCAAGGAAATTGAAGGTAGACCAACATTAAAGTATTGACGACAATCCATCGGTCAACAATTTTAGACTCATTAAACCAATCAATCACTTTCTGAGATGTATCCGCATCTAAAATAATCGGTCTCCCCGCATCATTGCTGGTCTGCATACGGCCTTCCAATTGTGATTTTCGCACTTTCACTAAACGGATTTTAAATGTTTTATCTTTTTGTTTGACAAAAGCTAACCTCGTTTTTAAATATCCTTTTTTATTTGTTTTCTGTTTCACATAAATGTCGTGTAAACTGAAAACGTAAGAATCCGGAGGGGGCCAAAACACACGGTAGTTGCCTTCGATTTGTAACCATCCTTTTTTCTGACTGGCATCTGATGATGGCATACCAGCCCTTTTCCATTGGATGTATCTGAATAATTCTTCCACACCCCATTCGATGGCTTGCACGGCCAACTCAATTAAAAGTTCTATCACCGCTACCACCGTCACCCCGGCAATATGTACCGCAAACGGAATCATTCTGGTTGATAATAAATATGTTCTTCGTCAGGGAATATTTTTGTTCTTAACCGGTATTCATCCGGGCACCTCTGCGTAAAATCTAACAACAAATACCCGTGCGGTTCTTTTGTAGCATCTTCATAAATGTGACGTAATTCTTTTGCTTTGGTGGGGTAAACTTGACGGGCTAACGATTCAAATTGTAAACGGTCCCGTGGATTTTTCATTAACACCATGTAATGCGAATTTAACGAAATGTCCCGTTGTTCTTTTTTCTGATGAAATAAATTTTGAGCGATAAAGATAATAGATATGTTTCTGTGATGGCTTCCTTTTTCAAATATTTTTGCTGTTTCTACACCGCTTTCTCGCATCAAATCGTCGATGACTAATAACGTTCCGGCTTTTATATTTCTCGGAGGTAACCCTTCTTGAAAAAATATTTTATCTTTTAACATTTGTTTTAACTCGGTATAAACGGCTTGAGGTTCGGCATAACACCACAGCACTCGTTCAGGTACCGGATCAATCATTTCAGTCATATGTTTGATCAACTTGCACACCCACACTGTTTTCCCGGACGAGGTTGGTCCGGCGATCAACATGGTAAACGGATGATGGAATTTGTACCACATCTTTTGAAAAAAACAATGACCACACAGATATTTATACACACAAACTTTATTTTGAAAAACCATAAGGAAATGTAGTGTACATATCAAGACCATCGCCTTCACGCCAAAACCGGCGTTTGTCATATACAGCTGTATACATTTTATCCAATTGCATGGATTTCACATTGCCTTGCTTATCCCGTAACACATGGAATTCAATAGGGACATTCATTGGGGTCTGTACCTCACCCTTCAATAAAGCATCAACCATATTCTTTAAATCATAAAAATCCACCTTCCCTTCAATTTGAAACCCTCGGGCTTTCTGACACGCCATTTTCTTCCCGTTTCTGTCTACCCCCAAATACCCATAATTCTTGGGTCCCCCACTCACAAATTCTACAATCTTCCCACCATCCAACTCATCTGTTAAATCCCCCATCAACGGCCCCGTCGGTAACGGTAGGTCGTTGGGCCCTGAATAAAATATCACGGAATCAGTGTCGAAATACAATACCCTTTCCTGCAAAAAATCTAAAATTTTGTACAGTTCCATTCGACCATAACAGGTCGTAAAAGCAGCTATCACCACATTGTTGGTACGGCCCAAATCGTAGTCGTCTTCGGTTTTCTTCCATTCTACTTGCACAACGTGTTCGCCCAGATTCACAATGTCCAATACATCTGCTGTCGGATCATCTAATATGTTGATCAATTCATCGTAATCGGTCACTTGCACTTTTTTAACTTGCCCGTCTTTTTGACCAAACTTTCCCCACAAGGTGTTCAAGGCTTGTTTGGCAACAAACCGTAATGCTGGGTTATGGGCGACTTTATCAGGATCAATGGTAATGCCTTGTTTCTCTTTCAACAATTTCACATACTCTGTACGTTCCATCGGGTCGTCTGTAGGCCAACCTGAAGCCTGGGTTTTCTCCACATACCATTTCTCGATGTATGGGCCGAAAATGAATTCCCAATTTTCCCATTCCCACATTTCATACCCCTCTATTAATTCATATCCTTTCTCCAAAGCTGTTTTGACTTCGGGAATGCACCAAGACCCTACCAAAACACGCTCGCTTTCTTTATGCTGGCATTTTTCCCTTTGGTTACACGTTTCCGCACATTTCGCGCATAGGGGAAACATCAATTTATTGCACGCACGGTACGGCAATACCGGATTGAACAAATTCTTGGGAGGTAGAAATTTACCACAAAAAATTCCACCCGGGGATTGGTTCAATCTTTCTAATGTAGGTTTCATCACCACTTTCGGTTCACCCACAGGGTACTTGTTGTTTTTTTGTACATACGGGTACAAGGATGTCACGTCATAATAATCGATCCTTTCATCCGCGTTAGTGATTTTCTTGTACAAACACGTTGCATTGGTCCTCCCTCCGAAAAAAGCGTCTCGCGGTTGTAAATGTTTTTTTACCTCGATAGATTTCCGGGGGACGTACGTGTGTTCCCAAATGGATACCACTGAATAACCGGTCATACGCAATTTCGATTCTTTTTTCATTTGGTGAGCGTGCGCTTGGTAATTGACCAAGTTGGAATTCGGCACCGTACCTTCAGGATCCGTGCATACAGGGCATCCGTGCCAAATACACCCGTTAAATTCATACACGGTGAAGGTTTCAGGGCAGTACCCATCCACGGTTACGTATTTCCCGTCACATAATTGAATCTGACATTCTTTTGCGTTCCAATTGTCTTCACCGCGGTGAATTTTGTACGGCGTGTTCACTTGTAATTCATCCAACCATTGGTTCGCTTTCTCGGATACATGAGTGCGTGAAATCAAAGGCGGGATCATGGCGATTTGATTGGGCTTTAAATAATTTAACCGGTAATCATACATGCAAGCCCCAGGAAGAGTGGAAGAGTGCAAGAATATATCAAACCCCGTTTTCAAATGGTACGTTTCCCGAAATTTCAAACACCCTTGTTTTAATAATTCTACATCGCTGTTACAATACTCAAACAATTCTTGCTGATGGTTCCAAATATAACCTGATTTGACTTTGTCTTCATACCACTGATCGAATTCCGCGTTCCCGTTTTGTTTGAAAAATCTTTTCTCAGGCATCTGGCCTTCATAATCATCATTTTCCATGGTGTTGAACATGTACGGAAAATACCCTTTCTTCAATTCAGTTAAACCGAACGCTTTAGGGAATTTCGCTAATGCGATGGGGATCAAATTCAACGAATCTTTAAAGTCTACCCATTTCGCTCTCATAGTGATGACCCGTAACCCGCGGGCAATGATGTAATCGGCCGCCCATCCTTTTGAAATCAGATACTGTTGCAGGAAACCGCCGTCGTACCCACCGAAGTTATGAGCAAAACATATAGTGGTTCTCTCTGACCAATAACGCATATCGTGGAACATCCAATCAAAAAACGAATTTACATCTTTAAACTGAAATCGCCCGCATTTACAATTTTGTGAGTCCGCGCGGAGAACGTCTTCCATATGAATTTTTTGTAAACAAAATTCGCACACGTAATGGGCTACGATGGCATTGACCGTGTGCACCGATATGCCTTTTTCATTCGGCGGGGATTGCATGGCTTCCGTATCCCAAAATAGGTACGGGCGGGGGAGTTTTGAATCCACGTAATTTGATTTCAAAGGTTTCATGTAACACGAATGGGCCGTACCCACAGCGACATCCATGTGACAAATATTGCATTTGTAAAAACCACATTGATGTTTGGCATCATATAAAATCTGCCCACAGTTTTCACAGATTTTTCTTTTTTTACACGTGCTCGATTTCCCTGAGATGGATTTCTTATGTTTGTTAAAACAGTTTTCCCCGTAAAACCCATAAAACCCGCAATCGCTGCACTTCATTAATTTGTCTTTGTCTTCATTGAATTTACACTTAGGTGCTAAACCGCACATTTTACACACGCCTACACACTGGTGCATTTTTTTCCCCATGTATTTAAAACACACTATACAAAAATCACTTGTTTTGGATAAATGATTTTTGATTTTTAAAATTCCCCATGCATGCCCATCATTAGCCAAAATCAAAACTGTAGGTTTCTCTGACGACCAGTTTGCTGATCGAAACAAAACTTGATCCCCTTCATCATGAAAAACCAAGATGTTCTTGTCAGGAAACAATTCACTGATCCGTTTCATTTCACTGATGCTCACTCGAGAACGGGTGATTTTTGCGTCTTTCTTAATTCTTTTAACTTCTGTGTCCAATTCTTTCAACAGGGCTTTCGATAAAGATCGCGTGCGCCACTGGCGTGGAAATCTGTTTTGATTGTTCCAATCCATTAATATAAAAGCGGCAATAAAACAATCTTCCCGTTGGTATGCACGAGATATTTTCCCAGGATCCAAATAAGTACGTGGGTTCTTTTGCCAGACTTGTTTGCAGGGCCCTCCGACTGATTCAGGTATTTCTACCGTCTTCAATTCCATTTCAAAGTCTGGGGTAAGGCGAAAATGTTCATTGCTGTTTAAAGTTTTCTCTACTTGCGTCATGATGTATTCTAATGTTAAATCTTCTTTGCGCAACCATTTTGTATTGAATGCTTTGTTTTGTAGACCTGGTGAAATCATGTTAACTTGAGCGAAACATTCTTCGGTTAAAGTTTTTTTCCATTCGTCCAACAGCGGTTCAAATATACTGTACAACGCTTCATAAGTTTTCTTCTTTTTCAGCTTTTCCAAGTCAGGCAGTACCTGAACCACCACTCCTTTTTTCTTGAATCTTTTGAAGTAGGCCTGGGTTTTTTCCATTAACGTGTAAGGTCGTGACGTTGCCATGGCTGACGCTGAATGACTGGCAAAGACCCCACGTGACCTCCTATAAATAGAAGTTATTTTGTTGAAAGCATTTCCGGTGGGTATTAATTTTTTCAAAGCATTTCCGGTAGACATCTATAATTTATTTGATACTTCCGGTTTCGAAACTATAAAAGTCGGGGGGCTTTTTAAGTCTGGCATACGCCTCCCATGCCGCAGAAAAATTCCAGCTGCTCGATTTTGTACGAGAGAACAAGCACAACTACAAACTTGAATCTGCCGACTCGCTGAGGTTCCAGAGATTAGGCAAATTGTACAAGTATCGTTCAAAACTTGACTCCTACGATTACTCCGACCCACCACGAGTAATCACATGGTCATCACCCGCTTGGTTTGAAGACGAAATACCCCAAGTGCTTGTTGACAGTATGGAGAAAGAAAAACTCACACGTGAAGAATGGCAAAAATTACAAGATCAAGAAGATGCCGCCAGGTGGATGGAAGAAGGGCAAATGAAACCGAACCCTCTTGATCATATATTTGAAAACAAGAAACCAGCCTTGGACAACCCGCCTTGCTGTGAAACCCATTCGTCTGCTAACGATGTTCCAAGTGCCACCCCCGGACCAGAGACTGGTAACGTGCAAGAACCGGTAAAAGAACCGGAGCCGATGGTCGTTGAAGGACCACCACCCCCCGCCAAGGAAACTGAAACACCACCACAACCCAAGAAATCTCTACCCGATTTCGAATTGTGGCAAGGGTATGCTGATTACGAGAAACACACTGATACAATGACAACCGTGGTCGACGCGCTGAAAAAAGAACAAATTCGTGCTGTCAATGCCATGCTGAAATGCGGTGTACCGAAATCGCGTATTCTTAGTACGGTCTACCTGGTGAAAACCAATCCCCTGGAAAAAGAGGCTACTGATTTCTTAGAATTCTGTCACAAAGAAAAATGGACTCTGGAAGAAATGAATGGGGCCTCCAAGATCTTGCGCCATTTGAACCGCTGTGATGAAACTTCCGTACACAAAGAATGCACCCCGCCTAAAGATATGTTCTGGAGAGCACGTCTAGAAATTGCCGCATTTCTGGATGAAGGTAAAAATTTTATCCTCATCATGCAACGTGAAGCGCTGGTTGATTTGAAAACGGGTGAGAAAACAACCTCGCATCAAACCAAAGCGCGATACTTCCTGGCTGAAAATTGGTCAAAACAACACGCCCCGGGTCAGCTGAAAAACGGGTGGAGCGCATTCACAGTCCCGTCATGCATTTTCCGATTCCTACTGAGTAACCGCGCCATCGAATTGATCACCTATGCTATCAAATTCAATTTCCTGGAATCAAAGACCCTGCCTGATTCCTGGAATGGTATCTACAATCAAAGTGCGGCCATGCGGTATCTGTTCGGCAATGACTGTATCACCGCTGATGTGACTCCCATCTTCCAGATCTTACAGCCCAATGTGGAATGTTTCACCTGGAATCTGAATACTACACACGGTGTAGTCCTTTTCAATCATGATGTGTTCTCCGGCCGACACTGCGCACCCGTTCAAGTACAAGAAGTAGCCTTCTCCGCGCCCAGGTTCTTAGCCATGCTGGTTAATATCGTGGACGACGATGCTGTGCCCGCTAAGATCTTACACGTGCTGATGCCTTCACGCGTTAAAAATGGAAGCCCTCATCTCGACAACAAAAACCGTCACATGATCCTGTGTTCCTGCAGTTCGCGAATGAGCATCGAACAATCAAAGTTCGCAGAAGAAAAAAGGGATGACAGTGAATTCCAAACTATACTTAAATGACTGAACAAACAAGATGATGATGGACTTTGTTGCATTTTACTGTAGTAAGTTTTTTTTCATTGTTAAGACAAAAAAAACACGTTTTTATATTTAAAAAAGTCTCTATTTTATTTAAATCTTTGTAAATGACTTCGGGAAAGAGTTTATTTGTCATCATTAAGTTCCGGTAAACTGGAATATCATACTTTTTAAATTATTTTAAGCACAAAGGTTAAGAAAATATTATAATTTACATTATTTAGACGAGAAAAGTTGTCTTATTATGTTTTTAAATTAATTAATTCGTATAAAAAACGTTTAATTTTATTTAACACATTAAATAAAATGTTTATTCAGTCTTTATAAATGACTTCCGGAAATAATTTATTTGTCCCACTTACTTCCGGTAAGCTGAAAAATCATTTTTTTCCACTATTTTAGGCACAAATGATAAGAAAATTCTATAATTTACATGATTTTGACCAGAAAAGGTTTTGAAAAATCATTTTAATTTCATTAATTCAAACAAAAAACGTTTCATTTTGTTTAAAATGTTTAATACAAACGTTATTTAATTTGCAGAAATGATTTCCGGTACTCATACTTTTTCACTACGTAGGCTCAGATAAATAGAAAATACTACAATTTATATTATTTAGACGAGAAAAGTTTTGTAAAAATGTTTTACTTTTATTTAATTCTTACTAAAAACGTTTAAAAATGTTTAAAACAAGTTTCCTTTATGACATCCGGTAAGGTTTTTTTTTGCACCATTTACTTCCGGTTGCTTAAATATCATACTTTTGCACATGTTAAGCACAGATTAACGGATAAAAACCGAAAACATAAAAAAAAACAAATATTATATACAAAAAAAAAACAATTGTTTTGATCCAAATAAAACTGTATATATGTTATATTGACTGTGTTGTGTAATACTTCCGGTACGGTGTATACTTGTTCTTTGTATGGCATTTCCGGTGGAATGTTCTAGAAGCTTTGATTGTGAATTATTTTACTTTACTTCCGGGGGTGATAGGATGTATGAAACGTGCGCTGATTGGTTGATCGCTATAGTTTCCCTACCTACCCATCCCCCACGCCCAGTCCATGTTTAGGTATAAAAGTTTATTCCCGCCTGATTTCCCCATTCTCCACTGCTTTCTCAACAATGAACGATGGGCATCAAAAAGAAAATTGTCAACTTGTTGAGACGGATGAAGCTTCGCAGCCCTCCACGTGCAGATCACGAAACCAAGGACGATGTGGAAGACACATCAGAGCCAGAAATCCTCACCGTGATCAACGAGATGTTGTCAGAAAAAACAGCGGATCTAGCGGTAGCAAACGCAGTCACACCAAGCGCCGCTGTTCCTCCTGTACTGTCAGCCGACGCCGATCGTCAACCCCAGAGCCTGGTCACTACTGGTCACTGTCAAGCCCCGAAGTGTCGCCCAAAAGACAACGAACACAAGATCACGGCCATAGTCTACCCGCAGCCAGGGACCTCGATCACACAAGTACCGTCAGCACCGCCAGCGTCCATGGAGGTAACAGGACCCTTGAAGGTAGGCGGGTGCAACGATCCCCCTCCGGCCTATACGACGTTATCCGGTTTGACGAGCCACCTTCTTCACCCCCCACCGCCCCCACCATTCCCCTCCCTAGTTTCAATGCCTGGCTCAGTCAAACACCATCACCCACGCCCATGTGGGGCGGTTGTCGCTCCCCCGACCACCCCCCACCGTCCAGTACCAACAGCACCACCTTACCCTATCCACACCCAAGCCCCGTTGCACCAGCCACTTCAGAGGTCTCAATGCCCCGGGACCAGTTCCTTGATATTGTCGAGAAAGAATACAACGAGTTGGCCGCAAAGCTATATTCCAGCGACAGCGAGGGAGGAGCTGAACAACCTGATCAGTTACGGTCGGAGTCTGAGAACACCGTTCGACTCGCTCCCGACGAAACACAAAAAGCTGATGAGAATACGCCAGTTTCTATACCATTACCTCGAGGTGATGACGTCACCAGAGGACAAACAACTGTTAATCAAAGCATGCAGTGCACTGTGCAAGGACCTGTGTCGCTCCTAGACTGTGATGTTTTAGAGTCGACACCATTAAAAGCAGTAATGATGGTGCTGGACCTAATCCAGGAAGCTCATACAATTGAAGTTGGATTATACCAGCTGCACGATCGTAAACGCGTGGTGCTGGATTTTAATTTCCATGGACGTTAAAAGACTGATTTTAATTTTTTTATTCACGCAATTTTAGTTAGGTACAGGGAAGAACATAGCATCAGACATACACTCCATATGATTACACACACAAACAGCGAAGAACACAGGTGGCATACAGACATAAATAATATATCTTTTAGTTTTTAGGTTTTATGGAATAAATTTTTTTTATTCCATTTACATCATTGTGTTATTAGTATGTTTAAACTGTGTAAAAATGAATGTTTCAATACTTGGAAGAATGTGTGAGTGCTTAAGTGTTTGAAAGAGCCCCAACCCACTTTAGTTCCCACAAACTCCACCAGGGGGTGCTTTAGCTTTTGTCCAGGTCTCCCCTCCAGGTTACCCTAACTTTCGCCCAGTCCTCCTAGTAGATACTTTAACTCCCGAAAAGTCCCAGTGGATACTTTAATTCCCGAAAAATTTCCCCTCCAGGGTGCTATAGATTTTAGAGAAGTCCCAGGAAGAGGGGGGTGCTTTAATTCCCGAAAAGTCCCAGTGGGGGGAGGGGGTGCTTCCCCTCCAGGGTGCTATAGATTTTAGAGAAGTCCCAGGAAGAGGGGGGTGCTTTAATTCCCGAAAAGTCCCAGTGGGGGGAGGGGGTGCTTCCCCTCCAGGGTGCTATAGATTTTAGAGAAGTCCCAGGAAGAGGGGGGTGCTTTAATTCCCGAAAAGTCCCAGTGGGGGGAGGGGGTGCTTCCCCTCCAGGGTGCTATAGATTTTAGAGAAGTCCCAGGAAGAGGGGGGTGCTTTAATTCCCGAAAAGTCCCAGTGGGGGGAGGGGGTGCTTCCCCTCCAGGGTGCTATAGATTTTAGAGAAGTCCCAGGAAGAGGGGGGTGCTTTAATTCCCGAAAAGTCCCAGTGGGGGGAGGGGGTGCTTCCCCTCCAGGGTGCTATAGATTTTAGAGAAGTCCCAGGAAGAGGGGGGTGCTTTAATTCCCGAAAAGTCCCAGTGGGGGGAGGGGGTGCTTCCCCTCCAGGGTGCTATAGATTTTTCGCCCGCCGTTAAACACCACCCGGTCAACCGCCAGGGGGCCCCCTCCCCCACCCCTCCCACCCAGTCCGCATTCCTCCCAATTAATTAATCACTTTTTGGCACTTATTAATGACTCTACTCAGGATGGTACTTATTAATGGTTTTGGTACTTATCAATGACTTTTTGGTACTTATTAATGACTCTACTAAGGATGGTACTTATTAATGGTTTTGGTACTTATCAATGACTTTTTGGTACTTATTAATGACTGTACTAAGGATGGTACTTATTAATGGTTTTGGTACTTATCAATGACTTTTTGGTACTTATTAATGACCAAAAATGGGACTTATTAATGGTTTTGGTACTTATCAATGACTTTTTGGTACTTAATATATATAGCACTACTTATATATATATATATGACATGTATATTTATACCATTCATGCATGATATACACCCAGACATGGCCAGGTGTGTGTGTTTGTGGGTCGGGGGGGGGGGGGGGGGGGGGGGGTTGCTTCCTTTATCACAATTGGCAATTCCCTGAAACTAAAAAAGACTTAATCACTAATGATAAACATCAATGCAGGGAATGGGGGTTATATATCCCCCCCCCCCCCCACTTTTTTAACAAGGGGTGATTGGTCAAGTAACATATATTTTTATATATTGGACATGTAATATATTAATAATTAGAAAACTTGAGTTTGTTTCCATTTCTGAGTTAACTGAAATATAAGGTTATCTAATAATCTAAACATGGTTTATAGTTGACATTTAATGGAAAAATAAATCATGCACTTAATTAATATATAATATCAACATCACACATATGTCACACATTATAAAAGGTGTATATATATATAATATATATACACATATATATATACATAATATATATTTCCAACTCAATCACTGCCAGTGACAATCCCCCCCCCCCCAGATTTATGCCTACATATTAAAGAAGAACATTTTACCAATGAAGATGCTGGGAAACTTCTGTGACTTTCAGCAGCCAGCAGACGGACAAAAATGGCTTCTCTTCCCGCCGTGGAGTCAAAAGATCCAGGATGTTGACGTCATGAGTGGCCCCGCTTATCACATGACTCGCGGTTTATTTCATCTGTACCGTCTGCTTTACACATGTGTCACACCATTT
The DNA here is from genome assembly GCA_026874595.1 of Sipunculus nudus. NCBI lineage: Eukaryota > Metazoa > Annelida > Sipuncula > Golfingiida > Sipunculidae > Sipunculus > Sipunculus nudus. The sequence goes on from CM049321.1 coordinate 62,050,164, forward strand.
TCACAGACGCTCATCATTTGACGTTGCATTTGCGCGTTATTCAACGCACAAGAGCGTCTACATTGCAAAGTTATTTTAACAGTGTGGGGGTTTTCATGATATTTGACCCTTCTAGACTTCCTTCTAGCAACCTGTCCGAGTATGGTGAGAATGAAGTAAACACACTTTGCAATCACTTTGGACATGAAACAGGAGAAATACATACAGTAATTGATAATGCTGCTTTCAAAGAGTTCAGAGTACAGAGGCAGTTCCTTTGATGAAATGTTCAGGGATGTTCTTTCCATATCATCACATTAATTGAATGACTGTCCTCACACAACCAACTTGATTGTGTATTCCAGTCTGTAGTGTTGATTGTGAAAGAGGATTTAGTCAATATAATCTTATTAAGACCCCAGCCAGAAACAGGCTAGATGTTAAAGAGTGTAACCTGATGATGCAGATCTCTCTTGTTACTCCTTCTATTCAAAGCATGTCAGAATTTAATTCAGGAGAGCTTTTACATATTGGTCAAATCCAAATCGTGTGAAATTTACTGACAGAAGATTTTTCAACAGGCCTAGTAGCAGTAATTAAACTACTGCATGAAACTGAGTAAATTCTTTTATTTGTATTATTTAAATGACATACTTCAGCTAAACAATGTTATTCCATAAGTATTGAGACAGAACTGTGTGACGCAGGGCGAAATAAAAAGGATATCTTGTGAAGAATGTCTGGCTATTGTTACTTTCTTCAGAAAAAAGTGGAGAATATTTTTCAAATCCCAGGGGGATCACTGAATTCAGGAAACAGTTGTACAACGTTAACTATCCAAGGAAGCACGTGCATAAGTGTCTGTTTATAATTACAATACTGCGTAAGGAATTTTACACCGCAAAATAGATCCACAGGTTTATCAATATATAAAATATGTTTCACGAAAAAAATGTCTTTTGTTGGTTATATTTGGAATAAATGTCGTAGCATTCTCTATATTTGCTGCATTAACTTTTTTTATAAGTTATGCTTCTCAGGCGAAAAGGCCCGATTTCGGCCCAGAAGCATGTTGTGGGCACGAATGTGTGCATGAGATCTATCCTTGAACTTCATAGACAGGTCTCATGCGTGGAGAATGTCAAAATGTGACCGGGGTTTGAACTCAAAATCTAGATTCATGTAATTTTAACTCCTTTATTTCGTGACCACAAAGAACCTGTAACCTGTAAATTCGGAACTTATTTTACCAAGGTAATAAAGAAATGCTTGCATATTTCATATGTCAGATCATTTGTGCGGCAACCAATACTATTCAAACAATTATTCAAAATTAATCAACATAATGAATTTAGTCACACTGGCTCCTTATCTTTAACGTTTCTTGCGTGCGCATCAGCCCCAAACTATCTTATTAAAGTTTAAAGCATCTTAATCATTACATAAAATTCGCCAAGTCCAATCTGTTGAAGAAGCACAGATTTGAAGTAAAAACAAGGCCTACAGGCCTAATGCGAACCTGTGCATTGGGATATACACCAGGTATAATGCTTCGATGCTGGACCATTATTTTTCATAAACATGAACAATGCAAGTACTAAACATTTTGATTATGAAACAATTACACAAACATCACTGATTAAATTCTGGCATGGGTGCACACAACACAAAAATGATTGTAGCTTACAAAGCTATCAGAGATAAATACAAATGCCCAATTTCAGACTGATATATCAAACCCCACCTGAGAAATATGCAGGGACACACACTGTGCAAAAATTATTGTAGGTGGCACCAACAGTCTTGTATACGACAAAGCAATGCGATATGTATAAATTTGCCCAATTTCAGGCTGATATATCACATTCCTCTGTAGAAATAAGCAAGCACATACAATTTGCAAAAGTCATTGTAGGTGGCGACTACTGTCTTTTGAACGAGAAAGCCATCAAAGACACATAGTCAGGTCAAAATATCAGACCAAAAAATCAAACTTACCTTGAGTCTGATGCACGGGGTGAACCAGGCTTAGGTGAGAAAGGCAGTTGTCCCGAGTCAACTGTGACAAATTCCTGGCTCAGGCTACTGCACTGAGTGAACTCTTGACCTGCACCTGGCTAGACTGAGTGATCTTTTGACCTGTACCTGGCTGCACTGAGTGAACTCTTGAACTGCTGCATAATCTGACACAGTTGGCATTCTGCAAAAGCTATTAATAGATCCAGGCTGAATTTAGGTGCCGAATCTGATGCAGTGGGCAGTCTGCCAAATAGAATGCTGCTACTGCACTGAGTGAACTCCTGACCTATACCTGGCTGCACTGAGTGAACTCTTGACCTGTTGCCTTATCTGATACAGTTGGCAGTCTGCAAAATCTATAAATAGATCCAGACTTACCTTCGGCCTTATGCCAAATCTGAAATAGTAGCCACACCATTGCATTGGCTCACAGATTGGCTCAACATGCAGCCCTGAGGGAAATGACACCTATGAGGTGATCACATGATACTCAAGAGGTGATCACATGGTGCCCATGAGGTGTTTATATGACACCCATCAGGTGATCACATGCCTTTTGCTTGGCTGCACTGATTGAACTTTTGAACTATATTTGGCTGCACTGAATGAACACTTGATCTTTTGCCAAATCTGAAACAGTTGGCAGTTTCTAAACCTATTTAAAGATACAGACACAATCTTGGCCTGTTGGTAAATCTGTTTACACATACTAAAAAAGACTTTGGCTAAAAGGCTTTTTGTCCAAGCTGACATATTCATAAACTTTTTATCAAAATAACTAGATTATAAGTTGCAGTCCTTTTACTGTTAAAGGTCCAATAATTCTGCCAAAAAATCATTCTAGTAATCTTGAACAAAGGCCACCTAAGAATAATTTTTGTGCAATTTTACAGAAGTTATAATTGAAACAACAATTTTGTAGAAGAACACTATTGTAGTCCTCAGTTTGAAATAGACATAATAATGGCCATAAGACGAACTTAAGCTTTTCATGACTCAACCAAAAATCAACAAACTCAATCTATTCTTATATGATTGAAAGAACAATGTCCTAGGATAATTCTTTTGAAAAACTGAACGATTCAACTTGAAAGTTTCATCATTAACATTTTAAGCTGAAAGAGGCTAAAATTATGAGGTTTTTGCCCATAAAAAACAGGTCGATGTAGGTAGCACCACGAAATCTGCAACTTCAAATACGAGTCATGTGACCTACATTTGCACAATACTTGGTAATGCTAGCTTCTGTCATTTCCGAGATTTCCATGTCAGTGTGCTTACTTGGCTAAATGACTAAGTTCAAATTCGTGTAACTCCGCTAAAATTCATCCAATGCAAACCATTTGAACAAACTTGAGAGGGCTTGCCTCTTGGATCATTTCTGTAAAATATTGAATAATTTGGCTGGACCGTTTACAAGAAGAAGACTTTTAAAGGTTTTTCAGCTTTTCCTCTATAAAATCTACGAAAATGCAGAGTTTTTCAGATGGCTAATTTTTTTGCATTAAATTCCATGATGCTAGCTCCAGTCGTTTTCGAGATAGTATGGGTTAATGTACAGACGACGGACGCTGGAGGACGCCACACCATTGCATTAGCTCACAGGTTCACTAAAAATTACTACAGATGCATACTGAATGCAAAATTATAACACAGATACATCTCACTGATGACAAAATCTTGAATTAAGTTGAGTATTGATACCATTATACATAATCCAAGTTCAGCCGTCTTTATATACCCACAGAGAGAGTTGCACATCTGTGATTGAAAAAATTGCCTGGCATGAGGAATATCTAAAATCATAAACCACACTTTTTAAAAGTTTTTTTAAAAACATTCTTGTCAATATTAACCATAAATAACCTGAAATCTAAATGTCTAGAGACATGATGTAATGGATGCTGATAAACTGGTGCCTGGCTAGATGTATCTGCTTCACACAGCTTACATATATGGTAAAATGACTCAATTCAATCTTTATAATTCAGACAAAATACATCAAAGTTACACTAACGGGACACGCAACACCTGGTAAACCTTGAACTTATGCAAAAATAACGAAATCAAGCACAACATTAATCCAACCTGACCTATAACGTGAATCCCTGTATTCATACCCGCTGCACGCTAAATATACAGAAACACAATTGTTGAACAAAGATATTATCACAAGAAACACGAGTATGGTCATCCTATCACAAAAGGAAGTTTAAACTATCGTTTGATGTCCAGTAATGACTCAAAAACGGGGATTTTAAATGAATCTGGAATTGGAGCGTGGTGGCGTAATGGTTAAGGGCGTAAGGTTGTGGGTTCACATCATGCACGATCTGACTGCCTATTGCGTTAAGACTCCCAGACAAAGTCTTTACCACAAGGTTGCGCTCTTTCGACCCAGGAGTGAATGGGTACCGGTCATAGGGGGAAGGTAAATGTAGAACGAATAACCTTCTAGCGCCTGATATAGTTGCCTGGGTTGTACGGTCCCCAGGGAACTGAGAAAAGCAAATTAAATGGCCCGAAAAATCAGGAAGGCGAAGTGTAAAGTCGGACGGGACTGACATCGTCCGTGATATCAGATATAAACCTTTACCTTTTACATAATAAACCTGCTCACTATGTTATTATCTTCCTTATTCTTTTCTTCCCGACGCTCTTGCAGCAGAGTGTTGTTGTGACCACAAAAATGTAAGACTGCTTTCATAACTGAGAGTAATCTATATCTGAAGTCAAGGACACTACTTTTCAAACTCATTCAAGAATTTGGTTGAAACAATTTGTGAAGCAATTTTCAGGGGAAAATATGAAGTAGTGCTTAATTTATGTCACACACAAAGTACTAATATTTCTGTAGATTTGACCTTGTCTCCAGTTTCTGAACTCCTGCACGAACGGGAGTATTTGAAAGTAATGGGGTTAACAAATATCCTATACTTTTGCAGATTATACCTTAAAAGATTAGGGTCAAGAACCTTGACCTTGTGACCTAAAACTCAAAGGAACTCTTTTCCTGTTGACAGATGTTTCATCTGTTAAATACTGGAGTCTTGAGATGACAAGTTTGGCTAAAAATGCGTCCACAACAGTAAGTGCCCCAATACTGCGTTTAATTTTGGGAGTAGTAGCGGAAACGATGTTTGTTTACATGAACGATAATACGAATCATGCACTGGTATGCTTTTAGGATTCTGATTGATTTTACTTGTGGTCAAAATGTAAGGGAGTATATTTGTTTTATATATATATATATATATATATATATATATATATATATATATATATTATTTTCTATCATAAGACTGTCCGTTGTTGACTGAGATTTTACAAGGAATAACAGGTAAATGTTTGACTGTTAATTTGTGAAATTTCGCGCATGAATATACACTTAATGGGAATGAAGGTCAAAAACGGGCGGCAAGAAGACATTTTTATCTTAGAATGCTTCAACATTATGAAAATGCTTTTAAATTAACACCAAACCCCTCTAATGCTGTCAACTCAGTTGGGTCTTGTGAAGGCTGCTGGATGTGCAGTTTTGCTTGGCAAAAACCATGGGATGACCAGAGTCGGTCAGTATTGCTTACTGTTTATTATAACATATCTGTATTTAACCATATCAATACATCTTGATAAGCACACACACAAAGCAAGACCACTTGATAAGAAGCCATGTTGTTTAATCATCACTTAGCCATGCTGCCACCTTTGGACATATACACATGTGCCATACTTGCCAGTATAGAGATATCTGGTGGCGACAGAGTAAATGAATTACTTCTCTATGGTCTATTGTAACAAATATCACTAGTGTTAATTATAACTTCATGTGTTTTATATAAACCCAAGCGTCAGAACTCCTATCATATACACGTTTTTGATCGCTGCAATGAAGTGCAAAATTCTCACCTTGAAATTATGTGTACTTTGTATACATTTATATCATTCATCTATCATATCACTGCCAAATATAAAACAAGAATAGTAAACCTTTGTTGAATATACCAGGGCTATTATAATTCAGGAAAACTTAAGATATCGTTTATATATCATTTTGTATCAGTGATAAGAGGATATATTTGGAGAACCAAGATATTATATTTCAGATTTTTTTTTTTTTGTTGCCACGAAAATGTATACATCATTCATACATGATATAGTTCATTCATATATAACTACGTGACAAAGAGAGTAAATGTCCTCTGGATATTAACATTAAATATGGTAAGATATATGGTCTAGACACTGTGCAATAAGAAAACTAAAATTAAACTTTTCACAATATAGAGAAAACAAAATAATAAACTGATAATTATCACTAGGGACCAATTGGTCTCGATGCTCAGCTGTATTTGCCTATTAGAATATTTTTAAAGAAATTTTTATGAATGACGGTCCTGTGATCTTAGCCAATGTCCTTGTGACCAAAAAAATCTGAGAACTTATTATCCTTGAATTTGCAGCATTTAGATTATTGTAACAATCTTCTAAAAAATGTGGGTCCAGTGACCTTGAACTCTGACAAGGTAACCTATAAATCTACAGATTTCTTCGACTTTGGTCAGGTAAGCCGTGTGTGAAAGATGGAAAGTTTGGGATGAAAAGTTCGATTTACATTGCATCCACAATCATTTTTAAAGATATGGCTCCTGTGACCTTCACCTTTGACCTCAGGACCATGCAAATCAATTTTTTTTTTACTTAAGTGGTTCGTCATTAATAAATCAAGTTTGAAGCTAATCTGTCTAGCCAAAGCAAAATTATCATCCATAAACTAGTTTGTGAATGGACCCTGTGACTTTGACCTTTGACCCTATGACCCCTAATCGAAAAGAATCTACCCCATTGGCATCTAAGTAATATCTTGAAGAAGGAAGGTTTGTGATGAAAAGTTTGGCTTAAAATGCATACACATTCCTTTTAAAGAAATACGTCCTGTTACCTTGACTTTTGACCTTTCGACCCTAAAATCGACAGGGTTCTTACTTTAGTGGTGAACCACATATATGTTAAGTTTGAAACCAATATGTCAGACTAAACTGTAGTTATCAGCTGGAAACTAATTTGTGAACAGATGGCCCCTGTGACCTTGACCTTTGACCCCAAATTTATTTATGCTCTCCCTATACTGGCAAGTCAACTGAATGTCCAAGATGGAAAGTTTGGGATGAAAAACTTGGCATACAATGCAGCCATAATCTTTATAAATAAGTGAGTCTTGTGACCTTGACCTTTCGCCTCATGACCAAAAAAGCATACAGGTTCTTTCTTTAGTGGTTTGCCATGTGTAAGTCATGTCTGAAATCCATATGTCAATCCAACCTGGAGTTATCATCTGGAAACAAATTTTTGTGGATGGACGGATGGACAGACAGACAGATGAACAAAGAGACAGGGTGATTACTATCACATCCACTTGTGATCAATAAATACACCAGGTTTAGGGACACTAGATGGAATCATAGCTGAGAAACTGACATGATTGTTGTCATTTTATAGTAAAAACAAGTGACCCATGGGTCATGACGCTCAGCTGACTGGGAAGAGATTCACTAAAGGAAATTTTATCATCAGAATGGTAGTATACACCCATTCAACTGAAGCATCACACAGATTAACCAACAGGCCAAGATTTAGTCTGTATTTATATATCTCAAAAATAGAGAAAAAATGTGTAAACTTTAAAAACTAGAATACGGGTAGCTGACAAGTGACTACGTGTATCCGCCAAAATCAGAGTGGAACGGTTGAAGTGAGGCATGGATTGAGTGGCAAGGGGAAATAGAGTGAGGTATGTTGCATATTAGCATGGATGTCTGCAGCCTAAATGTTTATGTAGGTTGTGCCACCTACCACAAATCCAGAAAGCTGTCAATGTTGTATACATATGCAAAATTTTAGGCAGAAAAGTCAAACCACTACATGTATATGAGTGATTTTAGCCGACGGCAGACAAACAGACAGACGCTGTGCAAAAAATGGTTGCAGATGGCCACTCCAGTTTTGTGTATGATAAAGACCTATGTGAGATCTATACACATGCAAAATTTTGGCCCAATCGTTCAAACTGTTCCCGAGATATGAGCTCGGATGTCTGCAGCATGAACAAGAATGTAGGTGGCGCCACCTGTCATAAAATCAAGAAAGCTATCCAGGATGTATAAAACTGCAAAATTTTAGGCAGATATGTCAAACCACTGCCGAGATATGAGTGACATTATCCCACGGCAGGAAACAGACAGGCGCTGTGCAAAAATGGTTGAGGTGGCGCCACCAGTTTTGCGTATGATAAAGAGCTATGTGAGATCTATACACATGCAAAATTTTGGCCCAATCGGTCAAACGGTTCCTGAGATATGAGCTTGGATGTGATCAGCGTGAATGTGAATGTAGGTGGGGCCATCTGTCATAAAATCAAGAAAGCTATCCTGGATGTATATGCATGCCGAATTTCAGGTGAATAAGTCAATTCACTGCAGAGATATGAGTGATTTTAACCCAAGACAGATGAACAGATGGACACTGTGCAAACATGGTTACAGGTGGCGCCACCATTTTTGTGTATGTCATAAAGCAATCCAAGGGCTACATTTGTATAAATTTTATTTCCTGATTGGTCATTCGGTTCCCGAGATATGAGGGTTTATGTGTGGAAACAGACGCACAAATGGACGCTGGAGAGAGGGGAAAGGTCAGAGGTCAACACAAATTGGTTAGGCACTAGTTCACATGTGACTCGATAATTGGTTTAAGTTTCGGAAAAATCGGTCCATTTTTCTCAGAGGAGCTCTCCGGAAACAAACGTGGCGGCGGCAGAGGAACCCGGTCAAAAACATAGTACCTGCAAAACTTCGTTTTGGAGGATACAAAAATACAGGTGGCTCCACCAGTCTGCAGAAACTAATAAAAACACTTAATGGTCAATATCCATGCAAAGAATCATGATGATCTCCGCATTAGTTGTTCAGATACTTCAGCTTTTGTATCAAATTGTCCATTATTCTGAGGGATACTTCAGAGTCCTATAGCTTGAAGGATATGGGTAACAGATACCTAATTTCAAGTTTCCACAGGCACTCTTCATGGGCCTCCTTGCATGACAAGAATGAAGTTTCTAGATCCAGTTGTTGCAATTTGTACCCTGTTGACAGATAACCACATCTTTAAAGGTCTAAAAAAAAAAAAAAAAAAAAATCGTAAAAATTTGAAAAAAAATTGAGGTGACGCACCCAGTCTGCAGAAACTGATGGAACAGCTCATGATCAATATGTATGCCGAAAATCATGACCATCAGTGTTGTAGTTATTGAGATATTGCACTTTTTGTATCAAATTTTCCATTATTCTGGGGGGTATTTTGGAGCCATACAGCCTAAAGAAAATGGGTAACAGAGACCTAATTTCAGGTTTCCATGGAGAATTTTCATGGGTCTCCCTGTGTGTCAGGAATGAAGATTCTAGGTCCAGTTTTTATGATTTGTGCCCTGTTAACAGATGTTCATATCTTTAAAGGTCTCAAAAATAGAGAAAAAATTCGTTAAAAAAACCCGAACAAATACAGGTTGTGCCACCAGTCTGCAGGAATTGATGGAACACCTCTTGATAAATATGTATGCCAAAAATCATGACCATCAGTGATGTAGTTATTGAGATATTGAAGTTTTTGTATGAAATTTTTGACTACTCTGGGGGGTACTTTTGGGCCCCATGGCTTGAAGGATATGGGTAACAGAGACCTAATTTCTGGTTTCCATGGAGACTTTTCATAGGTCTCTCAGTGTATCGAGAATGAAGATTCTAGGTCCAGTCGTTACGATTTGTGCCACGCTAACAGATGACAGCATCCTTAAAGGTCTCAAAAATAGAGGAAAAAATCGTAAAAAAACGAACAATACAGGTGGCGCCACCAATCTGCAGGAACTGATGGAACATGTCATGATCAATATGTATGCCAAAAATCATGACCATCAGTGATGTGGTTATTGAGATATTGAAGTTTTTGTATGAAATTTTTGATTACTCTGGGGGGTACTTTAGGGCCCCATAGCTCAAAGAATATGGTTAACAGAGACCTAATTTCTGGTTTCCAAGGAGATTTTTCATGGACCTCTCAGTGATTCAAGAACTAAGATTCTAGGTCCAGTCTATACGATTTGTGCCTTGTTAACAGATGTTCACATTTTGAAAAGTCTCAAAAATATAGAAAAAAAATCGTAAAAAATTGAACGATACAGATGGCGCCACCAGTCTGCAGGAAGTGATGGAACATCTCATGATCAATATGTATGCCAAAAATCATGACCATCAGTCAGGTATTTAATGAGATATTTAAGTTTTTGTATGAATTTTATTACTTTTCTGGGGGGTACTTTGGGGCCCCATAGCTCAAAGGATATGGGTAACAGAGACCTAATTTCTGGTTTCCATGGAGACTTTTCATAGATCTCTCAGTGTGTTGAGATTGAAGATACTAGGTCCAGTCGTTACGATTTGTGCCTTGTTAACAGATGTTCACATTTTTAAAGGTATCAAAAATAGAGAAAAAAAAAATCGTAAAAAATCGAAAAATACAGGTGGCGCCACCAGTCTTCAGGAACTGATGGAACATCTCATGATCAATATGTATGCCAAAAATCATGACCATCAGTCAAGTAGTTAATGAGATATTGAAGTTTTTGTATGAAATTTTTTACTTTTCTGGGGGGTACTTTGGGGCCCCATTGCTCGAAGGATATGGGAAACAGAGACCTAATTTCTGGTTTCCAAGGAGATTTTCCATGGACCTCTCAGAATCTCAAGTTACAAGGTTCTAGGTCCAGTGGTTACGATTTGTGCCTGGTTAACGGACAGACGGACGGCACGACGGACAGACGGACAGACGGACGACGGACAAAGAGGGATCGCTATAGCTCAGATAACTTTTAGTCAGCTGAGCTAAAAATAGAAAAATATTCGTTAAAATTAGAAAAAATACAGGTGGCGCCACCACTTTTCGGGAACTGACATAACTAGCCATGGTCAATATTAAAGGCAAGTTTCTTGACAATCCATGCATTAATTATCAAGATACTGGAGGTTTTGCATCACATTTTTTAGGGTATTTACAAGCCCAGTAGCTCGGAGGATATGCGTCGCAGTGACCTATTTCAGGTTCCAAGGAGATTTTTTATTGACCTCACTGGATGTTCACTTAAAAAATTCTAGGACCAGCAGTTACGACTTTTGCCCTGCTAACGGACAACCGGACGGCCGGACGGACAACGAACGAAGAGTCATTCCTATACCAGTCAGCTGAACTGAAAAATGAACTTAGATATATCAAAAAATATTTTATAGGGGAGGGAAATCACTTTTCCAGACGCCCTTCAAATGTTGATATAGCATTACAAGGATATATTTCTTGGATAATATTGTTCCAATTTCCATCCCTTTTTAAATTATGTAACTATGAAACTATGTTACACTGAATAATAATATAACTATCACTCATAAAGTTATGGAGTAAAAACGTATATATATATATATATATATATATATATATATATATATATATATATATATATATATATATGTCAGATAGGCTAATGCCTTTTTCTAATATGCAGTTTTGTCATTTCAGCTGAGTTTCTTTTAAGGTTTCACCCAATGGAATAAATCAGTAATGTACAACACGGGGCCGTTCTCTCATGATTGCAACCCTACACACAAGTACAAAATCCTTTAAGAAAGAAGTGGGTATATGTGTACAAAATGAGAGAGAAATCTTTCTGTTGGTTTAGAATTATATTAAGAATACTGTTATGGCAGCGATGGGGTATTTTAACTGGGCAAAATCAGCAAGTAACAGCTATCAAAGATCCTCCAGCAAACTGTTAGACCAACCATCCAGCCTGTATTGAAATATGTAATTTTGTGTGATTTCACTAAAAAGACTTACTTGAGGTCAAGGTCACTCTCATAGTAGAGGTCATGACCCTGTTTTAATTACTCTTAGTCCTGTCACAAATATCTACCAACTTGCAAAGATCTGTGAAATATTTTTTACAAGGTTTGTCCACAGCTGCAACAGAGGCACAACTGTGCTAAAAACCATATTGTCCAAATTTTCCGTCTCGAGATACATTAAAAAAGATGTCACAGCCACAGTGACCTAGTTCTGTGTTTGGTAGGAGAACTTTCAAACAGACACTGGGCTATCCCAACAGCTCAGCAGAGTTGGGTCAAAGAGTACTCGTACTCACTGTACTCATACTCATGGAGTACTTTTTTGAATACTCAGTACTCATACTCGAGAACTTTTTAAATATCACAAGTACTCGTACTTGAGTACTCAAAAAGTACTCGGTACTCATATGAGTAATTCATGAGTACTTTTGGGTATTTCATATATCATTAAAATTTCTGAATATACTTTAATCTCAATTTATAATATTAGTAAAAGTTTATAGTATATTATATAAAGATATAATATATAATATATAACATAAATAATATCATAAATAATAGTACTTAAAGTAATCCATCTGTTACTATTACTGAAACTATTATGTTCAGCATTTTTGCTACTACTATTACTATTATTTGGCTTCTATTACTTATACTATTACTTTTATTTAATATAAAAAATAAATAAATTGAACTATTTAATTGTCAACACATTCACGCAATTTATGTGTACAACATAATATATTTCCAGCAATAGAAGTACAACACAGTGTTCAATAAAACATTAAATAAGCAAATTCATACTGAGTAATATTTTGAGAGAAAATTCTAATTTTTGAAAGATCCAAAATTAAAAAATTTAAGGTTCGCAACATTTCAATACAATTAAATATACTCAGAACCTGTTCATCATAACATAAACTGAGCAGTGTTCCGGGGCCTAGGCTAAGGTAATCTAGCTTAAAATTGATATGAAACTAAATGTGATTGTAGGTTTAGCAGATTTTCAGCGGGGATTGCAGTCATTGATGAGCTCTGTACACAGTCTGTGGCACAACTAAGACCCAACTGTTGACTGTCAACTAATTTACAGTCTTTGGGATTGCAGTCTTTGATGAGCTCTGTACACAGTCTGTGGCACAACTAAGACCCAACTGTTGACTGTCAACTAATTTACAGTCTTTGGGATTGCAGTCTTTGATGAGCTCTGTACACAGTCTGTGGCACAACTAAGACCCTACTGTTGACTGTCAACTAATTAACAGTCTTTGGGATTGCAGTCTTTGATGAGCTCTGTACACAGTCTGTGGCACAACTAAGACCCAACTGTTGACTGTCAACTAATTTACAGTCTTTGGGATTGCAGTCTTCGATGAGCTCTGTACACAGTCTGTGGCACAACTAAGACCCTACTGATGACTGTCAACTAATTTACAGTCTTTGGGATTGCAGTCTTTGATGAGCTCTGTACACAGTCTGTGGCACAACTAAGACCCAACTGTTGACTGTCAACTAATTTACAGTCTTTGGGATTGCAGTCTTTGATGAGCTCTGTACACAGTCTGTGGCACAACTAAGACCCTACTGTTGACTGTCAACTAATTTACAGTCTTTGGGATTGCAGTCTTTGATGAGCTCTGTACACAGTCTGTGGCACAACTAAGACCCAACTGTTGACTGTCAACTAATTTACAGTCTTTGGGATTGCAGTCTTCGATGAGCTCTGTATACAGTCTGTGGCACAACTAAGACCCTACTGATGACTGTCAACTAATTTACAGTCTTTGGGATTGCAGTCTTTGATGAGCTCTGTACACAGTCTGTGGCACACCTAAGACCCAACTGTTGACTGTCAACTAATTTACAGTCTTTGGGATTGCAGTCTTTGATGAGCTCTGTACACAGTCTGTGGCACAACTAAGACCCAACTGTTGACTGTCAACTAATTTACAGTCTTTGGGATTGCAGTCTTTGATGAGCTCTGTACACAGTCTGTGGCACACCTAAGACCCAACTGTTGACTTTCAACTAATTTACAGCCTTTGGGATTGCAGTCATTGATGAGCTCTGTACACAGTCTGTGGCACAACTAAGACCCAACTGTTGACTGTCAACTAATTTACAGTCTTTGGGATTGCAGTCATTGATGAGCTCTGTACACAGTCTGTGGCACAACTAAGACCCAACTGTTGACTGTCAACTAATTTACAGTCTTTGGGATTGCAGTCTTTGATGAGCTCTGTACACAGTCTGTGGCACAACTAAGACCCAACTGTTGACTGTCAACTAATTTACAGTCTTTGGGATTGCAGTCTTCGATGAGCTCTGTACACAGTCTGTGGCACAACTAAGACCCTACTGATGACTGTCAACTAATTTACAGTCTTTGGGATTGCAGTCTTTGATGAGCTCTGTACACAGTCTGTGGCACAACTAAGACCCAACTGTTGACTGTCAACTAATTTACAGTCTTTGGGATTGCAGTCTTTGATGAGCTCTGTACACAGTCTGTGGCACAACTAAGACCCTACTGTTGACTGTCAACTAATTTACAGTCTTTGGGATTGCAGTCTTTGATGAGCTCTGTACACAGTCTGTGGCACAACTAAGACCCTACTGTTGACTGTCAACTAATTTACAGTCTTTGGGATTGCAGTCTTCGATGAGCTCTGTACACAGTCTGTGGCACAACTAAGACCCTACTGATGACTGTCAACTAATTTACAGTCTTTGGGATTGCAGTCTTTGATGAGCTCTGTACACAGTCTGTGGCACACCTAAGACCCAACTGTTGACTGTCAACTAATTTACAGTCTTTGGGATTGCAGTCTTTGATGAGCTCTGTACACAGTCTGTGGCACAACTAAGACCCTACTGTTGACTGTCAACTAATTTACAGTCTTTGGGATTGCAGTCTTTGATGAGCTCTGTACACAGTCTGTGGCACAACTAAGACCCAACTGTTGACTGTCAACTAATTTACAGTCTTTGGGATTGCAGTCTTCGATGAGCTCTGTACACAGTCTGTGGCACAACTAAGACCCTACTGATGACTGTCAACTAATTTACAGTCTTTGGGATTGCAGTCTTTGATGAGCTCTGTACACAGTCTGTGGCACACCTAAGACCCAACTGTTGACTGTCAACTAATTTACAGTCTTTGGGATTGCAGTCTTTGATGAGCTCTGTACACAGTCTGTGGCACAACTAAGACCCAACTGTTGACTGTCAACTAATTTACAGTCTTTGGGATTGCAGTCTTTGATGAGCTCTGTACACAGTCTGTGGCACACCTAAGACCCAACTGTTGACTTTCAACTAATTTACAGCCTTTGGGATTGCAGTCATTGATGAGCTCTGTACACAGTCTGTGGCACAACTAAGACCCAACTGTTGACTGTCAACTAATTTACAGTCTTTGGGATTGCAGTCATTGATGAGCTCTGTACACAGTCTGTGGCACAACTAAGACCCAACTGTTGACTGTCAACTAATTTACAGTCTTTGGGATTGCAGTCTTTGATGAGCTCTGTACACAGTCTGTGGCACAACTAAGACCCAACTGTTGACTGTCAACTAATTTACAGTCTTTGGGATTGCAGTCTTCGATGAGCTCTGTACACAGTCTGTGGCACAACTAAGACCCTACTGATGACTGTCAACTAATTTACAGTCTTTGGGATTGCAGTCTTTGATGAGCTCTGTACACAGTCTGTGGCACAACTAAGACCCAACTGTTGACTGTCAACTAATTTACAGTCTTTGGGATTGCAGTCTTTGATGAGCTCTGTACACAGTCTGTGGCACAACTAAGACCCTACTGTTGACTGTCAACTAATTTACAGTCTTTGGGATTGCAGTCTTTGATGAGCTCTGTACACAGTCTGTGGCACAACTAAGACCCTACTGTTGACTGTCAACTAATTTACAGTCTTTGGGATTGCAGTCTTCGATGAGCTCTGTACACAGTCTGTGGCACAACTAAGACCCTACTGATGACTGTCAACTAATTTACAGTCTTTGGGATTGCAGTCTTTGATGAGCTCTGTACACAGTCTGTGGCACACCTAAGACCCAACTGTTGACTGTCAACTAATTTACAGTCTTTGGGATTGCAGTCTTTGATGAGCTCTGTACACAGTCTGTGGCACAACTAAGACCCAACTGTTGACTGTCAACTAATTTACAGTCTTTGGGATTGCAGTCTTTGATGAGCTTTGTACACAGTCTGTGGCACACCTAAGACCCAACTGTTGACTTTCAACTAATTTACAGCCTTTGGGATTGCAGTCATTGATGAGCTCTGTACACAGTCTGTGGCACAACTAAGACCCAACTGTTGACTGTCAACTAATTTACAGTCTTTGGGATTGCAGTCATTGATGAGCTCTGTACACAGTCTGTGGCACAACTAAGACCCAACTGTTGACTGTCAACTAATTTACAGTCTTTGGGATTGCAGTCTTTGATGAGCTCTGTACACAGTCTGTGGCACACCTAAGACCCTACTGTTGACTGTCAACTAATTAACCTATGAAAAGCTGTGACTATCAGATCATACACCCCGTAGCTACTACAACATAGGCTGCAACATCACATTCTACTATCAGCTGACAATAACTTGCCTAACATACTGAGTACGCATCTCCAGTGTTAAATGACCAAGCCTACTTAATGAATCAACAAAGAGAACCAGGGGTTAACCTCAATCCAAAGCCTTCTGTCCAGTGCCCACTGGACCATGAAAGCACCCAGCATTAACTAATCACACTACACTGGGCCCTTTACTGAGCTCTATCATTCTAATCAAACAAACACTCAATTCATCAGATGTGTTAGCTTAAGGTTGTAATAAAAAAGTTATAGCTATTATTCTATTACTTGGGGTACTATTACCATTACTAGTTCAAATTTCTTTTCTGTCAATAATAATACTACTCTTCCTAACTTTGAAAACTTGTAATATTCTATTGAAATTATGTATTACTATCGCCTCTTCCTTGTTGTAATATGCCACTGATGTAACTATTGTTAATACTCATAAATTATTACACATGATGAATGACATGGTCAGTCTGTCAGATATGTTGTTTTATACTATTTTCACATACATTTATATATACATATTATACATATATATACATATATATTTTCACATGTCATTAAATATCTTCATTAGGCTACAGCCAAATATTATTCCTAAGTTGATATTTTATAAATAATAACATATGGTTGTTATTATTATTGTTATCTTTGTTATTATTATATGGTTAACATACTGCTAAAATATTTGCTTTATACAATGTCAGTGAGATTTCCTTTAACAATATAACTTTTACATATTAACTTTTATACAACTTTTTATGTTGTAGTTTCTGAACATTCCCAAAAATATTTTGAATTAGCATAATACAACATTAAGTAAATTGTATATCTTGTCCTGGCTAAGAAATATATTTTTGAGATCCTATGAGAACAGATGTTTATTCAAAGCAAACTGTCTACAATAATAAGTTAATGCTTGGATATATTTCAACTGTATATGGCCTGTTTATATGCCCTAGAGTTTGCATTTCCCCTCTTATTTTGTCCTGGGCTTTCATAAATAAAAATATTTTAACTTTGTGAGTATATATTTAATTTAATAACATCATTAAACAAGTTTGGTTACAAAAAGTACTCATTAAAGTACTCATGAGTACATTTTGAGTACTCGGTACTCTTACTCAAGTACTTTTGATAAAAGTGCAAAAGTACTCATTCTTGTACTTGAGTACTTTTAAGGTACTCAGTAATTATACTTGAGTACTTTAAAAGTACTCGGACCCAACTCTGCAGCACAGATGACTCACAGTCAGAAGAGTTAAAACAAACATCCATCAATGCTCACACTGATTTGTTTTTCATCAGTGTGAGCCTTCATGTGTCTTCTTAAATGTCCACTCTGAGCAAAACTTTTCTCACAATGTTCACATTCATATGGCTTAACTCCACTGTGTGTCCGCATGTGTCTTGTTAAGCTGCTCTTATCAGGAAAAGATTTGCCACAGTGTTCACAGTGATGTGGTTTTTCTCCAGTGTGTGACCTCATGTGTCTTTTAAAATGTCCACTTTGAGCAAAACTTTTGCCACAGTGTTCACAGTTGTATGGTTTTTCTCCAGTATGTGTCTTCATGTGTGTTTTTAGATGACCGCTTTCATAAAAGCACTTGTTACACAGCTCACACTCATATGGTTTTTCTCCAGTATGTTTCCTCCTGTGTGTTTTTAAAGTTCCTTTATCACAAAAACTTTTGCCACATAAATCACATTTACATGGTTTTTCGCCTGTGGATGTCCTCATGTGTATTTTTAAGTTACCAAAAATATCTTTCTCATTGTCATCACGTTTATATGGTTTCGGTGCAATGTGTCTCCACCTGTGTCTTTTTACACTAACCATATCAGAAAAGCGCCCACATTCATGTGGCTCCTCCTCTGTTTGTCTCCTCATGTCAAAACCCATGTGAGCCTCCTGTGATGACATGCTGTGTACAGCTGAAGTTTCTGTATCATCTTCTTCAGGAGATACAACTGTCGCTACATGAACTGTTATGGATTCACTGTTCTCTGTTAACCTTGGTTTTCCATTATAAGAATTTTCCATTTTTAAACAGTCGGGACTGTCTATGTCAGCATGACTGCTTAAATCTGTAATTTTGGAAGATGTCCGAATTTGTTCAGTGTTTTCATACTGAGCATCAGTTGTAAACAGGTTTATATCATCCATTTCTGTCTTTATGTAATTATGTAGCTTTCCTTCAGTAGATCCATTCACCAATTTGGCACAATCTAAATTGGTCTGAAAACCATCTGAGTCATACTCTGTTTTGATAAACTCTCCACTCTCAAGTGGTACTGCTTCAGGAGGTTCCATTTTTGTCCTTCTGATGAGCACTCTAAATAAAAAGATAAAAAACGTTGAAAATATCCCTTAATGCAACTAGGGTTGCTTTATATTTACATGTTAAGTGCACATTTGACAGTTTTAAGACCACTTCTTAGCAACTTATTCTCAAACTCTCATTACGTTAGCGTGGCATTTGCATTCAAACGAATTACCAAATGGATAAAAGTGCAGTATAGGTGACGTGCCTTAAACTGGCTTTACTCTTACTTAAGAATTAAAAGAACTTTAATTTTCCTTTGATGTCTTGTTTTTATGAGAATTTAAACAAATTTTTACATCATGATGGAATCACCATGTAATCTCCAAGTGGGAGCAAGAAAAATAAATACAGACCATGGGTGAGAAAACAGTCTATTTACCGAGCGCCTGTTGCTCAGTAGGACTTTTTACTGAGCTCTACCATGGATTCACACCAGGCATTGCTCTAACTTGAGTGGGGCTACCAAGGACTTGATCTTTTTACCAAACGCTACCCTGGGATCACACCAGCCAATGCTCTGACCCAAGTGGGGCTACCAAGTGCCAAGGACTTTTTACCAAGCGCTACCCTGCTCTAACAACAGACTGCAAATATATAATTTAATATTATGCTATATATTTATATATCAGAATATATTTATATATTTATATAAGAGAGAGATTGAGTGAGTGAGAGACAGAAAGAGAGAAAGAAAGAGAGACAGAAAGAGAGACAGTGAGAGGGAGAGAAAGAGAGAGAGACAGAAAGAAAGGGAGAGAGAGAAGAACCATAATCAGAGGGAATGTTAACAAACACCTATACTATATATTATAATTAATATATAGTGTAACATATATATATATATGTATATATATATATATTACATATAAATAACTTAACAATATATATATATATTTAAAGTACAATGTAAATAATTGAATATCCTGTTTTGTGCTGAATGGGGTTAAAAACTACAGTTGCAGTGGCGGGGGGGGGGAGGGGGGCATAGGGTCCTAAACCCCCCCCCTTATGAAGCTGAAACAGCCAGACCATAGGACCTTTTTTAAGGTTTTCTTTCAGTGTCCCTGGGCCTGACTGTCCCCTTTACCTCCAAATCCTGGGTCCCCCCCCCCCCCCTAAGTTGTCATGTGTGCAATGGTAGCGCTCGGTAAAAGTGTCCCTAGCACTTGGTAGTCCCAGGTATGCAAGAACACTACCCGTTGTAAGAGCAGGGTAGCCCTCGGTAAAAAGTTCCTAGAGCTCGGTAGCCCCTCAGAGGTCAGAGCATTGCCCAGTGCATGTGAACCCAGGATAGCGCTGGGTAAAAAGACCAACCTGAAACCGGTTTTTAAGGTAGGTCACCTGTACTGCACTTTTATCACCAGTTTTTTTTTTGTCATTCTAGACTAGGAAATGTTAGTACTGTTACCTGGTTAACTAATAATCCCTCTGCTCAATCGTAATCCTTATGATCAAAGTATAGTAATTATATATATAGTATTAACTAAATACGATCCTAGTCCTAGACCCCCAAAGGTAACCCTGTTGCCCTAGTGCGATGAAGCAAAACTGGTCACATGGGGTGTCACAGGACGTGGGGGCCATACCCCCCCCTTTATTATTACCACCCCCCTCCCCCCTCCCTTTATTATTACCAACCCCCCCCCCCCACCCCCCACCCCCTTTCCCAGGTAAAAAAAATACTGCAGTATACCGCAGTATTCCTGCAGTTTACTACAGTAATTCTGCAGAATACCACAGTTTACTGCAGTATAACACAGTTTACTGTTGTAAAGGTGCAGTATGCAAAGAGCTGACTGCAGTAATCCTGCAATATACCACAGTTTACTGCGATATACCTCAGTTTACTGCACAGTCTGCAGTAAACTAACATCGTGCAAAGAGTAAACTGCAGTCATACTGCAGTATGCTACATTTTACTGCAGTATACCACACTTTACTGCAGTCAACTTGGATTATGCACTTTGATTTCAACCGTATTAACAGATGAACTGCAGTATATCTGAGGTATACTGCAGTTTTGCTGCACCTCCTGAAGTATTACCGAAGTATGCTGCAAAATTATTGCAGTATTAATGACTATTATCCACTACACCATACGCTGTTGAAATAATATATGCATTATACACTAGATTTTTTAAA
Source organism: Sipunculus nudus (assembly GCA_026874595.1). Taxonomy (NCBI): domain Eukaryota; kingdom Metazoa; phylum Annelida; class Sipuncula; order Golfingiida; family Sipunculidae; genus Sipunculus; species Sipunculus nudus. Next base: position 62,071,177 of record CM049321.1, read on the forward strand.
GAAAATCATGTAGACTGATACATTACCCAGTAAAGGGGGCAGTTGAATGTATTAATTACTTTAATTATATGTTTAAATTTTATAAATTAAATATTTTATAAATTATATTTCAAATTATTTCACAATAATTGAAATCCCATCTGATTGAAATTGATTTTTTAAATCATAATCTGTTAAGAAGATATATATCAACAATTATTTTCAATTATATTAAAAAAGAATTTAAATGTCTAAAGTAGTTTTGATTTATTGGAATAACACAAACGGCTGATTCAGTTACTATAAAAATATTTAATTTTATCATGTGCAAAAAAAAATAATTATATATATTTATGGGTGTATATATATATATATATATATATATATATATATATTGATAGTTACTTTATAGAAAAAAACACTTACATGAATGAATTTTTATGAAAAGTACGTTTCAAAATAACAATAATATTTATAATAATAATAATAATAATAATAAAAATAATAATAACAATGATAATAATTTTAATAATAATAATTATTATTATAATATTATACTAATGTATGGCACCATATCATGAAAACTGTTATTATCAATAATTATTGTAATAATTATGAAAATACCGGTAAAAATTATAACAATTTTATATCATATTTTATGTTTTTTATATTATGATATCATTATGTAAGTATAGATCGATGTTTGTAATAATAATGATAATTATAATATAATATCAATAATATAGAAAAAAATAAAATAATAATAAATTAATAAGATAAATATAACTTATAAATTATATAAATAATTTTTTTTCTAATATATATATTATTGATTATTTTTAATGACATTTAAATTGATCATGTTTGCCATATATTCCATTAACTGAATGTGAGGAACTATTATATTAATGCTGCAGTAGCAGAATTTTATTTGAAATATGAAAAAAATTGTATTATATAAAATTATTGAATATAGAAATATTAAACAAAATATGAATTTACCAACAAGAGATCATTGTTTAATTTTAATTTATTTATCTTTTTATTTTAAATGAAAATTATATATATTTATTTATCTTTACAATAACATTAACTTAAATTGAATATCAGTGGTTAATATATCTAAATTTAAGGAAACCCTTAACTATTCTTCAAAATGTCCGTCTTATTTAACTATCGTTAAATTTAGAAATACAACGTGCATACAATCTTACGATATATTTTTACCACTGAAAGGACTATTTTGTATGGCGTAATCCAAAGTCTCTTTGTATGACGTCACACAGCGCATGGGCCCGCGTAGTGATAAAAAATGAGTGCGGGTCATGTCGTCTGCTATGTGTGTGACAGACAGTCGAGGATATTTCGGCCGGTTGAACACAAAGTTCCGTCAAGAAGTTCAAAATTTTATAGTTTCTACGTACTTTAGACTTCATTTTCACGGAGGGAAAGATTATTATTAGAGTACGCTTTCTCTACAACGTCTGATTAGCGGATAAATGCAGCCAGTTGTTGACCGATGTCAAGGACACTGGTTGAATTCCCGGATGTCCGGTGTCCGAAGTCGGTGGTGATACAAGACGTAAATAAATTGCTATGGTGAGCAATGGATTTCTGACAAACTTTGCTGTGTGACCATGAATAATCAAATCTTGCTTTTTTAAATTTCAGGAATGTTACCTTTTCACATGATTCATCTATTACCAAGAGACTGATGTTAATAATTATCATGTTCATGTACTTCTTGGTTGTTTACTGTTATTTTAATTTTTGACATTTTCTTTTCTTTTATTTGAATGACAATGTCATCGTGACTGAAAGGTATTAATAAGTATACACAAATGCATATTTTTTTTCGCAGATGCCAACATATGCTGTTATATTGCATTTTTTTTATGCATAGCCATATGTTACAGATTTTCCAATGTTATTTGTTATTATGCACAATTGGCAACATCATAACCATATTAAAAAAGGAACATCTTTATACATGATGGTTTCAGTTTATTTTAATTTACATACCAACAGTACAAGGAAGTTCCATATCTTAAAAAAATAATGCATATTAAATTATTTACATTCTGAATATGTTTGAAAAAAAGTTCAGTTCAGGGCATTTTATCCCAAGGATTCTAGAAAATATTTAAATATAGTTTGTTTACTTTATTATATAGTATGTTACTTTATATAGTATATTATGGTTTGTGTATTTAATATAAATTCCAATGATGGTGGTCAGTCATCATTTGACATTACTGATAACTGAACTGTAATGGTATTACAATTAAATTTTATATTAATATAGATTTGTTAATATTAATCAAAGTTGGATATTTGTTTGTTACATGTTAGTGGGGTTTTTTTTTCAAGTTCTTATAAAAAAATAAATATTTCAAAATATCTAAAATAACATTTCTGCTTTATTTAGATGGAATATACACATGAAAAACAACACCCTCAAGAGATCTCAACCCAACCTCCTATTCAAGCCCTTCACATTTTTTTGTCATTCTGGAGGACACTGCAATGAATATGCAGGCAAGCAAAGAAACAATGGCACTGGACCCCATGTTCAAAGCAGTTGATAAGTTTAATACAGAATACACTCATTATATGGATTCATAGCACAAGTTTGATTTAGTATGGTATGAGTGAAAACCTCACAAGTAACTCAGATTTTATGGACAGATATTTCTACTGTGTTCATTGAAGATTAAGTGATACCAGGAATTATTCTATCTTTCAAGACTCCCTTTTTTTCCAAAAGCTGGATTAGTTATGTACTGTTAATTTTATAGGTTAAAGGGGGAGCTGTTAGTGATGAATGGCGAAATTCTTGTTAAAAGAAAAAAAAAACTCAGATGGAAAGGGGTACAAATAGGACCACTGAAAGGTGTAGAATAATCCCTAGGTAGATAGTACTTTCAGATGTTCATTATCCATTATATTACTACATAATGCTTGTACTGAACAGCCTAGTGAAAATATAATAAAGTATAAAAACCTTACCGTTGGAATGTTCAGTGTGATTTATTGCTTTTACAAGTTTCCATTTAGTTTGTCTAATTGTATTTTTGATAATTTGTTATTCCTAAGGCTAATGCATATACGTTTTATGTGAACGCTTACAAGTCAGTTGGGTGAAAAGAAACAGAACAAATGTATGTGTGCACAATATTAGGACAACATCAGTAATTCTGAAAAAAAAAATGTTCTGATTATGTTCAAACTATATATGGGGTTTATTAAAGAAATCTCGACAATTGGCTGGCATCTGCATGGCGACCTGGGTTCAATCTGAAACATGGCAATGAGAATCAGTTGTAGTGGCCCATCTTGGTCTTTTAGTTTCCTCTTCCCTATGAGACTACCAAACGCAACTTTCCAAGCCAGGGATACGGCTTGCATTAGTTATAATGACCAGTTCAATCCATGTAAGATAAATAAGTTTATATATTTTATTCAAACACAAATATCATATGTCAGGTTCAAGGTATCAGGAAAAAAAATTGACCATACAAAATAATGCAGCATTTGAAATTGACATAGAAATAAGAAACAAAATAATTATATACTTAACTTACATAAGTTTATTAAAAACAGCTGAAATATTATTAGCTCAGCTGACTATACGTCACCTGAGCTATAGTCATGGTCCTTTGTCTGTCGTCAGTCTGGCCATCTTTTAAAACTGTAAGAGTGTAAGACATACAATTTTTAGCTCAGCTGACTATAAGTCATCTGAGCTATAGTCGTGGTCCATTGTCCGTCGTCCATCCGTCTGTCCGTCCGTCCGTCCGTAGATGTGGCACGTTTTGAAACCGTAAGACCTAGGAATCCAAAATTCAGCATAATGTTAGATGTCCCCAAGATCTCCTACCAAGCCAAAAACTGGGTCTTTGCGACTTCGTTCCTTTGAGAAATTAAGGAAAAACTTCAATTTTTTATTTAAAACCTATTTTCACACTTCAGGACTGTCTAATATTGAAACCACTCATCTAATATTGAAACCACTCATCTGTTTTTCCTCATATTTACCATAAATATTCCTCTATATAGTTCCTATGTACAAGTCAGAAATTAGGTCTGTATTATATAATTTAAAAAAGTTATGGACCAAAACATAATGCATTTTGGAAAAAATTAGGAAAGATATTTGATCACTTAACACAAAACATGTTGAAGCTATGGACTTTTTTTCCAGTAATATAACTTTATTTTATCAAAATTAAATTGTATACCCAAAATAAGATCAAAATCTTTTAAATTTTTTAAAATATTAACAAAAATAAAAAATTGGTACCTTAAATTTTGCCCAACTTTGACCATGGCACGTTTTTTTCCTGTAAGTTCTGTGGATCTAATTTTCACAGCATGTACAAATAAGGATTTAATCTGTTAAAATCTGAAATTTGAAAATAAAAGCTGCAAAATTAGGCTAGTTATTGAATTTTTTTGGAGGCTCTTGTTGTATTCCCTAACATTGTCAAGCAGTCCACTTTGGTCACTGTTGGTCATTCAGTGCAGCTCTCTATGCTCCCAAGGTTGTTGGCATAATGTTAGATGTCCCCAAGATCTCCTACTAAGCTGAAAACGGGGTCTTTGCGACTTTGTTCCTTTGAGAAATTAAGGAAAAACCTCAATTTTTTATTAAAAACCTATTTTCACATTTCAGGACAGCCTAACAACGAAACCACTCACCTGTTTTTTCTCATATTTACCATAAATATTCCTCTATATAGTTCCTATGTACATGTCAGAAATTAGGTCTGTATTGTATGATTCAAAAAAAGTTATGGGCTCAAACATAATGCATTTTGTAAAAAATCAGGAAAGATATTTGATCACTTAAAACAAAACATTTTAAAGCTATGGACTTTTTTTCCAGTAATATATCTTTAATTAATCAAAATTAAATTGTATACCTAAAATTAGATCAAAATCTGTTAAATTTTTTAAAATATTAGCAAAAATAAAAAATAGGTACCTTAAAATTGCCTAAATTGACCATGTCACGTTTTTTTCTTATAAGTACATTTGATTTAATTTTCACAGCCAGTTTACATGTGGATTTAATCTGATGAATTTTGAATTTGAAAGTATAAGCTTAAAAATTAGTCTAGCTATTGAAGTTTTTTAGAAGCCTTAATGTATTTGTATTTTCTAGCATCATGACCCTACTTTTGTTTACCTGGTAGATGTAATTGTAAATATTCATATTCTTCCATACATTTCCTATGTACATACCAAAATTTCGGTCAGTATTGCATAATTTGTTGAAGTTACAGGCCCAAACATAATGCACCTTGTAAAAAATCAGGATATATATTTACTCACTTAAAATAAGAATGGCTGAGACTTTTTTTCAGGAATATAACATCATTTAATCAAGATTCAATTGTATACCGAAAATTAGATCTGAAAAATGCATTTTTTTTTAAGTTATTAGCATAAATATAAAATCAGTACCTTAAATTTTGCCCAACTTTGGCCACAGCACGATTTTTTCCTGTAAGTACTGTGGATGTTATTTTCACAGCATGTACACATAAGGATTTAATCTGTTAAAATCTGAAATTTGAAAATAAAAGCTGCAAAATTAGGCTGGTGATTTAATTTGTTTGGAGGCTCTTGTTGTATTCCCTTACATTGTCAAGCAGTCCACTGAGGTCACTGTAGGTCATTCAGTGCAACTCTCAGTGCTCCCCAGGCTATTATGTAATCCCATCACTCAGGCAAGCCCTCACTCTTGTTGAGCTTGATCAGGCTGCCAGCATAAATACCACAGGGAGCCTTTCTCTCCCCCCCCCCCCCCCCCCACCCCACCCCACCCCATTCTGTTGACAGACGTGTACTCTAAACAAGATGAATCTTATAATTTCACATTTTTTCAGCGATGAACAGTAACAACAGAGACCCCTCCCTGACCCACCGCTTCGATACACAGGACTAATATACAAGACAAAGCTTATAATTTTTATGTTAAAAAAATTCTTTTTGTTGAGACTTGGACAATTTTGATTTTTTTAAAGAACAAAATTTTCTGGAATTTAATCCTAATATTCAAATATGGTAAAATATAAGGACCTAATGCAAGTGCTAACTGACAAGATTTAAGAAGATATAAATACTTAGTAGCATTTCATTCATATCTCTTAAAATTGGCGGGGCCTAGGTGTGAATAACACTGTTAAACCTAGTTTTTAAAATTAGGAATATTGGTCAAACTTTGTGGGATTAATTTTTAACTCATATGGCCATATATTTAACTTTTGAAAACTTAATTACCTTCACACATTATTTGTTTATGAAATGGAACTTTTATATGACACTTACCGTAGGCCCATTTTTTCCCTTGGTGCATCACTAAATGGTTTCAGGCCAAAGATTTCATTTATTACACAGTCCATATGCTTTAGCTCATGTCCATTATTCTATAATTTACAGAGATTCATTTAAGCTGGGCCATTTTCTCTTAGCTTTTCAAATGGTTTCTGTAGTCACTTGCTTTGATTACAGATGCAGGGTCCCACTCCAGGTCACTGGAAGTCAGCTATGCCAGGGTTTCTGATTTGTTACAGTCACTGGGGGAGATCCCCTGCTGTGACAGGTGTACAGTTATTCTCATATCACCACCCAAATTCCCCCCCCCCCCCCCCCCCCCGCAAACCCAACCCACCAAGTGTTATGCAGTAATTGTTATTGTTTTCACTGTATCTCCTTAATTGTAATGCTGTTTCCACTCCGATATGCAAAAACTTTCCTTGAAAAAATAATTCAAGGTGTAATCCAGAAGATGCAATGTTGTGTAATGTAGCATTTTTAAAGAAATCAATTTTCTTTTAAATGATTTTAACAAATATAATTGAACCCATCAGTATGCTTAAATTATTATAAAATATGAAGCACATTATGGATAAATAAAGACACAATTAACAATTGTGAAATCTAAATCAAGTAGTATTTTTAGATATTTATTGTTTTGCAGATTTAAAAGATATATTTTTGTGGTAAAAAATAAATAAACATTTGTATGCATGATGTGGTGTTATCTGACAAGATTGAGATTTATGATGATGCAATTGAGAATTATGAATCAACTTTTATATTCAGATATATATGTTAAATTGGAAATGTATAGAAATATAAACTTAAACTAGAAAATAATTGATGTGATAAAAAAATGAGGATTTAATACAAAGATTTGTTCATTATTTTCCTGCCTCAGCAGAATTTGAGATCAGGCTTTGTTTGCCCTGTTTTATGTTGTTAATTAGCTATATTTCAACTGTATACATTTAATAAAAAAATACATATATATTTAATAATATATATTATACAAAAAAATAGATGCAATTGAACAAATGTGTTAACTACTGAAATGTCAACAGTTAATCGAAAAACCAACTAATGATCATGGTAATAGTACAGATCATTTTTCACAAACTGCTCACATGCTTCAGTTTCAACATTAGGAAACACATGGTCAGGTCACAAAATATTTTTTGCAACAATTTCTTGCTCATCAATACAAACCAATCATATAAACCAACCATGGCCTTTATTACCTCTTCCTCTTACACTTTATCTCCATTTGATATTATTGCTTGCCGGAATCAAAGATTTCGGCAAGCATATTGGTCAGTTGCGTATGTCTGTTTGTTACTTGCCGGAATCAAAGATTTCGGCAAGTATGTTGGTCAGTTCCGTATGTTTGTTTGTTTGTTTGTTTGTTTGTTTGTTTGTTTGTTTGTTTGTTTGTTTGTTTGTCTGTCTGTATGTCTGCGCGCTACAAGCCACAATTTTAAAGCAATCGCTCTGAAAATTTTACATTAAGTGTAAAATCGGTTCTTCTCGGAGCCTATTGTTTTTGGCCATGACCGTTCAAAGGTCAAGGTCAGGGTTACCAAAAACTCTTAAAACAGATTTTTCTTCATATCTTCGTCAATAATAATCGTAGCTGCTAAATCTGTAGCTCATTTTATTCCTCATTATGTTAGCTTTCCATGTGCTAGAAAATATGTCCGGTCAATGGTTACCATGGTAACGTATTTTTGGGGGAAAATCAGAAAATTCGAAAATTTCCCTCCAAATTTCTCAATTTTTAAGTTAGAGAGCTCTAGTTTTTTGCATTGTGTAGCATTTTATACGCTCTGTGCTAAATTAATGCAAGTCTCGCAAAATCTCGTGCCATTTGTCGTCAAATGAGACTTTTCGAGATTTCATTAAATACGATCTAGAGGTCGCAGTTTTACAGCTGAGGTTCTGAAAGTGACAAATTTTCTGTTGTTCTGTATTATCTCGAACTTGTTTTTTCATTTTTCGAAAATAGCCACCAGGGGGCGTGGTACTGGAAACACTACAACTTATCATTTTTCCGCAATATCTTAAAAAATATTAAGCAAATAACAATTTTTTTTGTCGCATCTAAAACTAGGATCATTGCCTTATTCCATCCGACATATAGCCTTGTGCGGCCGTTGCCATGGTTACCAAATTTTTGGGTTAAACTTGACGATCTGAAAATATGTAGTTTTTGGCTTCTATCTCGGTTAATATTTATGTTTTAAGGGTCTAGTTTTTTGCATAAGGCTGCTTTCTCTTGGTTCTAAGCCATTTAATTGCAAGTCTCGTCAAATCTCGCTCGGTTTATTGCCAAACGAGAAATTACGAGATTTCACAGAAATGCTTATAGCTTGATCACGGTTAATGCTAAAATGGAGTAGTTTTCAGCATTTGGAAGCATTTCAGAAGCTGGACATGATTACACTGCAAATCTCGCCACATCTCGTATCATCTCCCGCCAAACGAGAATATTTTAGATTTCAAACAAATGTCTTTATCTCGGTCATTTTCATGCTAGATATTTTATTTTTCTATTGTTCAAGAATCATTTGACTAGTTTTAAGTGACAAAAGTGAATGTCTCGTCATATCTCGCACCATTTCTTGTCAAACGAGAACATGGGACCATTCAAAGAAACGCCTATAATTGTGTTATTTTTATGTGGAAGACTTAAAGTTTTCAGCATTTGATAGCGTCTAACATTCTCGGTCACATTATATGATTATATTGTAAGTTTCTTCAAATCTTGCATCGTTTTTCTTCAAATAAAAAAATTACATCCAATTGCCATGACCATAGGCGATGGCAGTATGTGATAGTAAATGTCGGCAGGGGCATTACATTTGACAGTTGGAGCTTTGTTCTATGGATGTGCGATGGTCCATTAAAAGACACAATTCGGATTGATCCCACCTGTGCTTTTGGTGGTGGCCTCTTTTCATGGTTTGTATGGCCGCACTTTGAGGATTTCAATGCATTGAGAGCTTAATGACCTGTTGTAAAGGATAATCCCTTTAAAAAAAAAAAAACAAAGAGAGAGGCTCCCCGAAATGTTACTGAATGCAGAGATAGTGTTGCTGGTAAGCACAATCACAACTATAATATCAGGGACGGATCCCCGATTTGCAGTTGGGTGTGTCAAATCAGGGACGGATATCCGGTTTGCAGTTGGGGGTAGGGGTTAAATATAAATTATACATCATATAATAATAATAATAATAATAATAATAATAATAATAATAATAATAATAATAATAATAAAAATAACATACTAATAAAATTTCGCGAAGCTTACTTTTATCATTTTGGAAAATAACCACCAGATGGCGCTGCAGTAATCATTATTGTACCATATCTCCAAAACTATAAACTGTGTCACAACTTTGATTGTAGCATCTGAAACTAGATTTAACGGTTTATCCTCTTGGTTGCTCTTTCATATTCTTCCCTTACCATGGTGACCTTGTGTAGGTTACAATTCATGAAATTCAAAGTATGAAGAATTATTCGAATAGACTGTGGCTTATTTTATTCATGCTTTCAATTTTGTATGGCATGAGTACACGACCTTCACCTGGAGTTTTTTTTTCTGTCTGTCTGGCTGTTTGTCTGTCTACTCGTCTGCGACTTTTGAAATTCAGTAAAACCACATAAAGATGTGTTTATGTTTTCCAAACAATAGGGGTTGGTCATTTGACCTGTTCCAAATGTTTTTTGCCTTTCTACTGTTTGTTGTCTGTTAGTTTGACTTTCTAATTTCTACTTCCGGCAAGTCCCGACCTATGGTCGTCTAGTCTGTTTGTCTGTCTGTTTGTTTGTTTGTCACCACTCTCCTGGCCACAATTTTGCCACAATAACCTTGAAACTTACAGTGATGTTCGAAAACATAATTTCTAGGTGCCCTATTGTTTTTAGTTAAAATAGGTCAAAGGTCAAGGTCGTCAAAACTTCTCAAAACGTTTTTTTCTTCATATCTTTGTGACTATTAGTCGTATCTACTTCAACAATAGCTCATTTTAATCGTCATTCCAAGGCCTGTCATCTGGCGTGTAGCTGACTCAAATTTGCCGTAACCATGATTACAAATTTTTGGGGAAAAGTCATGATATTCGAAAATAAGGGATCTTATTTTTCTAACTTTGTCAGTTTTAAAGCTAGAGTGATCTAGTTTTTTGCATCAGGTAGCATTCAACTAGTACTACAAAATTTTATTACAAGTCTTGCAGTATCTCGTAAGATATCTCGTGAATAGAGATATTTCGAGATTTCATTCATCTTGCGCCAAAGGCCACATTATTGCAGGAATCTTTTTGAAACTGACATATCATAAGTCCTACACTTGTATCTCGAAATTGTTTTTTCATTTTTTGAATATGGCTCCTAGGGGGCGCTGCACACGACCCTCACACAAATATCATTACATTGGCCATATCTCTAAAACCCAAAGCCTCAATTACATAAACTATAGCTTATTTTTTCCCTCTGAGTCTTCTCCATAAACTGATAATGTCATCTGGTCTCAATGTTGTGTCACTTTGTCATTGTGTCCGTCTGTTTGTCAGTTGTCCTCAAATTCGCCTGCTTGCTCTTGCGTCTCACATATAGCATTCTACAGGCCACAGTTTTGAAAGAATCCTTTTGAAACTATTACATCTTAAGTCTTACACTAATATCTCGAAACCAATTTTTCATTTTCCGAATATGGCCGCTAGGGGGCGCTGAACTCGAACCTCTCCCAACATATCATGCTTTGGCAATATCTCCAAAACTATAAACCTCAGTTACATAGACTGTAGCTTTTTTCTTCCTTTGAGTCGTCTCCATAATCTGGAGTAGTCATCTGGACTCAATCTTGAGGCACTTTGTCAGTGTGTCCATCTGTTTGTCAGTTGTCCTCAAATTCGCCTTCTTGCTGGTTCTTGTTTGTTTGTCACCACTCTCCTGGCCACAATTTTGCCACAATAACCTTGAAACCTTCAGGGATGATGAAAAAGAAAATTTCTAGGTGCCCTATTGTTTTTGGTTAATATAGGTGAAAGGTCAAGGTCAAGGTCGTCAAAACTTCTTAAAACGGTTTTTTCTCCATATCTGTGTGACTTTCAGTCGTATCTACTTCAACAATAGCTCATTTTAATCGTCGTTCCAAGGCCTGTCATCTGGTGTGTAGCTGACTCAAATTTGCCGTAACCATGGTTACAAATTTTTGGGGAAAGTCAGGATATTCGAAATTAAGGGGTCTTATTTTTCTAACTTTGTCAGTTTTAAAGCTAGAGTTATCTAGTTTTTTGCATCAGGTAGCATTTAACTAGTACTACAAGTTTTAATTACAAGTCTTGCAGTATCTTGTAAAATATCTCGTGGATAGAGATATTTCGAGATTTCATTCATCTTGCGCCAAAGGCCACATTATTGCAGGAATCTTTTTGAAACTGACCTATCATAAGTCCTACACTAGTATCTCGAAATTGATTTTTCATTTTTTGAATATGGCTGCTAGGGGGCGCTGCAAACGACCCTCACACACATATCATTACATTTGCCATATCTCTAAAACCCAAAGCCTCATTTACTTAAACTATAGCTTATTTTTTTCCTCTGAATCTTCTCCATAAACTGATAATGTCATCTGGTCTCAATCTTGTGTCACTTTGTCAGTGTGTCCGTCTGTTTGTCAGTTGTCCTCAAATTTGCCTGCTTGCTGGTTCTTGCGTCTCACATATAGCATTCTACAGGCCACAGTTTTTAAAGAAGCATTTGAAAACTGATGCATATTATGTTTTACAGAAATATCTAAAAAAAATTTTTTCTATTTTCCGGATATGGCCGCTAGGTGGCGCTGCACATGACCCTCACACACATATCATTATATTGACCATATCTCTAAAACCCAAAGGCACAATTACAGAAACTATGGCTTATTTTCTTTCCCTGAGTCTTCTCCATGACCTAGTAATGTCATCTGGTCTCAATCTTGTGTCACTTTGTCAGTGTGTCTGTTTGTCAGTTGTCCTAAAATCCGCCTACTTGCTGGTTCTTGCGTCTCATATATAGCATTCTACAGGCCACAGTTTTTTTCAGGAATCCTTTTAAAACTGGTACATCTTATGTGTTACACTAATATCTCAAAACAGATTTTTTATTTTCTGGATATAGCCACTAGGGGGCGCTGCACTTTCACCTCCCCAACATATCATGTTTTGGCTATCTCTCCAAAATTATAAACCTTACCTACATAAACTATCGCTAATTTTGCTCTTCTTCACATTCGGCGCTTTTGTCTGTAATCTGTTATCACAGATGTGTCAGTATGTCTGTCTGTTCATCTTTTGTTGTCAGCTTTGTCTGCTTCCTCGTTGCTTTGTCTGATATGTCATTTTACAGGCCACAACTTCTCAGCAAACGCTGAGGGTCATTCAAATAATAGAAAACCCACAATATGTTCTGTCTGTCCGTCTGTCTGTCATTTCAACTTCCGGCAAGCGCTCGACCTCTGGTCGTCTAGTTTTAGATTTTTACCTTCAAGGTTAACGTCAGCTGAGCACAGTGACCCATAGGTCCCTTGTTTTATATTCAAATGTGATTATATGACATGTTTGAATATATAATAAGGTGTAAATACTTTGTAGCTTTTCATTCTTATCTATTAAAGTTAGCTAAATCATGTTATGAAAGACACTTGAACATTCAATCAGGATTACTTGGAAAACTATCATGGGATTTAATTTTTAGCTCAAATGGCCATATATCTAACTGTTGAGAAATATTATATTTGGTCATTTCTGTGTTTTTGAAATGTATCTTTTCATATAACATTACTTTTCCTTATTGTATCATTAAATGGTTTCATACAACAAGTTTTACATATTACACTTTGCACATGCAGTGTATACCTAAGTGGCTTGTTTTAACTTGCTTATCAAAATGGATTGATGCTCATTTGAAAATTGTAAAATACAAACTTTTTGCATTTGCTAAAATTTAAAAAATTCAGCTGAGCAACATGACTCATGGGTCCTTTGTACATTTGTATTAAAAATAACCTGTCTGATAATCTGGGAAACTGGCCAAAAAGGAACATGCATCATGGTCAGTGTAATTACAAAACGTAGCTCTAGCCAATAATTTCAGATTATTTTAAAATTTTAACTCAAAGGATTTTGTACTAAGTTGTAGTAGGTGATGTTTTCACTTTCTGTAATGCATAATATAGTCTTATAAGGCAACTGGCCAATTAACTTTAAAAAATCAGTTTCAGTTTGGACAACTTTAGTAATTTTTTTTAAACGATTTTAATTAACTGATTTAAATAAATCATACAGCCCTGGTTTATTGTATAACACCCTGGTATACTGTTGATTTAAAATAACTGCATGGCTGAGAAACACAACCTTTGTGAATCCACAGCACAGGAGAAGTGAATATGCAAATGAAGACAAATAAACTCAAGCCGAAACCAATGAATAGGAGAGAAACACACATTATTGTATTGTAATGCAATTATACTGCAGTATTGTATACTGTGGTATATGTACTCCTGCAGTACTGGACTGAAGTGTTGCAAAGCAGTATGTTAAGTATAAATACTATATATATATATATATTATACTGCAGTAATGTACTGCAGTCTGTGTGCTACAGTTTTGTACTGCAGTGCATATATATGGTATACTGCAGTATACTGCAGATATATACTGCTGTACTGTACTGCAAATTTACTGCAGTCTGTGTACTGCAGTATTGTACTGCAGTGCATATAAGGTATACTGCAGTACACCTGCAAAAAATTACTGCAGTATATTCTGCATACTGCAGTGTTTTTGCGGGTGCAGTATATTTATTGCATTATCTTGCTGCATTTTTACTGCAGTATTTTCCATCAAATACTGCAGTACTTTTTACCTCATACTGCAGTAAATATACTGCTCCCGCAAAAACACTGCTGTATTCTCCAGTTTTACTGCAGTATTTTTTTCACCTAATACTGCAGTATTTTTCACCTAATACTGCAGTGTTTATACTGCTCCCGCAAAAACACTGCTATATAACAGTAATTTCCTGCAGTTTACTGTGAGTATTACTGCAGTATCCAACGTGTGCAGTAAATTTACTGCTCACGCAAAAACAATGCTGTATTACACTAATACTGCAATATTTTTTCTGCAGTTTTACTGCAATATTTTTTCACCTGGGTTATTATTACCACCCCCCACCCCCCCCACCCCCACCCCCAGCAAACTCCAACTTAATTACTTCGCAGGCGTACTATTTTGATGATATTATACGTTAAACACATCACGTGACTTTCTCACCTTCTCATAAACACTTTACACTTGACCAGTAGACGAAACTCTTCATTGTTGCCTGTGAAAGAACGATAACAAATGAACGATAATAAAGTTTTCATATACGAAAATATGGCAAGAAATTGGAAATCTTGGGGAAATGGTGGAGAAAGAGAAGGAAAACTCTGAGGTCATTTGCAAAATCCTGGATTAATATTCCATAGTCAAATCCGGCTTTGCATTCGATTTTCGATGAGGCCTACAGAGGGTTTTTTTTTGGGGGGGGGGGGGGGGGAGGGGGCATCACATTGCATGGTAGAATGTACATGGAGCGAATATGCGAACAAAACTGTCACATTTACTGCGGATAGCTCTTTATTCACGAGGATCTAAAGGTAATGAAAACAACTGGTCCATCGATCGGCCATGACGCTCAGCTGAACTTTTTCAGTCGAATGCAAGCTATATCACCTGGCAATTGAAAATTACAATAATTAAGGCACTGGAGCAAATATAGATCATACATTGACAACATACATTTCTAATATAACGATCATAAAGAATATGATTGTCTGTTTGTTTTCTACGTGTTGTAAAACTTGGGAAAGGTATACATTGCGGCGCGATTTGGGTGAAGTAGTGGTGTAAATGTTTACAAACAATAGCACGTGCCACACGTTTAAGCATGTGTTTGGTAAATGGACGCGATTCTGGGGTGACAGGTGACGTCCAGGAACATGTGGTCCGCCATGTTTGTATACCGTAGTTGCCCCAGCAATCCAGGTCACGTACCCCGCTGTAGTTTCGTGTCGTCACATCACCTAGCTTGCAGGAATCTATCAATGTCTCAATAGACTTTGATCCTGTACGGAGGTTGATTGGGGTAAACAAAAAGGGTAACCCCTGTATGTATCCGCCAACGAGGATAGTTTTATTCATTTATGTAAAGAAAACAGCTATGCGCGTACACTATAAAGTGTTGTTGTGGATTGTATAAGTTGAATACAAACCTGTATTGGACCTGTTTTCGAGTTCACTCTGGCTAATATATTAGTGGTTGTTGAATATGTCAGTGGCGGATCCAGAGGGGGAGCTTTGGGGGCTGAAGCCCCCCCCCCCCCCGTAAACCACTGATATAGGCCTTTTTATAAGAGAAATATGTATATCTTTGCGTTATGTCCTTATGTCATTTGCATTAATTTATTTATAATTTCCATATAGCATTAAAAAAAACCGACCAATTCAAGAACAACAAAAACATGGGATAAAAATGGAACTAAAAGCGTGTGTCTGTGCAATGCCCATATCTATTTATATTTTAGAAGAATAAATTGGAATACCCACAATGGATGCAGACATTAACATTTCTATACAAATTATTTCTACGCCGTTCACGTAGAATGTTGCAGCTTCTTAAGGCTTCGACATCTTGAACGACATTTTTTTCAAGTGGCCTTGTTTTGGGAAATTCATGCACTCTTGATCGATTTGAACTGAATGATATTGTATTATCGTTCAGTTAAAACACAGTAAACAGTGTATGTACATGCATAGTCTTTTTTATGATTGCAGAATTAAGCTCTAACGTGCAGGCTCTTCATTAATAACATGTAAATGATAAATGACTAAAGTTGGGGCTGTAAATATCCGTTTGAACACATAGTCGAACACTTTGTTGGACGTATATGGTGAAAAGAACAACTTTTTCAAAATGTGACAGGAAAATTAAATATTATATAAACAGCATCAATTGATGAATATTTCTTATCGATCAGCAATGCAGTTATGGATGGTACATAAATATGTACTAGATAACAAATGCTTTGTAATACATCAAGACGTACACGCCAGAGATCAAATTTACCGTAAGCTGATAAGCTCTTTAATATAGTAGCCGCACACAGGGAAGAATAATTCAAGCTACTGGTTATTCAAAATAATCTCGAATGAGTAAAATCAACTTGAAATTCAGCTGTAGTTCGAGTATATAACTAATTATAATGGGGTATCGGTTTGCCTCACATTAATATTTACATAATTCAGTGTTGCTTATTACTTTTGAATGTTTAACGTTTGCGTTTATTTTATGAATGGGTAAACTTCGTTTTGATATAATGGAGGAATGCTTATAGATGCGTCCTTGCAGCATGTGCTCGGTTCTAATTTTCCACTCCTTAATTTGATATGATCACCAATGATAATTGAAAGGGCATGGGGTTAGTATATAATTGCCCCCCCCCCCACTCAAGTTCTCAAAATATGCGAATACCATGAAGTTATATGCAAATTTGCAAAAAAGTCTTTTCGTACATAAGGATCACGATGAGGCTTTTTTTGGGTTTTTTTCATGTGTATTCACTGGTATTTGTGTAATTTTACCTATCTAAAGAGCAGCTGTCATAAGTTATATACATGCATGTGTGTTTTTACAGATTAATATATTCCATCAAGCCTGCATTTATATATATAACACATACTGGAGGTTTTCTTAATCAAGGAAATGTTGCTTCTTTATTATATATTGCGCCAAATTATTTAGCTGTTATGCTTTTTTGTTATTTATTTAGTATTTCTGCCTGTCAAGCATTGTTTAGGAGTATACAACGGATGAGTGAATATATTTTCAAATAAAATTACCAATAATCATAATGTGAAAATTTTTACTTTTGAGTCTACATTTACGTTTCGTCCAAACATTGCCCATGTTTTTACACTTATATATATATATATATATATATATATATATAAATTATAATTTGCACTTTATCTGTATCAAATTAAAAACAGTTTCTGATTCTAGCCCCCTCCCCCCTGTTGAAAAATCCTGGATCCGCCCCTGTATGTACCTCAGGTAAAAAAAAACTGAAAATGACAACTGCGTGTTTAACTAGATATTCATATGGCACTCAACAGCCTCTCTTACACAAAAGTAAGCACTCTTTTATTTATAGAAGTATCCTGCTAAATGCATTTACCGTTTAACAATAACAGACACCCGGCCTAGGGGTCTTCAGATATATTTTTTCAATCTGTAGCATAAAGCACCATGCATGTCATCTGGTAATTCTGAGATAAGCGGCAAATGAAAGGTTTTCAGAGCTTGTATGATTTTAATCAAGTTACTTTATTTGTGATTTAAATCAAGCTGATAATACAATTAAAAATGAAGATCCATATCTAACCCATATCATTCACTTGGTTTATACACGTGTGGCACAATTTGAAAGTCATTTTCATGTCTAACATCTTGCACCCATCGCCGAGAGAGATAAGGAAATTAATCCATTAGCGCGGAAGATACTCTACATGGGATTGTACAAAAAAAAGAAGCGTAAAGTTGCCTTTCCACACATTTTCTTTTTTGGATGTCGCAGACTGGTTCATGTTGGCAAATGTAATATATTACATCGACGTCGAGTTTTATTGGTAAAGGTGACGCTTAATTGATTACATAGACAGAACAAGAATAAGGGTGTCGATAAGTATATACTTTGATAATTTATAGAGAATATACTGTAATATGTTTTAAGTAAATATTTAAAAAACTTGTTCACTTGTGACACAGAGTTCCAGCTTGGAACTTGTAGAAAATAGTATATAAGATTACTGCAAATCCAATTGACTCAATTGAACACAAATTCTTTTCATATCCGAAAATGAACACATTTTGGAATAAATTTGACCAGTTGTGGGAAAAGTATGATAAAACAAAACTTTCATTATCACTCGACACAATTCTGTTTGGGTCTAACGATAAAACGAAATCGATTCATGCTGATAATCTGATTTTTTTTTATATTACAAGCTAAAATGTATAGACACAGGTGAAAATGATCTGATAAAGAAAATTTGTTCAGTATTTTCCTTGGTCAAATACTTTCTGAATTTAACTGTAGTAGGTAGCTCTTTACAGTACACGAGATGAAAAAAAAAATATTTAATGAGCGATGGAAACCCCTCTATAATGAAATTGATACCAAAAGTGAAGATCAATTTGATACCGACCAGGTTTTTCTAGACAATAATGTCAATAAATTTGGAATTTTTATAATAAATGCACAGGTAACTGCTTATTTATTATTCCAATTTTTAGCTTTCTGGACTTTGATTAATATTTGAATAATAATAATAATTAATATTCCGAATTTCCTCTATTTTTTTGTAGTTTTTATCGGCAGTCTTTGGCCAAGTTGGGGTCACCTGAGGTTTCAATTCCACTTACATAAAGTTGATGAACTTCAATTTCAGTTCAGTGTGTTGCCGGAGAATATATCGTGTTTAATTCAGTCCAAATATTTTTATAATTTAAATAAAAGGGCCCTTAGTATAATTAAGTGTTTCCCGGTACCCACCTAAATAAAATATTAAACAAAATATCCTATATATTGTAAGTAACATTCATGTTTATCCATGATTAAGATATTAAATGAGGAAACGTTCCCAGGATTGATATTGCAGTGGATGGTGCCAGTCTATAATTATTTCAAAACATAAATATATCTGCTTTTACATGGAATGGCAATATGATCATACAGGCATCGGGTTAATATTCATGATAAAAAATTAAACCATTCAAACACTTCATGGCATGACAAGATGCTGACAATGGATGGTGTTACCCTTTACCATAAATATAATTATTTGATTATTGTAAATACGAAGTCGAAGGGACACATCCTTCGACACATCCGAGGTTCGACACAAGCGGGTTTTATTTGGTAATAATTTAACCAGGGTTGTCCGGAATATCGAGTCTGTAACTTCGACATAAGCGGGGTATTCGACATAAGCGAGTTCGACACAACGAGGTTTCACTGTATATGAAGAGTTCAAGAGTGAATCAAATGAAAACAGTGGTTCAGGGATTCTGTGTGTGAATCATGCTCAGATGTAATATTAACTGAATTTTATTTGTTTACAACAGAGACAAACTTTGAACAACTGGTAATCTCAATGGGGGACTGTCACCATTTTTTAAATGATATGCTGATTATGCAGTGGCTGCTCTTTTTCTCTTCTGACTGTAGCATTCATTCCCTCAGGATACTTGAAAATTTATGTCAGTCCAAGCTCTCATTTGCTCATACGTTTTACTGACCTTTATCCACATGTAGCAATGTTTTTTTTATATTGTCGTCTGTGTGTATGTTGGCCAAAATGTAGGATTTTGTTATTTCCTGAAACTTCTTGAAAGGGATTCCATTACTCAAATAAATAACAAGATTTCAAGATTTCCATTTGAAATAGAATAACTGTAATTCTGGTCACGGGCAGCTGAGCCTTGGGCCTTTATTATCTTGTGCACACAGTTACACTTTCAAGCAAAGGTAAATGAATTAATACATTTCTGTTGATTCTATATAAGATCAGTGCAGGTGCTTGGCCATTTGGTCTGATGTAACTTATTTTATATTTTTGTAATTTGGTCAAAATGGGACACTTTGGTCTACACTTTATTGATGTGATAAAGCATAATTTTCGTTTTAACTCATTAAGACACACAATTATAATAAATGTAAGGCATTCCAGTCAGTTCCAGAAACTGCGCATATATTTTTATATGATACAGAAGTCAAAATTCTATAACATAATGTATTTATTATACCGATTCCAGGATAAAATTCCGTTAAGGTACTGCTTTTGTAAGTCTGATTGTGTTTGATCAGTCTGAGACTGTGAAATTAGTTTTCTCGGTCTTATAGTTATGTAAAATATTTTTACGCCTTGATTCCATAGAATGAACATGTTTAAACTTTTGAACATACAGTAAAATATCCAGTTGCCAAATGCATGTGGAATACGATACAAATTTATTATTTAATTAATTAATTATTTGAATATAGTATTGTGCATTTCATCAATCTATATTAAACTTTCGTTCAAATTGTAAGTAATTTTGGAGCAGACTGATTATAAAATAACATAATATTAATTCTAGGGGGCGCTCATACTCTTTTGCTGAAAGGCAAAATCTTAGATAACTAAAATACGGGTAGTCAACCGGCGACTACATGTATCCGCAAAAATCAGAGTGGGACGGGTGAAGTGATGCATGGATTGAGTGGCAAGGGAAAATAGAGTGAGGTTTATTGTATATCAGCATGGATGTCTGCAGCCAAAATGTGTATATAGGTGGCGCCACCTGCCACAAAAATCCAGAAAGCTATCAAAGTTGTGATTTTATCCCACAGCAGACAAGCAGATGGACGCTATTGAAAAATGGTTGCAGGTGGCACCATCAGTTTTTACATATGATAAAGAACTATGTGAGATCTATACACATGCAAAATTTCAGGAGGATGCGTCAAACAAGTCCTGAGATATAAGCCTGGATGTCTGCAGCCTGAACGCGAATGTAGGTGGTGCCACCTGTCATAAAATCAAGAAAGCTATCCAGAATGAATACCTTACCAAGTGATGGACCCTGTTGACTATGGTTTATGTGGTAGAGTGGTGTGGTTCTTTGAAAGCACACTCACCATATCAGCACTCAGGTACACAACAAAACACAAGGCAGTGGCTGAGCAATAATTAATATATATCAACACCAACATTACAGAATACATAACCACTTAAAACATAGGGTTCACAACCTGTTTCACGAACAAGTGACCCATTGGTCATGATGCTCAGCTGACAAGCATGAGTTAATGGCCTAATTTTTTTACAACTGTTGTCTTATTTAGAAGAAAATGATTGCATGTGTTAAAATTTTGGAGAAGGACAGGAAGATTTGTCCGCATAAAGCACATAACTTAATGGTTCAGGGCAAAACAGTGATACAAGGCATGACTGAACATTTGCTACTGGTTCAAACAGTGAAACTGATGTTTCAAGAAAACAGCTTACGGAATATAGATCAGTCTCCCTGCATGATTTTCAAGTTAGAAGATTCCAGGTCCAGAGGTTACGATTTGTGCCCTGTTCACAGATGACCACATCTTTAAAGGTGTCATAAATAGAGCAAAAGTGCCTAAATTTTTTTTTTTAATTTTGGTAGTGCTAATAGTCTACAGAAATGAAGAAAAATTCCTTGATCAATATGCATGCAAAGAATTATGGTGATCGATGCTTTAGTTGTTCATATAATGGAGCTTTTGTATCAAATTTTTAATGATTCATGGGAAAACTGGGCCCCATAGCTCGGAGGATATGGAACACTGTAAACCAAATTGCAGATTCATTGGTCCAAAGGTTTCAAAAAGTGCCAGTTCAGTGGATTGAAAGACAGATGGACAGCCGACGGATAAAGACCAACATTGCTCAGTTGACTTATAGTCAGCTGAGCTAAAAATGCATGTCACAGTGTTCTCATTCATATGGCTATTCTCCAGCGTGTATCCGCATGTTTCTTTCTAAGTCAGCCTTTTCAAGAAAAGATTTCTTTACAATTATTTTTTTTTTTTCCATAGTGTGTCCTCATGTGTCCTTTTAAGCAGCTCCTATGAGAAAACCAGCTGCCACAGTGTTCACATTTGTATGGCTTTTCTCCAGTGTGTATCCTCATGTGAATGTTTAAGGTGCTTTTCCGAGCAAACCAGTTATCACAGTGATAACACTTATAAGGTTTTTCTCCTGTGTGTGTCTTCATGTGACTTTTTAACTGTGCCCTCTGGGCAAAACATTTCTCACAGTGTACACATTCATATGGCTTTTCTCCAGTGTGTATCCGCATGTGTCTTTTTAAATCACCCTTTCCAAAAAAAGATTTGCCACATTGTTTACAATTATTTGGTTTTGCTCCAGTGTGTGTCATCGTGTGTCGTTTTAAGCTGCTTCTGTAAAAAAAACAGTTGTCACAGTGTTCACATTTGTATGGCTTTACTCCAGTGTGTATGACCATGTGATTTTTTAGGCTGCGTTTTTCAGGAAACCGCTTATCACAGTGGTTACATTTATATGGTTTTTCTCCTGTGTGAGTCTTCATGTGATTTCTTAAATTTGCCCTCTCAACAAAACGTTTGTCACAATGTACACATTCATATGGCTTTTCTCCAGTGTGTATCCGCATGTGTCTTTTTAAATTGCCCTTTTCAAGGAAAAATTTGCCACATTGTTCACAATTATTTGGTTTTTCTACAGGGTGTGTTTTCATGTGTGTTTTCCAACAAGCTTTGTGAGAAAAAAATCTGTTACAGCGCTCACATTTGTACAGTTTTTCTCCAGCATGTACCCCCATGTGTCTTCCTGAGCTGCTGATGCGAGAGAACCAGCTGTCACAGTGGTTATATTTGTATGTGTGTCCACTCATGTCATTAACCACACGAGTCTTTAGTGAGGACTTGCTACATTGTTCATCTACAGCCCCTGTATTATCTCCATCAGTGGATAAAGCTGTTGCCACGTGGACTGTTATAGATTCATTGTTCTCTAGAAACCTTTCATTACAATAAACTTCGTTTTTTAAACAGGTGAGACTATTTTTCTCAACATGACTTCTTAAATCTGTAATTTTGGAAGAAGTCTCAATTGGGTCATTTTTCTTGTACTCTTCATTGGGTGCACTGAGGGTTTTAACATCCATTTCTGTCTTTATGTAATTATGTAACTTTCCATCACTGTTTAAGTTCGCCCATTTTCTATAAACTGAAATAGTCTGAAAACCATCTGATTCACACTCTGTTTTAATTAACTCTCTTCTCTCCAGTGTCACTGCTTTAACGGGTTCCATTTTGTCCTTTGGATTTTCACTGTAAGTTAAAAGATAAAATGATTATTAAATAAATATCAAATACACCAATAAACCTATCACTATCAATAAAGTCTGATTTTGTTGGATACTCTAGATAAAGGTCTCACAGAGCATTCCCATTGAACTTTATCTTTAGTCTCTTATGTTGAATTCTAACTAAAAACTAGAATACGGGTAGTCGACAAGCGACTACATGTATCCGCCAAAATCAGAGAAGGACGGGTGAAGTAAGGCATTGATTGAGTGGCAAGGGGATATAGAGTTACGTGTTAAATATTAGAATGGATCTCTGCCACATAAACATGATTGTAGGTGGCACCACCTGTTATTTGAACGAGAAACTATCCAAGGGCTACATTTGTGTAAAAATTTTTTCCTGATTGGTCAAACGGTTCCCGAGATATGAGCTTGGATGTCTGCAGCATAAACGTGAATGTAGGTGGCGCCACCTGTCATAAAATCAAGAAAGCTATCTAGGATGTATACACATGCCGAATTTTAGGTGAATTAGTCAAACCACTGCAGAGATATGAGTGATTTTAACCCCAGGCAGATTGACAAATGGACACTGTGCAAACATGGTTGCAGGTGGCGCCACCTTTTGTTGTGTATGTTATAAAGCTATCCCAGGGCTACATTTGTGTAAAAAATTTTCCAGATCGGTCAAACGGTTCCTGAGATATATGGATTTATGTGTTGAGTGTTAACGTGAATGTAGGTGGCGCCACCTGTCATTAAATCAAGAAAGCTATCTAGGATGTATATGCATGCTGATTTTTAGGTGAATTAGTCAAACCACTGCAGAGATATGAGTGATTTTAACCCCAGGCAGATGAACAAATGGACACTGTGCAAACATGGTTGCAGGTGGCGCCACCTTTTGTTGTGTATGTAATAAAGCTATCCCAGGGCTACATTTGTGTAAAATTTTTTTCCGGATCGGTCAAACGGTTCCCGAGATATATGGAATTATGTGTGGAGCGTTAACGTGAATGTAGGTGGCGCCACCTGTCACAAAATCGAGAAAGCTATCTAGGATGTATATGCATGCCGAATTTTAGGTGAATTAGTCAAACCACTGCAGAGATATGAGTGATTTTAACCCCAGGCAGATGAACAGATGGACACTGTGCAAACATGGTTGCAGGTGGCGCCACCTTTTGTTGTGTATGTTATAAAGCTATCCCAGGGCTACATTTGTGTAAAATTTTTTTCCGGATCGGTCAAATGGTTCCCGAGATATATGGGATTATGTGTGGAGCGTTAACGTGAATGTAGGTGGCGCCACCTGTCACAAAATCGAGAAAGCTATCTAGGATGTATATGCATGCCGAATTTTAGGTGAATTAGTCAAATCACTGCAGAGATATGAGTGATTTTAACCCCAGGCAGATGAACAGATGGACACTGTGCAAACATGGTTGCAGGTGGCGCCACCTTTTGTTGTGTATGTTATAAAGCTTTCCCAGGGCTACATTTGTGTAAAATTTTTTTCCGGATCGGTCAAACGGTTCCCGAGATATATGGGTTTATGTGTGGAAACAGACGCACAAACGGACGCTGGGCAGAGACGAAAGGTCAGAGGTCAAGGTCACTTGGTTAGGCACCAGTTCACATGTGACCCCATAATTTGTGTAAGTTTCGGAAAAATCTGTCCAGTAGTCTCAGAGGAGTTCTCCGGAAACGAACGCGGCGGCGGCGGCGGCGGCGGCGGCGGCGGAACCCGGTCAAAAACATAGTATCCGCAAAACTTCGTTTTGGCGGATACAAATACAAAAATACTACAGGTAAATATTTACATGTAAACCTGACAAGATGTTATACTTCATTCACACAAGTCACACTTTAGCTTTATGGGAAAGCTTTGCCCAACAGCCATGTTTAACTCTCAAATGAGTGCACCTTTCTGGGGGTACCTCAGTGGTTCAACTCAGCAAATGGGACTATGTATTACGCACCCAAGACCCACAGGCGTCAGCATAGTCAACTGCCCTTGTTGATGGCAGGATACAAACAAGGGACCTATGGGTCACGGCGCTCAGCTGTTATATATATGATAAAAAAATATGATTTAGAAATGAGGCACATGCTGGTTTTGTGTGGTAATAAACATAAGTATTATGAGTTGTTGTTGTTTAGCTTATGTATGATTTTGATAGTACCTTTGGAGACAGGGAAGAGGATTGATTTCATTTATTTTATTAACAAATGGAGTACTATTGTCACACAGATTTTTACTTGGCCATATAACTTATAAGCAGAACATATAATATGAGTTTAACTATTTACTAAATAAAATTACAAATATTGTCCCAAATATAATTTTAATTGAAAATAATAAGAGAATCGTATGATTTTTTAAAATGAAATATAACTGAAATGATTATTAAAATAATATTATAGAATATATTCATGAATGCATTCATGAATACATTTTGAAAGTATTTGCACTGGTATTCATATACTTTCATTTTTACCTGAATTCCCATTCTTTATGCAAGAAATTTTATAACGGAGTACATATTCATATTCGTATTTAAATACAATTGCAAAGTATTCCCACAACGTCTGGTACTTATTCAGTTTTCACCTAACAATGAATTTGAGAATCCAGAATATACAAAATTCACACATTTAAATAATGACCGTAAGTACCTGGATTTATGGCTTTTTTTATATTAAAAAAAAATAAATGTAATATATTTATTTTGGACTTATTTCACATCAATGTACACACTAGCCATAGTAGGAATCTAGATTAATATTATCAACTGCATCTTTGTCTATCATTAATTTCCTTCATATGATCCTTAATGATTAGTAATGAAAAATATGACTTACTTTTTTATTATTAAAATTGAACTAAAAAATACCATAGGTGACTGTGTGGTGTTATTTGGAATACGTGACATTCTATCCATCGATACAAGATTCTTATATCATCAGTAAACTGCAAGTTAATTCCCTATTATTATATTATTAACAAATTACTTTTCTATTTTTCTTTAATTTGTTATTAAAAACCAATACAAATTTATTAATTTATAGTTTATTGTTATGTTGTTGGTTAAAACTACTAGATGAGTTGGGTTGGACACCTGGATCAACTGTGGCTGGCCATAAGCTGCCTGGCTGCCCCAGTATATGCCTCGCCTCAAGCGTGCATAATTTGCTGAAAGTTCAACAAGCTCAACATACAGGTAGGTGACTCAAGAGGGGCTGGAGAGAGAGAAGGTCTGACATGGTCTCATAAAACATTAATAAAAGCTACAATTTTTGGCCAATTTCTTTCAGCTTTCTAAACTAAAAAGCTAAAATCCTTATGTGGGCATGATATAATAATTATATCAACAGTGCTCACAGGAAACAAACGTGCCATGGTCAAAGTTGCAAAATTTAAGGTACTAATTTTATATCTCTACTAATAACTTATAAAATTTGAAAAATTCAGAACTAATTTTGGGTATATAATTGAATCTTGATTAAATAATGTTACATCCCTGACAAAAAATCTCCAGCTTCAGCAAGCCCCTGGTTAAGGGAGTAAATATATTTCTTGATTTTTTACAAAGTGCATAATGTTTGGGCCTATAACTTAAAACAATTACGCAATACTGACATAATTTCTGGCATGTGCATGGAGAATGTATAGAAAAATATGTATATTATATATGATTTAAGTCAGATCAGTGGTTTTGATATGAGGCAGTCTTGAAGTATAACAATAGGTTTTTTATGAAAAAATGAAGTTTTTCATTAATATCTTGAAGGTATTAGGTCCTAGTGACCAAATTCGTGGCATGGTAGGGGATTTTGGAGACATCTAATTGTATGTCAAATTTGAGGAACTGAGAGCTGAAGCTGGGGAGCTGAGCTCTTGCAAACTGTATAACACTAGCTTGATGTAAACAATATGTTACATGGTGCATGAAAACTTGAATAAAATCTACAGTGTTTGATCAACTGGTTTCAAATTTTTGGTGTTAACAGACAAAATGCTAACAAAAACATGCTGTGAAAATTAAATCCACAGTACTTACAGGAAAAAAAAACGTGCCATGGTCAAAAATGGGCAAAATTTAAGGTACCAATTTTTTATTTTTGTTAATATTTTAAAAAATTTAAAAGATTTTGATCTAATGTTGGGTATACAATTTAATTTTGATTAATTAAAGTAATATTACTGGAAAAAAGTCCATAGTTTTAACATGTTTTGTGTTAAGTGATCAAATATCTTTCCTGATTTTTTACAAATTGCATTATGTTTGGGCCCATAACTTTTTTAAATTATATAATACAGACATAATTTCTGGCATGTACATAGGAACTATATAGAGGAATATTCATGGTAAATATGAAGAAAAACAGATGAGTGGTTTTGATATTAGGCAGTCCTGAAGTGTTAAAATAAATTTTTCAATAAAAAATTGAGGTTTTTCCTTAATTTCTCAAAGGAACGAAGTCGCAAAGACCCAGTTTTCGGCTTGGTAGGAGATCTTGGGGACATCTAACATTATGCCGAATTTTGGATTCCTACGTCTTACGGTTTCAAAACGTGCCACATCTACGGACGGACGGACAGAAGGACGGACGACGGACAATGGACCACGACTATAGCTCAGATGACTTATAGTCAGCTGAGCTAAAAATGAATGGAAAAAAGTGATACTGCCCTGTCAAGTGGTTCAAAACTGGAATGGAATTCTGCATCTATGTACATATATGTAGTAAGTATCAAACATTGACCCAGGGGTCATGACACACAGCTGACTAGGAAGACATTCACAAAAGGAATTTTATCATCTGAATGGCATATTTTGTAGGTGGTATCCCAGTTCAACTGAAGCATAGCTCAGAGGGCATGGGTAACAAAGACCTAATTATTTCAGGTTTCCAAGGATATTTTTCAATGACCTCTTTGTTTGTCAAGTTCTATGATTCTAGGTGCAATGGTTAAGATTTGTGCCTTTTAACAAATGACTATATCTTAAAAGGTCTCGAAAATTATAAATTTAAAGAAACTGCATAAAAATTTGAAAAAAAATCCAGATGACGCCACCACTCTGCAGGAACCGATGAAACACTCAATGATGAATGAGCAGGCAAAAAATCATGGTGATGAATCCATTAGTTGTTCAGAAACTCAAGGTTTTGTATCAAATTTTTAATTTCACTGAAGGGTACTTAAAAGCCCTGTAGCTCAAAGGATTATGGAAACAGATACCTAATTTTAGGTTTTCAAAGAGACTTTTCATGGACCTCCCTGGATATGGAGTAAAAAGTCTCTAGGTCCAATGGTTATGATTTGTGCCCTGTTAATGGACAGACAATCAGACAAACAAACAAAGAGTGGTCACTATAGCTCAATACACTAAAAAAAAGGAAGCGGTAACCTCAACCAAAATATATTTTGAAAAATCACATTTTTATATATTATATTACAAACACAAGCTAATTACAGTCGATATCTAAACCTACAAATAAATTTAGCTACACTGATAAGACAGGGACTAAACCCATGATCATGTACTGAAATCAGAATATTTAAACACATGAAATAGCTTGTTGTACACAACTCTTTTGGAATATGTGTACATACAAGGTTTCATCAGGGAAGCAATGATGCAGCTTAGTCAGC
Source organism: Sipunculus nudus (assembly GCA_026874595.1). NCBI lineage: Eukaryota > Metazoa > Annelida > Sipuncula > Golfingiida > Sipunculidae > Sipunculus > Sipunculus nudus. The sequence continues at coordinate 62,100,113 of CM049321.1, forward strand.
ATGACAATACTTTAACATAAATCATTCCCTATTTAACAAAGTGATCAATGGCGCTCAGATGAGTTAGATGACATTTTTAGCCTAACATTAAAAACAGTAATTTTATCATCTGGAAGCCAAACTGAGATAAACTTGATACCGAGACAAAAGTGAAGATTGAATCCAATAATGACTGGTTCATAAGATTGTTTATATATAGGTAGACTGGTCCATATGGGTTGTTTAAGAGAAAAATAAGATCAGTCACAAGTGTCAAACTCTTCTATGCACGAAGTTGAAACATTTTCTTTAAAATTTCAAGACAAAATGTTATCACATTCCAAAGAAATCATTAAGATGATGAACAATATTTTGGCTGGTATTGCCTTATCAATCAAGGTCAACATCACCAGTTTTTACCTTGTTAAGGAACAAAATGAAAACTTGTGTAACAAATTTGAGGACAAAAATCTTCAGTAGTTCAACAGTCATTGCCATCACAATTACACTGTACATCTGAAGATTTGACCTTGGAAATCATGATTAGTTCTCCAGGTTTCAACCCCCCCCCCCCCCCCCATGAATTTACTTTCAACAATTTGTGTGTTAAACTTGAGGAATAATATCCAGTACATCAAATATAACACAATTCACATTTTCTAACATTTTAGCTGATTTGACCAGGAATATATCACAATAAAGGTCACCGTTGTTGAACTCCTCCAAGATGTGGGTATAAATAATTTGTGTTTTAAATTTAAAGGACAAAAAGAAGTGGGACACTGGATGAAATTGCAGTTGAGAAACTGATACCATCCCTGATGCTATTTGTCATTCTTAAACAACAGGGAAAAAATGCATAAAGAAAACAGAAAAAAAAGATACTGATCACCAAATGCACAAGGTTTCTGGATTCTGTATGAAACTAAAGCTGAAAAACTATGACATGACTGGTCTCATTGGAGGGTCTCAAAATTAGAAAATTGTAAATATACACAGTGGCCACAAGTCCTATAAAGTGGATAAAACAGTCTTGAAAAATAAGTCGCAAACATTGTGGCATTCCGCGTCTGTATATTTCCCCATTAAATGTTTGATAAATCTTGTTTATTTGATCTATCAATTGTTACATAAACAGCCTAGAGTGGCCACAGCACCTATGGTGTATAGGTTATGCCTGATGTAAACAGCAGTTATTTTTATGATATCGGGTCTTCTAAAACTTTGGTAAAAGTGCAGTATAGGTTACAAGCTGCAAACTGGCATAACTCATACCTATATATAAATTTCCTTTGATTTATGTCTTATCTTATTTTTTTGTCAGTGTTATAAAGATTTGTGAATGTTGATGGAATCAAGTACAGGCGCAGATCCAGGATTTTTTGCAAGGAATGGTCAACGGGTGTCATGCATAAAAATTGTCTTAATAAAGGTTGGGGGGGGGGGGGGGGGGTGTCTTGACCCCCAAAACCCCCAGTAATGCACAAGGTTTGTCTTTAAAAAAGGTCAGTGGATGAGAGCAGGGGGGGGGGGGGGGTCTTGACTCCCAAAACACCCCATCTGGATATATGCGCCTGCAAGGAAGTATTCTCTGAGAACCCCCCCCCCCCCCCCCCCCCCCCCCCCCCCCCCCCCCCATCCTGGGTCATTTCGGGAAGGATTTTCAATGAATAATAAAATGATCTTGAGAGCATTGTGGATATCTCCCTCTGCTACAATATGTATTTGTACGAGGATAAACTAATATTACCTCCTCACCTGTTCCGAAGTACTTCACCCTCGGTATGCGGATGGAGAAAATTTGTGCCAAAGTTAGGTTGCAGATGAACGCTTGCCAGAGTTTATATTCGAGGCATAAAAAAATAACCGGATGTCGAAAGTCAGAAGATGGATGCCAAGTCGGATGCAAACAGAGGCATAACATTTAACCGCGTGATTTAGTAATTGTGGTTTTGTATCTGTATTTTAACATTTGGCTCCCCTTTTATTTATATTTTTATTTATTTATTATTTAAGTCGATCATTTATAAGAAAATATATAAAAGCATAATGTTTGTACCTGGCGTTGCTTGATATGGAAGTAATCAGCAATTGACCTATCCACCACAGCCCAAATGCTCCGCCCTTTTAACGTATTATCATAATGAGCCCCCAAAACGCTCCTACACATATGGACTTCCAGGCCCATGGTAGAGAGAGCTGATTATAACATAATATAATGACGTCACAAAGGGCGATGGCGCATGACGTCGTATTGACTGACGTCATCAACTGGTATCACGTACCTGACCATTGTTTACTATATCGCAGTCATATGTGAAATGTGTTGCAATATATTGGATTATTTGTCCCATACGAATTATGTGCCAGGTAAGACATTATTATTCACTCGGTAGTCGTAGGAATGGCTCCCGCAACCTATATAGCCTTGAAACTTTTTATACTGTCTCCTTCGTATAATAAAATATCCCGGAAAACATGCCGACATGGGTACTGATAGTATTTACAGACTACACGTGTTCTGTTTGACAGAGCTCTGTCAAATCATGCAAAATTTTATTTTTGTCAGATGATTGACGCTTTACAATGTTTTAGGTCACCTGATTGGTTGCTCCTTAGTCCCATGCCGATGTTTATTCATTGAATGAATATGCGATTAAGGTCGCATAGAGTTCATGGATAGGTCAATTCCTTTAGGTAATTATATTGGCAGGCCTTATTTCCACTCCCCTACGAGGAGTGGTTATAAATAGTGGTGGGCCGATCATCGATTTTTTTCGAAAGTCAGTCGGATTGCTGTCACTTTCAAGCACTCGATTACCAAAGGCAACTATCGATTACATTATACTCGATCATGATTGTTTTTACCAGGATGTCTTTATGATATAGGCAAAAATTATTCTTCCATTTTTTTCACAACATTCCGCGCTTCATATAATGAGTCTGTGTACCCAGATAACCTCCGTATATAACGAGTATGACACGGTATATGATAGAACGGAGATTCACTTAGAAATAATCTGCTCAACTGATGGCAGGTGCCGCGGCCGCATGAGTAATTATAGTTTTAGCTTTCAAATATTTTTTTTTAATTTTTACCTAAAATTATATGGGTCTGTAATTTTTCTGGCAGGCCTGTGAAACCAGTATGCATGTCGGCAGTCATCATAATTGTTATAAAATTAAAGTCCTTGCCTGTGGTGAAGTTATCATGATACGTGGGAGTATTCATGAGGGCCAGCAAGTAGATGTCCTGGACTGTGGTTTAATTTTTGATTATTATAATTTAAAATGAAACTTTGAAAAACATATCTTAGTAATAATAGGAATATATAAAAAAAGGCAAAAACTTCTTTTCGTCAGGTAGAATTACACATGCTGCCTGGGTTTAGAGAGTTGAGTTTCACTGATAATTGCACATTTCTTTTTATTTGTCTGAACCGATTAATAATCGATCATCGATCGGTTTGCCCAAACCGATGATCGATTATAAAAAAGGAACCGACTCCCACCACTAGTTATAAAGGATGCTAATTTACACCCCACCCCTTATGATAAAAGCTGGCACAATCTTGAGTATTTTGGCAGATAAAGTGACCAAAACTTGGTATTTATTCTTTCTATATATATATATATTGATAAAGGTAGTTTAATAACTGCTCTTCTAAACAAAATCCCCTCTCAAGAACTTCTATAGACGCAATAGGGACACACAGTTACACATTTCTAGAATTAAATTCTTTGAACTATTACGTTCTTCAGTTTTTAGCGATGTGAGCTTATGCGATGGCGCGGCGTCGTCCGTCCGCCGTCCATGGCTTGCCGTCCGCTGTCCATGGCTGTAATTAAGTCAGAAACCGTCGGAGCTAGCAGCCCCTAATTGCATGTAAGAATTAGTCACATGTGAAACTTGGTGTCCTAGAGCTTATTGTTGGGTATCTGCATTAATGTAGATTTTATTGAGAAAAACCTTAAAAACCTTTCTCTGAAACTGTCCAGCCGAATTGTTCAATATTTCACAGAAATGTTCCCTGGAACGATCTCTCTCAAGTTTAGGCTATTCGAATGGTTCCATTTCGGTGTTTTTAGACCGAGTTAAAGGAAGTTGAACTCATTCATCTGCATGCAAAAATTACAATCTCAGAAACGGCTGGAGCTATCATCATGAAATTTTATGTTAATGTTGGTCATTTGAGTAATATCTGAAATTGAGGTATTGGTGGCGCCACCTGCATTGGTCTTTTTGGACGAGGGTCAACGGTGCCCGAAGCATACAAAGGGCTACAAAAAAACTTCTTCTCTGAAAGCGTGAAGCCAAATTGTTTAAGGTCTTATGATCGTCGAAAATCGTAAAATTGACATTTTTGTGAAAAACCGTGACCTTATAGTTGTTTGTTATATCTATCTTGTCACAAAAACTCTTTCTTGGCGTTATATTGTATCCATTGGAAAAAATAAGCATTTTTTAATTCAGATAGCAACCCCACGTGTGTTGTATACAGGACCACTGTCAGCTCGGCGAGAACCAACAGGATATTCAATTGCTTATTGGTTAACTATTTACTGGCGGTGAACGGCCCATCTTTGATTGACAGGCGTGCGGAGGCCGCTTGTCATTCAGACGGGGACTGTGCTAATCTTTATTACCGGCACTTTATAATTAATTGGCACTAATTACTGCAAACACTTCCCCTGTACTCTAACCCCTGTTCTATTACGCAGATCGTAGAATTTTGTTTAGGTCTATGTCGTTGGCCAAAATTACGTCAGGGCCATCCTAGAGGGGTAACCGTCGTGGTTTATCAAGAATATGTCATGAAATATGAAATTGACGCTTGTTATTTCAGTAAACTTTACGTACTTGTTAGGGCTTTTAACTACTTCACCCATGTTATTATCTTGTCTTATTTTATGCTCAATATGTGATGTATTTGAATATATTCAAAAGGTGTTTTTAAAAAATATTTTCGTTTCATGACGTAGCCGAATACTACAAACCGATAAAATATTGCATTGCTTGGCACTCGCCGCTTCTAATGTATAATTATTACACTGTACTGGTTGTCCTGTAAGCGTGCGTGTCTCCGTGTATATTTCAGCTAACAGCGTCGACATTCACTGAAATCGTTCACATTCTACGCGGTAAATACGGCATCTTGTGAAAATGTCAACCTTGTTTTAATATTCATATTACATGCTGTTGGATGGCTTGTAGCGCTGAATAATACATAAAAGCCAGTTCGGATCTTGTTCGGGAACGCTGTCAATCAACATCGGGATTCGATGATTTATTTTTACATTATAAACTATATTAAAGTCTGGATACAGTTTTAAAGTATAAAGATATTTAATTTAAAAATTTTGACAAAAGAAATATATTTTTTTTTATGCTAAATATGCCTATTCAATATTCGGTAATCTATAGGTGTCGTCATTCTATGATGATATCGGTTTGGCTACTAGCAGGTGTTGCTGCTAGTTAGTTCGTGCCTACAGTGTTCAAGTATGACTGTGAGCGGGGGATACATTGGCAGTTCGAATGTTTGCTCATAGTGATTAGAGTATTCGTTGCTAATCAGTCACTTCACACCTGATGCGTTTCCCCGACGCGGTGGCCTATGATCTAATTACCGATGACCAGCCACTCGGAGCAGTAAGCTCCGCCTAATTCTGTTTGACAGTTCTTGAGATGTCATTTCATGTTAAAATTTCGCCTTTTTCACCATGACAAACTATTTAATTTTCAATTTTGTTCATCGAAACTAATTCAGATCAGAATATATAATGAAAATATACGACTGTCACTTGCGCTGATATTCCTGTTTTCCGTTGAAAACGAGATTACTCTTCCCAAACAGTTTTTGGCCATTTTCTCGAAACAACAATTAAACAGACTGCACGGTCTTCGGCGCGATATTTTTCAACAAGTGACACATGGGTCATGACGCTCAGCTGCCAAGCATGACCTGCGACATCATGGGCTGCGATCCACAATAGTTGCAGAACCTATATGCCAATTTTGTTTAAACTTTCTACGTTGCAATAAATTCTTATCATACATGTCTGGTTAAAACATAGTGAATGATGGTCTGAGGCAAAATGTATGGTTGTTGAGCTATCAGGAACTAATCCCACAGCTTGCTTGATACCTGTCAGTCTCAAAAGGAATACCACACAGGCCACATATAAGATCAAAATATAGCAAAAGATCAAGGAAATCCATGCAAGAATTATTGTGAAACGGGCGCTTCCATATTAATTGTTATTCAATACAAGCCAACTGTACTGAGCTTTCATAAATGATGGTCATATTTATTTAGAAATCTTTGACCCAATGCAAGATTACATTAATATACATCCCACTGCATTCACTTTAATAGTTCTTGAGATAATATGTTCTAAAGGAATTTAAAGATGGCTTCCTCGTGGCTATAATGGATTTCTGACAGGTCGGAAATTGAACAAGAAACATCCTCTAAAAGGGACCAAACATCATAAAAAAATCACAGAAACTGCCCTGGCAAAAGGATTTCTAAAATGGCTACCTGGCAGAGATAATGGTTTTCTGACAAGTCTGACATTTGATATCACACATCCTCCAATAAGACACTAAACTTGTAGCAATTGCTCCAAAGAATGTAACAGTTATGAATGTCCAAAACAATTCAAAAGGCATGATCAGGTTGGAGAGCTCTCATATCAGATTTATGAACATGCAAATGTAAAAAGTGCAAGTCCATTTTGTTTTAATTATCAGCTTGCTATTCAATGGGGTCAGCAGGGTAGGTAAACTGCAAAACCTAAAAGAAAAGAAATGCAGAAAGCATCACTAAGAGTCTTGTAATCAAATAAAGCCATCCTAAATCCAGGTACAGACCCACATATTATCAGAACAAACACTTGCTGGTATATCTGATGATTTGTATAATAATATTCAGATATCTAGAAACTAAGTTTATTGCTATGATTCCATGATATAAACTGCAAAATGTTCCCATCATTTTATAAATCAGTAGCTAAACCTTAACACTTCACTCACATAGTCTTAATGCCTGGCCAAAGCATTCCGGCAAAAGTGTTTTTGTTATGCACTAATGATATATCCTTATCACTCCATAAGCTTATACATAAGGGAGTCATATATCACAAGTGTCACTGACAATTATGGGCACACAGTGAGATGTACCAGTTGTGAGTGCCATGGTTATATATACAAGAAAACAAGAAAAATAGAGATGGTCTACAAAATAAGTTATTGTGAACATCCCTGACCTATGACCTTGGCCTTTTGCCCACATATCAACTGGATTCTTTCTAAATGATGGGTAACTACTAACCACTTACATCTGTAACTACTAACCACTTACATCTGGCCGGGTGTAATTACTTGGCAACCAATAAGCTAATAACTTAGACCTGCAACCTTTAACCTCCTGAAGTTTGAATCACATTCAGTGATGCATAGATGTGGCATATGTGAAACACTGAAGGTTTGGGTTGAACAGTTTCACTTGAAATATGTTCACAAACATTTAGAACAATGTTGTGACCTTGACCTTTGGAACTCAACATCAATACGCTTCTTCCCCTATTGGTAGGTAAGCCATATATGACAGATGGAAAGTATAAATTGAAAAGTTTGCCTGAAAATGACTCCACGCAAGAAGAGGGTGCTGTGAACTTGACCTTTGACCTCAAAATCAACAGGTTTTTTCCCCTGTTGGCAGAGAAGCGATATCAGTGCTGAAAGGTTTGGAATGAAAGGTCTAGCTTGAAATGTGTCCACAACCTTTTCAAAGAAGTGGATCCTGTGACCCTGACCTTTGACCTTGTGACCTCAACATCTATAGGATTCTTCTCCCACTTAGTAGGTGAGCTATACGTGAAAGATAAAAGAATTGGGATGAAAGGTTTGGCTTAAAATGCATCCACAGGCTTTTCAAAGAAGTTGGTTCTGTGACCTTGACCTTTGACCTTGTGACCTCAAAATAATTATGGTTCTTCCCCTGTTGGTAAGTGAGCTGTATGTGAAAGATGGAAGGTTTGGGATGAAAATTTTGGCTATAAGAATTATTTCTGCGGGGTGCAAACACACCCCATAACTTCGAGAATAAAGGTTGCAGTGACCTAATTTCAGGTTTGCAAGGAGATCTTTTTAGAACCTCTAAGACTGCATAGGGTTCATGGCCCTAGCCCCTACGGTTACGATTTGTGCCCTGCTAACGGCCGGACGGCCGGACGGACAGACGGAAGGACGACGGACAAAGACCAATCGCTATAGCCCAGCATGACTGAAAGTCAACTGAGCTAAAAACCACCACAGGTTTTCAAATTTTGCATAAAGGTAAGTTGACATGTAATCTAAAATGCGTTTTTTTTCTTTTTTTTTCGATATCTGTTTCAGTTTAGCAGTTATACACCATTTAAAAAAATATGCATTGTTTGTATCATATTTTTTTTTAATTGAAAATTCAATAGGAAAAAAAAAGATTATAAACACAAAACAAAAAAACGCCTGGAGATATTTGTATGTACTTCCATGTGATACTATTTTTACATACATACTCTTTGCCAAGTGTGAGATATATCGCGTTAAAAGATATAAAATAAATAATTTAAAGTTTAAATTCTTCAAAGGAAAATCTGAGACAATGTTCATATATATCTCATCCAACTGCACATATTCTAAGGATTTCAAATATGTATATATCATTGTGGCTATAATTCATTTTAATATGAATTCTAAAGCTAAATTAAACCAAGGTTGTTGACGATCATGAGACCTTAATATCGCACAGAAATGCTCCTAGGGTAGTGCTTTCTTGAGTTTGTTTAAATGGTCTCTGTTCAATGTTTTTGGCCGAGTAATGAGAAGCTGAATATAGTCAAATGTTATAGCAGCCTATTTCTGCTCAGTGGTTACAAAGATCTTCTCAAAAACCACTGGGTCAAATTCTTTAATCTCACACATGAATGATCCTTAGATATTGACAATTCAAATTTGTTCAAATGGTTTTGATTCCGTGATTTTCTTAGATTATATACAGGAAAAGTAAAAAAAAAGATATAAAAATCTTCTTCTCCTAAACTGTCCAGCCAAATTGTGCAATATTTCACAAAAATGCAGTAATTTTTATAATATGGTCTTCAAAACACTTTGGTAAAAGTGCAGTATAGGTTACCAGCTGCAACTGGCATAACTCATACCTAAATTTCCTTTCATATATGTCTGATGTTATTTTTTTTATGTCTGTCTTATAAATATTTGTTAATGTTGATGGAATCAAGTACAGGCGCGGATCCAGGATTTTTTTGCAGGGAGGGGTCAACGGGTGTCCTGCATAAAAATTGTCTTCATAAAGGTTGTTGGTTGAGAGCGGGGGGGGGGGGGGGGGGGGGGTTATGTCTTGATCCCCAAAACCCTCAGTCATGCATAAGGTTTGTCTTTAAAAAAGGTCATTGGATGAGAGCAGGGGGTGGGGGGGGGGGGGGGGTTCTTGACTCCCAAACACCCCATCTGGATATGCGCCTGCAAGTAAGTTCCATGTGTAAGCAAGAAAAAATAAGGACAGACTATCAGTAAGGAAGCCAGTTTTTGGCAGGTCACCTGTACTGCACTTTTACCAGAAGTTGGACGCATCAAGGACAAGTGGCATTCTTCCTGAGAACGTCACTGTATATATATATATATATATATATATATATATATATATATATATACCTAAGTTGGTTCCAGTGCTTGCAGTATAGTGCTCGATACAGCTAAGGTAGAGCAGCAGTCGGGGGTTTCAGGCCTCAAAATTTGTCTGATACGATGACAAAAAGGTTGCGGTGGCTGAAAATGGGATACGGACCCCCTCCATGGAGTCCCGTTGGTCCGCTTCTGCTTTACTTACGTGGTATGCATATTTCTGTTTCTTTCTTCAGGAACAGTTTCCTCGCAACGTACATTTAATAAATCTCTGATGTGTTCCTCACATCAACATAATCTTTATACATCCAACGATAGAATCTACTCAAATATCATCGAAAACCTGAATGCCCCCGCGTCTCATTCCGGTTCGCAATGTAAACATCATCACTGACCAGCAGGTCTTCAAGGTAAACATACCGGGGTATGAATTTCTTGCCACGAGGAAAGCCCCACAAAACAGATGTAAAAAATATTTATACATATCTCATTGAGACAGTTTCTCACTGAAAACCTATATTTTCTGTTTACTTTTAGAATAAAAAATGAGCCAACATTCCACATCTCAGTTAATATATCTCCCCAACCCCGGCAATAAGCCCGTGGCCATATACCGGGTTTATCAGCTAGTTGTTAATATAAATAGAACTTATGCATGTGCGTTATTAGATAGTTTGTGTGATACAACCGATTCCAGAATTGTTGATATAAGATACAACGACACTGAGCAAAAGGATTAGCCAATGAGAGTTCTACCCCAAAACTTTATTGAATTACTTTTTGGAGTAAAAGGTTCAAGTTTTTTTTTCAACTTTACATTTATTTAAAAATTTCAATATCATAAAACAATATCAATTGATAACAAAATAACAAAAACAATATCATAAAACAGTTCATTCAATAAGCTAAAATGTCAGGTAATAAGTTAAATTGACCCTACAGTATGCACATTAATAGACTATTAGTATAGACTACATATTGTCCCTCAGTTCAAAAGTAAACATATAAAGAGAGGATCAGTCATAAAATGCTTATCTGATACTCTGAGTATGAAAACACTTGTAAAGAAAAATCGGAAAAAAGGTCAGTACACACTCCTGTGACTGGGTCTTTATCTCATTTTCATCTTTAACCAAGACAAATATCAATTTCAAATATCAACCGATTTTGCTTTTAAGTTTTATATGGCAGTATAATTATCCCACTATAAAGAAAGACCACAGATGGAGTCTCAGCCGCCAGCGTGTCTGTATCGTCACGTGCATGTCAAAGGTTACACATCACGTGCATGACGTCAAAGGTAATCTTTTGTATCATCACGTGCATGCACTGGTAATCTTTTGTATCGTCACGTGCATGACGTCACAGGTAAACTTGTATCATCACATGCATGTCACTGGAAATCTTTTGTATCGTCACGTGCATGACGTCACAGGTAATCTTTTGTGGATCTTATTGCAGTGTTCACAGTTATAAAGCCTCCCTTCTGTATGTATCTTTTCATGTTTTTGTAGACTACTCTTCTCCGAGAAAGGCTTGTTACAGTGTCCACATATATATGGTTTCTCTGATGAATGTACCCTCAACGCATGCTTGTCCAGATTACCCTTATGTGAGAACGACTTGCTGCAGTGTTTACATATATACGGTTTTTCTCCTGTATGTATCCTCATGTGTATATTCAGATTATTCTTTTGTGAGAAGGACTTACGACAGTGGTCACATTTATATGGTTTTTCTCCTGTGTGTATCCTCAAATGCAAGTCCAAGTTACTCTTTTGAGTGAAGGACTTGCGGCAGTGCTCACATTTATATGGAGTTTCTCCAGTATGTATCCTCATGTGTATTCCCAGTTTACTATTTCTTGAGAACGACTTTCTGCACAGCTTGCACTGATATGGTTTTTCTCCTGTATGTATCCTCATATGTATTACCAGCTGACTCTTTTGTGAAAAAGTTTTCTTGCAGTGCATACATACATACATTTTTTCTCCAGTATGTATTCGCACGTGAATATCCAGACCTGTCTTGTTTGCGAAGGACTTGTTGCAATGCTCACATACATATGGTTTTTCTCCAGTATGTGTTCTTGTGTGTATGTCCCGATTATTCTTCCGGGCGAAGGACTTACTGCAGTATTCACACTGATATGGTTTTTCTCCTGTATGTGTCCTCATGTGCATGCCAAGTTTACTATTTCGTGAGAAAGACTTGTCACAGATCTCACACTTGTATGGTTTTTCTCCAGCGTGTGTCCTCAAGTGTATTTTTAGTTTACTCTTTTGCGGGAATGACTTGCCACAATATTCACACCAGCACATTCCATTCTGTGTATCATATCTACCACTGATTGTTTCTCTTTCAGAGAGGTTTGAATTTTCTTCTGATCTGTCAGTAATTGTTGTAACACTCGATGCTTCAGTATCACTAAGACCATGTGACACAGTATCATCTCCAGCAAATGATACAGCTTCAGTATCATCAAGACCACGTGACACAGTATCAAGAGCACGTGACACAACATCATCAAGACAATGTGACAAAGTATCATCTTCAGCATTTGATACAACCGTTGATACATGGACTGTAACTTGATTTATATCCTCTGGGTGCATTAGTCTCTCAGAAAAAATGTCCGTTTTGGAACAACTAAGACTTCCACCTTCATTATCACAAATGCTTAAACCAGGACCCCTGGCAACAGTCTGAATGTTCGCTTGGTAAGTGTCGTCACATTCTTCATCACATGCTGAGTTTTGAATGTCTTTTTCTGTTTTTATGTGATCATGAAGATTTCTCTCACCGCCTCCACTCACCAATTCTTTAACATTTGAATCCATCTGAGAATGATCCGAGTCATCCTCCTTTTTAATGAACCTTTCCATTTCCTATGGAACTGCTTCATAACTGTCCATGCCTGTCTTCAGAATGTCCACCCACCTATTGCAAATTACAATAAAGCAATTCTAGATCTGAAGTATATGATAAAGCGTTTAGCCATGTCAGAAAAATTTATGGAAATTGCACCTAAATTCACAAATAACAAGTGTTTAGTATTCTCTATACCATAGGTAACATATAATTTAAGAATTAAAGATTTTGCACATTAAAGTTTAATCAGAATTTCAACAAGTGACCTGTAGTGATGATGCTCAGGTCTGAAAAGAAAAATACAAATAAAAGCTCTTTCTCCTTTGTTCTCCAGACAAAATGGAATTAATGTGTTGCTGTGTAAATCATGCATTTCTGGCGATGGCATATCAATGATTTCAACATGCAACCTGTGATATGCAAGCTTTATTGTGTATGCAAAATGGCAAACACAAACCTGGACGAAACTGGCCTGTCAGGATTCAGTAAGAGGCAAGGAAAAAGCAAACAAAAGAGGCAGCATCAAGACACATAAGTACTCAGAGGGCAGCATCCAGACAAAAAGGTATTTTGGAGGACAGCATCCAGACACAAAAGTACTAAGAGGGCAGCATACAGACTCAAAAGTTTCCAGAGTCAAAAGACAGTTCACATTGATTATATGAGACATTTTGTTAACATTACTAGGACATTTCAATAAACATTCAAAACACCTTCCACAAGCAAAATAGGTACAGTGATGTTTTATATACTTGGATAAACTCATCTGAACAATTCAATGCGTACTGCATGTGACAAATGCGACCTTGTCTGACAGGTTTCAAGACTATTTCAGGACTATTTCGCTGTCCAGCATTCTGATGACTGCTGTGGGAACTATTTTGCTGATCAGCACAATTAATGATCACCTCAAAACGAGATTCATACAAAATGCTAGCCCATTTCAGAAGCGCTCATCAACACATTTATGAGTTTTAACATTAATATAATTACTCATTGGTATTAATATCATTTTTACATTATTAAGTTATCATCACATTTAGTTTAATAAAGCTCAATTTTTTAGGTCCACAAGCCTTGATTGTCTTCATAATATTCAAGACACCTCGTAACGGTCATCTCGTTAATAATAACAAAATGGTTTGTTAACGAGATGACTCGACACCCCGTAGAGTCCAGGTTTTACAAACTGCCCATGTACCCGTGTTACATCATCACTGCTAACCTCCTGGCCCACCCACCCAGGTCCAAGCTGAAATGTAATACATGCAAACAATAAGAAATGGCCGAGTACACAGAGGCTAGGGCTGATGTGACCTGGATACCTCACTGCCCTTTCCTTACCCTGGCCTATCCTTGGCAGGTAGTTCTTCGGGTATTTTACAAAGCAATTAAGGAGTCCATTCTGCATTCTGCCTGAAAGTGAAAAAGGTATGGATGACATCATGAACTCACCTTCAAATGAATCATCTCCTATTCCCGAAGTATGACACAGGACAGGGCAGCTCTACCCGGGGTGTCGTTGCGTGTGTGTTTTCTAGACAACTTTGAATGACAGATGTGCCTATTAACGCTGATCAGAGTTGTTTTTGTAAGGTGAGCGATAATACAAGTAAATATATACGAAAAATTAGGAAAACCGAGCTGTATCCTGGAGAGTGGGAGGTATCGTATTCTAAACTATTCTTCAGTTGATGTCTCAGGGTCACTAGGGAAAGTGTTACTATAAAAACTATATTTTGCGTTAGTATTTAAATACAAATCATATGCTTTGATGTGTTTGTAAGGTGAGCGATAATACAAGTAAATATATACGAAAAATTAGGAAAACCGAGCTGTATCCTGGAGAGTGGGAGGTATCGTATTCTAAACTATTCTTCAGTTGATGTCTCAGGGTCACTAGGGAAAGTGTTACTATAAAAACTATATTTTGCGTTAGTATTTAAATACAAATCATATGCTTTGATGTCACCCGGCCCCCACAATTTTCTTTTTGGGACAAAGGGGTCATAGTGGCCTTTCTTTGAGAAATGATGCAAATTAATTTCATCGATTATAGCAATGAAATCTATTGAAGGCCTATTTCTTCTTAGTCTACATACCTGAAAACAACTGGGACTTTATTTCTCTGTCGTATGAGTCAAGTAATATGGGTCACTACTGTGTAATTTTTAATGATAAAGAATTAGATATAGTGCAATTATTTAAGTTAGAAAGGTATGAAATATTCTTGTATGTTTAATATAAAAATTAATAACCGTCCTGAGAGGCTGCTTTGGAATATAGGCCTAACCGTGTTGCGTATTGCTAAATTGTAATTATATATGCTTGAAATCAGGCCAGTGTTCTTTAAATTGCTCATGTCACCCCCCCCCCCCCCAAAAAAAAAAAATGTTTTGGCTCTCAGACACTTTTTTTTCAGAAATCAGTGCGCCATCTTCATTTTTCTTTTTTTTTTACCGCTTTTGAAAGTTCCGATAAAAATATCGTATGATCTGGTAAAAAGCATAATAATTACTTAAAAGGCCTACATAACAAAGGAAATCTTATCAGATTGTATTATTTTATTTTATTGAAAGAAATACCCGAGCGACTGCATTGAGCTCAAAATTAGTTAGTTTCTATCGAAAATCAAAATAAAAAATGTTGATGCGGGGGTTAAAAATGACGCGGGGCGCCTAAAAACCCTACTTCTCGGCCTAGATATTTATTTGATTATTACAGCTAAAACTTCATGTATGTTTGAAAAATGTTATATCGTTTCCTCTCAGCATGTTTGTTACATGCTTCATACCATGCATGTATATGGATTTGAGTAAAAGTTATATTGATTTTGCTTTGAGAGACGACTATAGTAGGGCATAAGTATTATCAAAAAGCCTGAGGCAGTTGGTATTTTTGCGGGACACAGCGAGTGATTAAAGGTAAAATAAAAAAAATGATAAATTGTCAAAATACTTCATTCAAAATAAGGTACATATGGTATATTTTTTCAGCTTTTCCATGCCGCATGAGAGGGAAAACCCCCTCCCACATGCACCCACCCCTTCTTGGGGTGCTTACAGGTCCTGCATGGAGCTCGTTACACTTGCAGAATGCGCCCCAACCCTCTCCTCTCACCCTTTAAAAAACGCTAAATACTGAACAGCCTATATACATGTTGACAGGTTTATCTGAACCAAATAAAACCTATAGTAAAGTTTAATTGTGTTTATTTTTTACTCAAAGTTTTATTCTTTAAAGACCACCGTCTGTCTGTACCACACAGAATTCGCTTTATATCCAGATTTGCAGAGGACAATCTGTCCATCACAGCATCCTTATAAATATCCAGAATTCTGGATTAATCTAGCTTTTGTGAGAAAAATGGAATTTGACACTGAAAATGAGAAATATTCACAGCTTAATGCGTAGATGAGTAAAGAGCAAAGTGAAGAAAATAATGTGTGTAAACAGAAAAAAAAGAATGGCATTGTTTTTGCAGCGCAAACCGATATACGTCTCCCCGATGGGCCTTCCCAAAACATTAGGGGTAAAATTTTGCACTATCTAAAAAAAATATTCTATAGTCCAGCAGATATTAACTTGAATATCAAGTTCAAGGTCACCGATTTTCGAATTCCTCCAGGACAGAAAAGAATTGTTTGACAGAAAGAACTGTTCAGTGTTGATGTCCAATTTGAAGAAAATATCGTCAGTATTTCCAAAGTTATGGGGGTCACAATAATCCTAGAATTGCGCAGATTTGACCGTGAAGATTGAGGTCAGCAGTTTCCATACTTTCCGAAAACTCAGTGGAAACAAATTCTGTGTTGAATCTGATGGAAAAAGCGCAATATACTCCATAAGAAAAGAAGTAAAAATATAATTTAAATTTAACAAGCGATGGTTATTTAGGATATATCAAAACAGATACTTTATATGTATTTCCTCATGCCTGACTAACGCAATTTGACATGAGAACATACTGGAATACATTTTAACAAACTCTCGTGTTATAACATGTACAGCAAACACATTAAACCGTTGTTTACATAATATAAACAAAAATATCCGTCATCCAAGGTAACAACATTTACACTACCACGGTATGGTATATGTAATATTAGCCATTTGTAATCTGTGATTGCTTCAGGGAAACAAAACAAGTCTCATTAGTATCTCGTGGCCACGCGATAATTATCTCGTTCCCACGTGTTAATATCTCGAGACCACTCGTTTATTATCTCGTTCCCACGCGTTAGTATCTCGTGTCCACGCGTAAGTATGCCATGCTAGCTCTAGCCCTCATTTTGACAAGAATGTCTGTTGTCTGTTAGAGGGTTGATGCAGCTTAAATTTTATGCATTTCGTTGTTTGTGCCGAATGCTTCGAGGTAAACTTTCAGCGGGTTCCATTGCGTTGGTTCAACATTCCATTGCGTTGGTTCAACTTGCCCATTATTATTTGTTCACGGAAAACTGTGTTCAATTTCTGTTAGGGTAAGGGTTATATAATCCCTCGTGTACCAAACATATGAATTAAACTGAAACACTTGTTTGTATTCTACCCCCCAGAAAATCTTACCTTTTTTAGGGTTGGGGTAATATAATCTAGGGTATACCGAGAACAGGGAAAACAACATGTCGGTTTGTCTTACAACGAAAGGTGTCAGCCATGCAACTTCATTATAGGCTTGGGAAGGGGGGGGGGGGGGGGGGGGGGTGGGGGTTGGCGGAAGGGAGACATGCCACCCTCAATTTTTAAGGAGGTTTTTTTTTCGAGAAATTAGCTCATTCTTCCCTCTCACATATTTCTTTCCACAACAATATTAGAGTTATGTTATTCTTATTATGACAATTTAGTATGACACATATTTTACCCGAACTAACACCACTACCAACATCCCCCCCCCCCCTCCTTTCCCCGCTCCGAGATTTGACAGTAACACTGGACCAGCACCTAATACTCTGGTTGGTTATTTTATGAATTTATCGAACCACTGATTTTATACAGAACAATTTGAATGACATGACTGTAGTGCCAAATATGTGAACTTTGTCTGAGAAAAACTTAAACTACAAAGGAAACATAGGATGCATGAAAGAGGCACTATATAAGACTGTTGTCACCGTTTTGGACATTAAATGTAAGACAAATAACCATCTAACATTATATTCACCCCATGTAATCCTACATAGAGCAGATGTAAATGAATTTCTAAACTCACAAATATTTAACTTGAATATTATATTTTTGTGGGGGAGTGAAAATAAACACTTCCTTATAAGAAATGATGACCGAATCAAAACTTTTCTGATGCCCCCTCTTTTAAAATCTGAATATAAAAATAAAAGATTTATTTTGCCAGACGCCACTCGGAAGTCAACCGGAAGGGAAGGACGCATGACCCGCCGTATGTACACGTTGCATTAATGCCATTTGCAACGGGCACTTAACAAACATGGAAACATCAATGCCTATAAAGCTGAAATGAAACGATTTGGCGAAAAATCACAAAAAAGTAGCTTTTTCAGTAGTATATATCTTAAATTAACATTTGATACATGATGTCCGACCATGTTAATTAGAAAACAAATGGTAAAACCAAAACATATTGGAGGGATGACGCTGTTTACTGAATCTGCCGAGCTCAATGCAGACCTGGGAGCCAGCCGTTGACCAATAAATCGGCTGGCTAGAAGAAATAATGGCTGGCTAGCTAGCTAAGGTCTCAGAACAATGATGATAGCTGAGTGGACAACGTTGTGGCTGGCTAGTCGGCTGAGCCGTAAAGATGAGGCAAATATTTAATGGACAAAATGTTGTCTCAGTCTAATGCAATAATATTTATATGTACAATAATATGAAACAAACTTAACGAATATTTTGACTAGGTAATTACCCTTTGGATAAATTAATTTTATTCAATATCACGCCAGGCGTGTACAAGGACAGTGAGTGGTTACGTGAAGGATGGGGGTTCCCCATTGTGTTTTCAGATCTGACAATATAGCGTGTTTTGGTGAAGCTGAGCGCTTATTTGATCAGATGAAAATTGTTATGATTTTCCTCATTTCTTTTGATAGACGTTTGATACACATGAATTATCTTCTATCAGCTGATATAACGTTACATTTGCTAAATGCATCTTGGAAAATCGAAGGTTTCAATTCAGCTATTTAGATATATAGATATCATTGTTTGCATCCGCTGAGCAACTATTTTCGTGCGCCTCCTTGCACGACAGATCAACCGGATAATCCTTAAACCGAACTTAAAGTGTCATGGCTTGACGTAATGTTTGCTTCTTTTTTTAACTGTTAATATATATATATATATATATATATATATATAAATGGCTAATGATTTAATGGGACTTAACATGAGCGAACATGATATTGAACGTTCTCACAGAGTGGGACGTCCAGAGCCACAAGGAAAGCCTAGACAAATCCTTGTTAAATTCTTGTCACACAAGACAAAGGAATCAGTCATGAAAAGTAAATCCAAACTTAAACTAGCAGGTGAGAGAGCAAAAGGTGTTTTTGTAAATGAGGATTTCACGCGAACACGTTTGGCCATGCTTAAATCCGCTTTACAAATAAAAAGGGACAATCTGATTAACGATTGCTGGACCATAGACGGTGTTGTGTTTGTAAGAGATCGGGCAGGGAAGACAAATCGCTTTGAAAGCACCAGAAAACTGCAAGCCTGGTGCGAGCAGCTTATCCAAAATCCCCCCCGTAGTTACTGTGAAACTGTCGTTGGTGGTCCGCAGCTGTCATCCACTCCAGTTGCTTCTACCACATCAAAATATTGAAATTGCATGTGATATGCACCCAAATATATGAGTGTATTTGTGTTTATATGGATATGTATATATATGTGTGTATATATGTGTGTATGTATATGTATATGGATATATAAATATATATATATGTATGCAGTGAGGCCTGTGTGGGGGACCAGCTGTGTTTTTGGCTGAGGTAGTCTTCCGCGTTTAGTTATGGTCTTTGGCCGGTGAGGGAGCTTTCGGCCCGCTCAATGACTGGTCTTGGTGAACGTTTCCTTTTTTTTGTTGGACGGGTGGTCGTTCAGATAGGTTCCACTGCACTATTAAACAGCATTCTGTCCTCTCTTACAAATAAGCCTACTTTTTTGTTATTGATTGAGGCATTATATTTTTGATACTGTGAATATAATGGCTTTAAGTCACGATAATATTCAACAGTAACCTGAACATGTGCTCAATCTACCATAATCCACATTTATGTATATGTATATTTTGTGTATATGTTAGTGAGTAAATATTTACTTGCATGGATGTTTCTGCAGTAAAAATAATAGGTGGCAAACAATATTTGCAATAATTTTATTTCTGTATTATTCAGGTTCTCTCCAATAAATATCTTGAGGAAAACTCGTAGAACGCCGGAGCCAGTCTACCAATAGGTGTACCAAATTGTTCATTTTCTTCATTTCATTTTGGATTTGGGGTAACTTAATCTTTACCTCAAAAAGTAATGTCAAAATTATTAAAGCTTATTCAAATTCTAATTTCACACTATCTCGATCAATGTCCAGCGTCTTCTATTTGTTCAATTTATTTTTGAACATTCCATTTAGCATTATGACTATATATATATAGTATACCTATACGAATATCTATACTATACGAATTGAAAGAATGTGTCACACAGGTACATAAATTTGTAGATTTTTGTGAAACTGTACTATTGAAATTTCATGTGAGTACTATAATGCAAAATATTGTGCTTAAAGTTAAGTCTTTAATAGAGATAATAATATCATGACTGGTTTTTCAGTCATTACCCTAAATGTGAGAGGTCTACGTGGGTACAGAAAAAGGAGAAAGATTTTTCATTGGTTGCTTGATCATGGTGGAAATCGGAGTTTGATATTTTTACAAGAGGTGCATAGTTTAAAAAGCGATGAAGATATTTGGAGGAAAGATTGGCAGGGGCTACACTTTTATTCACATGGGTCAAACCAATCGAGGGGTGTAGCTGTATTAGTTGGTAAACAAGTTGATATTTCTGAGATAAGCTTCCATACAGACAACGAAGGGCGCACTGTTTATCTAAAAGCAAATTTTCAAGGACAATCTTTTTTTGTTTATAAATACTTACGCTCCAAACACCGAAACTGAACAAGTACGCTATTTTCATGAAATGGCCGAAAAACTAAAGCTTATTGAGTTGGAGCCACATACTAATATAATCTGGTGCGGTGATTTTAATTTATGTTTTGATAAAATTGATACGCAGGGTGGGAATTACCAGCCAAAGTTGAAGTCCATTGAGAGTGTTCAAGGCTTCATACAAACATATGGATTAATTGATATATGGAGATTAAGGAATCCCTCTTATTCGAATTTCAGTTGGAGTAGTAAAAAACATACTATAAATAGAAGGCTTGATTATATTCTAATCTCCAGTAATTTGAATAATCAGGTCATACAGGTTAATATAATTCCAGCAATTTTAACAGATCACTCGGCAGTGAAATGTGACTTCAAATCGCCAAGTGGTTGTAAACATGGCCCGTCCTTCTGGAAATTAAATTTGTCCCTCCTGGAAGATCCAGTTTAAGTGTCATCAATGCGAGAAAACATAAAAAAGTGGAAAGAGCATTATGAAAACAAAGATAGGGAAACAAAATGGTGGGAATATCTAAAGTTTAAAATAAGAGAATATTCAATCTCATATTCTAAAAGAAAATGTAGACGTGAAAAGCTTATACTGAAAAACCTAGAGAAAAGTTTAAAGGATGTAAAATTCAACTTGCATAACAGTAATAATCAAACGGAGATCGATCAAATATCTCGAGAAATAGATAAGCATTATGAGAGAATAGTCGATGGCTCCATGATTCGGTCTAGAATCACATGGTTTGAAGAAGGGGAGCGTAATTCAAAGTACTTTATGAATTTGGAAAGAAAAAACAAAAGCAAAACAACCATAAGAAAATTATTGTGTAATGGGAAAGATATAACAGATCAGCGTAAAATTATGATAGAACTGAAAAGATTTTATGAAGAAAAGTACACCTGTACTGATACCTTTTCAAAACAAGAGTGTACACAACTTCTGTCAGAGTATGATACTCCAGTCCTATCAGATATGCAAGCAGCTAGTTGTGATGGAATGATCTCAGAAAAAGAAGTCCTATCAACATTGAAACAAATAAAAAATAATAAAACTCCCGGGAATGATGGATTGCCAAAAGAATTCTATATAAAATTTTTTGATCTCGTCGGAAAGGATCTCGTTAATTGTTTAAACAGATGTTTTGAGGAGGGTAAGCTAACTACAAGTCAAAGGCAAGCAGTGGTTACTTTGATAGAAAAACCAGGTAAAGATAATCGTTTAATCTCATCATGGCGACCAATTAGTTTGTTAAATGTCGATTATAAGATATTGAGTAAAATTTTAGCAGGGCGCGTAAAAGCTGTTCTTCCTCATCTTATTAATGAGGACCAAACGGCCTTTGTTCCCGGGAGAAACATTTGTGAAACGAACCGCTTAATTTGTGATATCTTAGATTACTGTATTAAAGAAAATAAACCTAATATCTTGTTTGCCGTTGATTTTGCTGCTGCTTTCGACTCCATAGATCATAACTATATGTTCAGTGTTTTGGAAAAGTTTGGCTTCCAGACAGATTTTATTAAATGGATACAACTTCTTCATAACGATATCCAAAGCTGTATTATAAATAACGGTTACACTACAGGATATGTCAGTGTAGCAAAAGGTACCAGACAAGGAGACCCCCTGGCGCCATATTTGTTTGTCATGGCAATTGAAATCCTAGCAATAATGGTACGTAAATCTGTGTCTATCAAAGGGATTAATATTAACGGCTTTGAAATTAAACAGTGTATGTATGCAGACGATACCACATTTTTTCTGAAAGACATAGACTCAATGGTTGCATTATGCTCAGTGTTGGATAAATTTGCGCAGCTTTCGTCTATTAAGATAAATTATGAAAAATGTGAAGCAGCATGGACAACGAAGCAACCTGTGTATAATAAAATGGAACGTTTTAAATGGATAGACCTTAATACCGAAGCACTAAAAATATTAGGGATATGGCATACACATGATAAAAATCTTTCCAATGTATTAAATTTTACTAAAATATTGGAACAGTTAAATACACTTCTAAATGTATGGAGACAGAGGCCTTTAACCATATTTGGTAAAAATGTGATCTTAAAATCCTTAGGCATTTCAAAAATAATATACGTAACAAACATTCTGGAACCACCCAGAGAATTCGTTAAGACTGTAAAAAATGTCATGGTTGATTTCATATGGCATGGAAGGAAACCGAAAATAAAATATAATGTCCTTATCAATAACTATGGGAACGGTGGCTTGAGGCTGCCTGATATTAATACAATAATAGAAACTCAAAGATTTAAGTGGATGAAGAAAATCATCACAGGTGACACGAGAAAGTATGCAATAATACCTAATCTTTATTTAAAACGCGTTGGTGGAATGAAAAATATCAGAGGTAACTTGGATTCTGAAATTCTAAAAATAGGAATGTCATCTTTTTATTTACGTTGCCTTGATGTATGGCACTCTGTTACTTCCGGGGAACCATTAAGTAAAGAAACAGTCTTGACACAACATCTATGGAATAATAGATACATCAAGATAGGAGGTAAATCAGTCTATTATTATTTTCTTGATATTCTTGGTATAAAGTATGTTCGTGATTTGTACAATGACAGAGGTGAAAAAAGAAAATTTGAGGAAGTTGTAGCAAAAAACAGTTATGCTTACAACAAATACTATATCCACTGGATAGCTCTGCAAAGGGCTATTCCACAAAAATGGTTTCAGGATAATGATTTTAACAGATATATTGAGGTTAATAGTTCTTCTGTATTAAATAATGTATTTATATCCTACAATGACGTTGTTCTAGATTTGGACAAACTCACATTCAGAAGTGTCTACAACAAAATAATATCATGTAAAACTTCTGAACCAATCTTCAAAATAAAGTTACCAAACCTGTATAAAGACTTTAACTTGAAACGAGCAATTAATTACGTTTATAAGACCACTCTAGACATGTATCTAAGGCAATTCCAGTTTAGAATTCTGCATAACATCCTTTCTGTTAACGAAAATCTATTTAGATGGAGGATAACAGACACAAACAGATGTTCTTATTGTTTCACTGAAAATGAATCTATTTATCATTTATTCTGTGAATGTCACATTTCCAAAAACTTTTACTTGCAAATTAAGTCTTGGGCTAAAAATTTTGGATTAGAGATGCCAAGCCTCGGTCGTCAACTTTTATACACTGGAGCAGAAAAATCAGAACATGCTGCGCTTGTAAATATGTTGATGTTGGTCTACAAGATCATGGTTTTTAGTAATAGGAATAATCTGGCACCTCTTTCATTGGATCAGTATGTGACAAAACTGACAAGATTTGAATATCTTGAACGCAAAGTGGCGGAAAAAAGGCACAAAAGTACTATACATGAAATAAAATGGAAACCAATTCCTCATACTATACTAAACAAGAAGTGATGTATATTATTCAACTACTATCATTTTGCTATATACAGCCAGGCGGTGACCCTTTCGGCTTCATGAGTGTGTATATAATGTATGATATTTGTTTCAATTTATGTGAATATAGTATGAAATGTTAACATAATAGGAAATGTCAGGGTTTGTATTGATTTCACCATTTGACTTGTGAAGTTCTGCGAGACAAACTTGTAAATTTTTGAAAAGAATGATGATTGAAATAATTGAATGTTCAGTGGTAAACTTTTTTACGTAAATACATGAACTGGTAATCAGAAAGTTTTATATAAATATATATTTGTATATGTAACAATGTACCTACAGGATACAAAAATTGTATACTGGAAATTTGAGTTTTTGTAATATCCTAAAGTCATGAAAATTCTAAAACTAAATGAACCTTGACAGATTTATATGGTACTCGCATGTAAAACATGGAATTGTACTTGTATTACACTGATATTTGGTTTGTAATTTACTGTTGTAAGTTTCCTAATAGTCTATGATGTCAATGATGAAACCTATTTTTCGAAAATAAAGAACAAGTACAAATCTGAGACATCATAGAAGAGAAAAAAAAAAAAAAATATTTATATGTACAATAATATGAAACAAACTTAACGAATATTTTGACTAGGTAATTACCCTTTGGATAAATTAATTTTATTCAATATCACGCCAGGCGTGTACAAGGACAGTGAGTGGTTACGTGAAGGATGGGGGTTCCCCATTGTGTTTTCAGATCTGACAATATAGCGTGTTTTGGTGAAGCTGAGCGCTTATTTGATCAGATGAAAATTGTTATGATTTTCCTCATTTCTTTTGATAGACGTTTGATACACATGAATTATCTTCTATCAGCTGATATAACGTTACATTTGCTAAATGCATCTTGGAAAATCGAAGGTTTCAATTCAGCTATTTAGATATATAGATATCATTGTTTGCATCCGCTGAGCAAATATTTTCGTGCGCCTCCTTGCACGACAGATCAACCGGATAATCCTTAAACCGAACTTAAAGTGTCATGGCTTGACGTAATGTTTGCTTCTTTTTTTAACTGTTATATATATATATATATATATATATATATATATATATATATATATATATAGTGTACAGAAAGTCATGCTTCATCCGCGAGTGTCACCGAGTAAATCAAAACATTTGGTAATAATCTATCATTTGAGGAGGGAGAGAGGTGACATAATCGTAAAAACGAACCCCAGCCAAAGAGTTTTTATAATAATCATGAAAATTTGATACTTAAAACTCATGTTGGTAATTTTCAAACTGAGATCGGCATGTTTTTTTCTGCGCTGAACTTTCCCGGTCGCAATAGTATACGTAATTTGACACGTGTCTTAATTAAAATATACAGGAATTCTGTAATGAATTTTCGCAGGTGTCAGCCTCAATCATCCCTGTGACCTCTGTGACCCTTGATATGTTCATGCGGCAACAAGTTTGTCAGTGGTTGTAGCAGCTGGTGTCTGCAGCTGTTTGAAACTGATTTGGTCTCGCGTTTTAACTTCAATTTGCAAACCAATCAGACTCCCTTAAAAGTTTAGTTTCCGCTCAAGGATTTTATGACATTTATCCATAGGTGTTTACGCGAATGACATTTCTAGAATGATTATAATATGACGTAGTTATGGGCGGTCGCTGGCTGCCGACATCCTTTAAGGTTATACGTACACTAAATTGGCTTATATTGGCTGGAAACTATGAAAAAAAATGCATGCATATTTTTTCCATACATATATCAGCTTTTCCCTATGGTTTTCGTTCATTTAATCCTGAATGTTAACCGAGCAGTATATCATTTTTTTTAAATATTGCACATCGACCTAAATAACTTAAAAGACCAAGCATCAGTATCTGACTGAATAAACTTGGGAATGATCTGGATTCTGGCACTTTTTCTCTTCATTTCTGAGCAACCGGGGTTAGAGAAACGCCCTTGATCAAACGGGGAATATGCCAGTTACCGGTCTGGAAAAAAAGGGGCTTGCGGGAACCTTGTAAACTGTCTAACATAGTGACTTACAACTTACACAAAAAATCTGCTGGAGACGGTATCGTGATAACATGTTACTTAGTAACTATTTACAAGCTGGAGTATGCAAGCGAATATCCTTTTTTTCCCCATCAGCTTATCAGTATTTCACCGGCGGCTGAGCCTGTGTTTAATAATCGGCGGCGGCTGGCGCTATTCGGCGGCTCAAGAAAACTATCGGCGGCGGCTTGCTAATAAAATAAACGGCGGCGGCTGGCGCTATTTGGCGGCGGCTCCCAGGTCTGGCTCAGTGCTGCAGCACGCAGCAGCTGGGCTGGCACGACGTGTGACGTCAGACCAGACAAACACGGTCACTCAGTCGTGTGGGCGCTGGTCACTGTTCAAGTGTCAGCCGTAGAAGCTCTGGTCCGGTATAGCTGAAATGGCTAGCTTTCTTGTGGATTAGGACAAATTAAGCAGGGCTCGAAATAAGCGGTGTCGCTTCTCAATTTACGACGCAAAATGGAACTGCTGTGAACCATTTTCTATTACTGTTGTAGCCCTAGCTCCTGTGCTCTCTTACTACTACGCTATACGCTGTGCAAGAGCCCTAGAAGATGATTTAATTGAGAAACCTGGAGACCTTCCACATGACAATTAAATTCTTATAACTGGTCCGAAAATGTCGTATTTGTTAAGAAATAAAGATATTCTTATCAAATACGCATATAACATACCACTGAGACGGTGTTTGTCCACTTTAAATGTTGATTAGAAGA
The DNA here is from genome assembly GCA_026874595.1 of Sipunculus nudus. NCBI lineage: Eukaryota > Metazoa > Annelida > Sipuncula > Golfingiida > Sipunculidae > Sipunculus > Sipunculus nudus. The sequence goes on from CM049321.1 coordinate 62,127,005, forward strand.
ATTTATTGTCCTTAAAAAGGTGATACGCAGGGAACAATGTCTGCTCTGGGTTTTCCCAAGCCACGGCTGGCCGGCAGCCGCCTGAGTAACCAGTTGTAATGGGTCGTGTTGGTTCATTGATTCAGATTCTGAGACAGTTTTAAGCACCAGGGTTGCAAAGTTTTAAATATACAGAGTTTTGTATTCATACAAAAACATGTATTTAGCCACATGTTTTGGTCATTCGAATAAAGTAGTATATCTACATCATAGATTACTTAAGTTTGATTGTCATAAACACAATATTTGATTTTACACAATTTTTCCCTACAAGGGTTTTAAGTTCTCCATTTAACTCTGAAGCTTTTTATGCGCATATAATGCAGTTTTACTAAATATAGTTGTGTCTGCGAATCGATTAAATGCATGTCTCGCCTTTTGAGGAGAGCAATATTTTGAAACGCCAATTGATGCATGATGAAATGCAGCCGTAAACTATAGTACACATTATAAAAGCAGACATAAGACCGCGGCATTCGGCTAATTCTCATGTGAGCGAGCCTAATTAAACGATGTATAAATTGACAGGTGCTTGCTGCACAAGTTTCCAGGAAAAGCTAATTATTATTAACACTGTGACACTGATCCACAAGCCAATTGGCTGACATTGCGTCGACGTCATTTGACCCAAGCGTTCATTGGTTACCCTCGACCTTATTTGAATAGACGACATCTGACCTCCGACCCCGCTGGTCGTTGTGTTTTTGCACGGACAAAAAAGTTCCGGCTTGGGTGGACTGCACTGGACATATGAAAGCTTTCACAGATGTGAATCAGAAAGCGTAATATTTGTAATCACCATGGCAAAGCAAATTTTCCACACTCATTAAACGGGCCGTATGCCCTTAATTTTGTTGTGCCCTTTTTTACCGTTTCATCCAAATCATAACCAGGTCTAACCAATGTGCCGTCGATGTCAATCTTTTACATAATCAGTGACAATACAACATTACAAGTCCGTCAAATTCCCGATAACGGTTTTCATCGGAGAAATGCGTTGTAAAAAATAAAAATAAATAATGTGTTCTTTTGTCTTCTGCCCCTATTTTCTTGTCCGCTTTTCCGGGTATTTCGTTCTGTTACAGATGATGACATGCTCACATATGCATACGCTCCCGTGATACCGAGACGAGGAATCGCCCTGAAAAAGTCCCGCGCACATATCAGGGAAAAAACATTTATAAAAGAAGTACGATGAAGATATAGTATACATGTATAGTGTATTCCATGCAAAGTGAACAGGTATATCTATAGGTATCAAGAACCGCATGTTTTTCCGGGACAAGAACAAAGACAATCAGTCGTGACAACCGTGTTTACACAGTGAGTGACCGGGGCTGCAGCCAGGCCCTGAGCTGTTTGTCTGCTTTGATGTCACAGGTCATTAAGGCAACGGTCACTTCTATTGCTAATCCAATTATGTGTTCGGTCAAATCGTTTCATTTGAGCTAAATTTACAGTAAAATCCAAAATAATGTTCCGATCATTTGAAATGTTATATTCATCAATACAATAAAATATAAAATTAAAATGGTTTACACACGCACATACACGGCAAGAAATTACTCTAGTTTAATACTGGAATTGCACTTAATTTCGTGTTAATGAACATGTTGCGCTGATTGAATATAAAAGTCTAACAGAACCACACACAACACATCAGATTATCAAAATGGGACGCAGACCCACAAGCTGCTGTTTATATTTGTTGACAGTAATATTTAATATTCAATGATATTCGAGTTTTAAATTAAAATTTACCCTTTTCTATAATGCAATATCTTTTCAAAAAGGCGACAATGGTTAGCCATTAACACCATTGAGCTCAGCTGAATTTGATATACGAGGATGCATGTATGTAATATTAATTTTATGATTTGGTGAAAATATTTAAAGAACCTTGCACAACCTGACTTCCAGAGTGCTCAGAATCAGGCGTTTTGACTAAAGGCCTTAGAATATGACGTTCTATGGCCAACAGATATGAATAGCGTCCATCTCACGGGTACAGAATTCTCACAGAATATGGGTCACAGTGACCTTATTCATACTATTGAGAAGATTTTACATAGAGACCTCCCTGGATCTTAATTAAATCAGAAGTTGCTCGGTCTAACCGAAACCATGTGAACCCGTTTGACTAATGTGGTGCTAAAATCATATTCTTTCATATCGCTCACAGAATATAACCGAAGTGACCTTATTTCGATTGTCTAAGGAGACATTATAATACACTTGATCACGCATTTAGGTTGTGACCACGCATGGGTTTCTCGGTGCTCAAAATTAGGGTTTACGACCGTAGCTTGCAGATTATAGGTCACCTATATGACCTAATTTTTAATTTCAAAGGAGAGGATCGCAAAGGCCTACTGACCGAACGCGAGTCGATAATCTCATGGCTTATACACGCTCTAACACAGTTTCTTGCACAGGGTCACCGATCATACCAACGGTGTAAACAGACTAACACGAGTGGATGTCGGAGCTGGTTGTATCATGCAATACCACGCTCTCATTGGTTTGATAACAATTCTTCGCTCTGTGCGCACTCTCTTGTTCCAACCCAGAAAATATTGCTGTACAAAGCAGCGGAAGCACGAGAGGAGATCTGGTACGACTGGCGTGTATCACGGCTGCGTGAGGAGCGTAAATACTGACAGGACCGTAAAAAAATAAAAAAGAAGGGACCAAATCAGGGTGTAAATAAAGTAACACCCATACCATGGAATAATAACAGTATTTCGTCATCGGCGCTCGACTCAAACCGGCTCACCACATGACAGGAAGCTTCATGTATAAGTTAAATTGACAAAATGGCAATGTCCAGCGTATTCATTTCACAGTCAGCTGAAATGATCTAGTCATCACACTCGTTTCTGCAGAAGGAAAGGTAAATGTACCAGGGATGTGTCTTTTGAATAGCAGTTGGAACCAATAACTTCACAAGCTTTTATGTTTTTGGAGAGTGCAAATTTGAAGTAACCAATCAGATTTAACGAATGACCCAGGGGTCATGACGCTCAGCTAAGTAGGAAGACATTCACAAAAAGTATTTTATGATCTGAATGCCAAAAGTTGTAAGTGGTATCCCAATTATACTGAAGTATAACTCAGAGGACATGGGTTACATAGACCTAATTTCTGGTTTCCAAGATTTTTCATGGACCGCCCTGGATGTCAAGTTATAAGATTTTAGGTGCAATGGTAAAGGTCTCAAAAATAGAGAAAACGACTAGATATTTCTTCCCCAGACAATTAACACCCTCCCCCCCCTGCTTTAAGAATAGGCCCTCGAGCATATACTGATACCGGGAAAGCGATTATGGTTTCTTCCATCTATCAACTTGAGAAACAATATTTTTCACCAAATATGGGGGCCAATACGGTAAATCACTCTTGAGAAAGTGGATTAATTTTTTACTATAAAAAATGTAAAGTATGTGGCGCCATCTGTCTGGTTGACGAGAAAACTCTCCAAGATGGATGTATATGCCAAACTGCAGACCGACACATTGAACGACTCCTAAGATATGAGCAATTTTTGCCTTAAACAAATGAGCGAATGGACGCCACACGAAAATAATGGCAGATGGCGCCACTAGTCTTGAGTACAAGATGGAGGAGTCAAAGATCTATGGACATGCACAGACCAATATGGTACATCACTCCAAAGAAAAGAGCTTTAAATTATTCTACAGGAAGGTAGTTGGCGCCACCTGCCTGGTTTGAGAGAAAATGTTCAAAGATTGATAGACCTGCCAAATTTAAGACCAATACCTTGAATCATTCCGGAAATATGAACAATTTTCACCCAAATCACATGTACAGATGGACGCCACAGGAACACGATTGCAGGTGGTGCCTCCAGTCTTGAGTACAAGATGGAGGAGTCCAAGATCTATGGATATGCACACTTTCAGGCCAATAGGGCAATTCACTTCTCAGATAAGGGTATTAATTTTACTAAAACGGGAAGGTAGGTTGCGCCACCTGTCTGGTTTAGGAGAAAACTTATCAAGATGGACGGACATGCCAAATTTCAGACCAATACCTTGTACCACTCCGGAGATATGAGTAATTTCACCGAAAGCAAAAGTTGCGGATGGACGCCACACAATAACGATTGCTGATAGCGCCACCAGTCTTTAATACACGACTGGAGGTATCCAAGATCAGTTGCAGGCCCAATTTAAGCCCAATCTGTCCATTAATTTTAGACTTATAATGCTCACAGTACAGTCAAGTGGCAATGATCGTGTATTAAAAGGCGCGAACACAAAAAAGGATAGAAGGTGGTGCAACTTGTCATCTGCAGAAGACAAAGCTATCCAAGATCTTCGGTCAATTTGATTTTTGGACCAATCTATGCATCCCTAATTGAGATATTTATGATTTTGTGCGATTTTCACCATATATGGCAATATTCAAGGTCAAGGCCACTCTCATTGGAAAGGTCATGACCCCAATTGAAATATACACCATCCCATTACCCTTGTCTATGTATATGCATAACAGGAAAGAAATCTGTCGATTAATTTTTTCTACTTATAATGCTCACAGTACTGTAAAGAGGCACTGATGAAGGTATTAAACGGCATGAAAACAATAATAAGAATAACAGATGGCGCAAGCCGGTACATGACAACACTATCCAGTATCTTTGGTCAGGTTGGTTTTTGGATCAATCCATGCAAGATTTCTTGAGATATATTTCAGAATTTGTGTGATTTTACCCCCAAAATTTTGTTTTATAAAAAATAAAATGTTCTTAATAATGCATTCACATATGGAAGTGACTATTGGTCTACTACCTCCTGGTTGGACCACTGTGTAAGTACCCAGGATGTTCATGGAGCAATCGATATGATTGATGTTTTATATGATTATGTGACGTCAGATCACTTACTATTGTGCATGTCTGTTAATACCTCCTACATACCTTGTGTAAAACATAAAGCCAGAACGTTTAGTTGTAAAAGACCAAACTGGGCCAAAACAAGTAAACAGTCACTTGTCGTGTACAATTATGCTGTTGCGACTGCAATACATGATTCTTCGGACATTTTTCATGAGACTGAACACTGTCAGAATGTCAAATGTCAGGCTAAGAATCATTTATCCAAAATTGACCTGCAATATGATTTCTTAGTTAACGTAATGCTAAATAACGCAGATTGTTATATTGATTAATATACATCTGGCCCAGAAAGGAAAAATTATAAAATAATACCGGGGTGGAATGAGTACGCTCGAGACGCACACGGCGCTGCCAGAGAAGCCTTTTTGGCATGGCAAAGAGCAGGGAGGCCGATCAGTGGCCCTATCCATGACGTTATGATACACGATCAGTGGCCCTATCCATGACGTTATGGTACACGATCAGTGGCCCTATCCATGACGTTATGGTACACGATCAGTGGCCCTATCCATGACGTTATGGTACACGATCAGTGGCCCAATCCATGACGTTATGGTACACGATCAGTGGCCCTATCCATGACGTTATGGTACACGATCAGTGGCCCTATCCATGACGTTATGGTACACGATCAGTAGTCCTATCCATGACGTTATGGTACACACTAAGAGATTATTTAATTATGCACTCCGTCACTCTAGACGACTGGAAGAGCAAGCAAAAGTGGACTCCCTTGGCCGGGCTTTAAGCGCAAAAAAAAACAGACCGATTTCTGGACAGGAATAAAAAAATGCAAAAATTCACGCCTACCGTGCACGCATACGGTCAGTGGCATCACAGGCGACAAAGAAATTTTAGACTTGTGGCAGGCGCACTACAAATCCTTTTTTTCTTGCGTGCATCATGATGCTGAACTGTTAAATGAAATATCAAGCAATTTTAGATTTGTCACGCATAATCAAAACATACATGTGAGTCTGAAATGAATGTCGCTCTGACTAAACTTAAATCCGGAAAGTCCTATGACCCAGATGGTTTAGGGTCATTCACGCGAAGGAAGCGCTAGTACAATTAACCATTATGTTCACTGTTCACTTCACTCCTCGTACATGGTTATATACCTGAACATATGATGAGCAGTATAATAGTGCCGGTAGTTAAGAATAAAACACAGAGTATAACTGATGAAGCCAATTACAGGCCCATAGCACTGTCCACTATAATGAAATCTTTGAGTTCGTGATTTATGAGAAAATTAAACACTATGTTAATGTGACTGATAATCAGTTTGGATAAAAAACGGGTCATGGCACAGAGCTTTGTGTAGGGTTGCTTAAAGAGATTCTTCGATTTTACCAGAAGATGGGATCACATATATGATGTATGTGTGTTTTCTCGATGCATCATCGGCTTTTGATAGAGTTTGTCACACAACTTTATTCTACAAGCTTTTAAGGAACGGTGTCCCTTTATACCTTATCAGAATCGTGTATTACTGGTATATGCACCAAAGAATCTCTGTAACATGGAACTCGATCAGGTCGGACTATTTCACAGCCACTAATGGTGTTTGACAAGTAGGGGTGTTGTCGCCACTCATGTTCAATATTTACATGAACGATTTGAGCTCTAAATTAAACACACACACAATTGGGTTGTTGTATTGACAAAATTATCGTCAATCATCTTATGTACGCTGATAATATAGTGGTTTTTGCCCCGTCGGTCAAAGGTCTGCAAAAACTAATAAATCTTGCCTATGACTATGGTATTTCGCATAATATCAAATTTAATTTGACAAAGTCTGTCTGTGTATATACAGATAATGGGAAAAGATAAAAATTGGGCTTCATCTGACCCATGTCTCAAAATGGGACAAACGCTTTTATCCTCTGTCAAGCAGTACAAACATTTAGGTTGCATTATCAACAGCAAACTGCAAGATGACGATGACATATTACGACAAGTGCGCCTACTGTACGTACGGGCTTATATATTAAAAAAAAAAATTCAAACTTTGCTCGGAAAAGGTTAAGATATTATTATTTAAAATGTTTTGTTACACTTTATATTGTGCCAGTCTCTGGAGTAAATATAGAAAGTCAAGCACAGAAAAGTTGAAAGTGGCGTACAATAATATTTTTAGGTTATTTCTGGTCCTTCCAAAAAATTTGCAGCATCAGCAAAGAATTAATAGGTCGTAACATTACCACTATTGACGCACTAATGCGCAAACAGTTCTATTCACTGAAAATGAGAATAACTGAATCTGACAACCCGTATGTCAGAACTTTGTTTGAATCTGATTTATATTTAAAGTTCGACTTGTTTAATGTTCATAACCAGAAGATGTTTGTTATTAGATTATAAGTAAAAATGCAGCTAGCCTAAATGTGATGTTATTTGCTTCCTACTTTTTTTTCTTTCTATTCTCATTTCTTTCATTGTTTGTATATGGACCATGAGTCTGTAATAAAACGTTATTATTATTATTATTATTATTATTAAATGCATGAGTTCTTCAGTAACTGGAGGTTTTGTATCAAATTTTGATGATATCGAGGGCCACTTACAAGCCCTATAGCTAAAAGGATATGGGTAACAGAGACCTAACTTCTGGTTTTTGAGATGATTTTTCACGCATTTCCCAGGATGTCAAGTCAGATTCTAGGTGCAATGGTAAAGATTTATGCCCTGTTAACGGACGACCCCATCTATGAAGGTCTTAAAATAAGAGAAAAATGCGTAATGATTAGATAAATCAAGGTGGCACCACCAGTCTGGAGGAACTGGTATGAATATGAATGCAAAGAATCATGGTGTCCGATGCATTAGTTGTTCAGATACAGGAGCGTTGTATCATATTTTTAAATATTCTGGAGGGGGGGGGTATTTACGAGCCCCCATAGCTCAGAGGAAATGGGTAACAGAGACCTAATTTCAGGTTTCCAAGAAGATTTTTCATGGAACTCAGAGGTAGTCAAATGTTAGAAGTTTCCAGGTCCAACGGTTTCGAATTGTGCCCTGTTAACGGACAACCACATCTTTGATGATCTCAGATAAAGTCAGAAAAAATGTGTTAAAATTGGATAAAATCCAGGTTGCGCCAACAGTCAGCAGGAATTGATGAAACACTCTGTGATGAATATGCATGTGAAGAATAATGTTGATCAATGCATTCGTTGTTCAAATACTTGAGCTTTTGTATAAAAAATTTAAATATTCTGGGGGGTACTTACGAGCCCCGTAGCTCCGAAGATATGGGTAACAGAGACCTTATTTCAGGTTTCCAAGAAGACTTTTAATTGACCTCCAAGGATGTCAAGTAAGAAGTTTCTAGGTATATAGTAATGATTTGTGCCCTGTTAACAGACGAATGCATCATTAAAGATTTCAAAAATAGAGAAAAAATGTGTAAAAAAAAAGAAAAAAAATCCAGTTTGCAGGAACTGATGAAACAGTCCAAGATGAATATGCATGCAAAGAATCATGGTGTTCAATGCATTAGTTGTTCAGTTACAGGAGCTTTGTATCACAATTTTAATTATTCAGGGGAAGGGGGAGTACTTACGAGCCCCCATAGCTCAGAGGAAATGGGTAACAGAGACCTAATTTCAGTTTTCCAAGAAGATCTTCATAGAACCTAGAGGTAGTCAAGTTAGAAGTTTCAAGGTTCAACAGTTACGATTTGTGCCCTGTTAACGGACGACCGCATCTTTTGAGGTCTTCAAAAGAAAGATTAAAAATAGTGTAGAAACAGGTGGATTTTTTTATCCAGGTGGAGCCACCATACTTTAGGAACTGATGAAACACTCCAAGATGAATATTCATGCAAGGATTCACGGTGATCATTGCATTAGTTGTTCAGATACTAGAGCTTTTGTATCAAATTTTAAATTATTCTGGGAGGTACTTCTGAGCCCTATAGTTTGGAGGATATGGGTGACAGAGATCTAATTTCAGATTTCAAAGAAGACTTTTAATGGACCTCCCTGGATGTCAAGGTAGAAGATTCAAGCTCCAGCGGTTAAGATTTGTGTCTGATTAATGGACGGACAGAAGGAAGGATGCCTGACAAAGAGTGATCGCTATAGCTCAGATGACTTTCATTCAGGACTAAATTTTGGAGTTAAGTTGTGGACGATGCTTTGACCCTGGCAATTTGGTTTAAGTCAGCTCGAATTTATAATCACCCATGACCAAAACAAAATGCAATTACCCTAGTGCAGAAAAATATAAATTCTAACATGAATTTATTCAGGATTCATAACATAACGGCATATTCATAATCCAGTATATGTAAAAAGCATTTTCTTTATCAAGGATCTCGTGGGCAGACCTTGGTACTGCGGGCACAATACTTTTAATGGACACCCCTGGCTGTCAAGGTAGAAGATTCAAGCTCCAGCGGTTAAGATTTGTGTCTGATTAATGGACGGACAGAAGGACGGATGCCTGACAAAGAGTGATCGCTATAGCTCAGATGGCTTTAATTTAGGACTAAATTTTGGAGTTAAATTGTGGACGATGCTTTGACCCTGGCAATTTGGTTTAAGTCAGCTCGAATTTATAATCACCCATGACCAAAACAAAATGCAATTACCCCAGTGCAGAAAAATATAAATTCTAACATGAATTTATTCAGGATTCATAACATAACGGCATATTCATAATCCAGTATATGTAAAAAGCATTTTCTTTATCAAGGATCTCGTGGGCAGACCTTGGTACTGCGGGCACAATATTCCAAATTTTCAAACACAATCACATATTACGTATTACATGCAATTATATATAAATACATACATGCCATTACCCAGGTTTAACTATGGAACATACTGTGGATACGTGCCTTCATTTTACTATTTTTCAATGAAGCGTCTGCCACAATGCACATGAAAATGGTCTTTCTCCGGTGTTTTTTCTCTCATGAACATTCAAGGACGATTTTGGAGAGAAGCATTTGTCACACAAATCACATTTAAATGTTTTCTTCGTTTAGAGTACGTGTGTCTTCATGTTTTATCAAATTTTTATCAACACCTTATGGGTGAATCATTTTATTTTCCTACTGTATGTATTCTTATGTGTCCATTCAAATTATATTTGCTGTGGAAACTCTTGCCTAAACACATTCAAGGACGATTTTGGAGAGGAGCATTTGTAACACAACTCACAATGAAATGTTTTTTTTCACGTGTATGTACACGTACATGAGTTTCAAGGTAAGTCTGTTGTGTAAATCCTTTGCTGCAATGCTCACATTTAAATGGTTTTTCTCCAGTATGTTTCCTCATGTGTACACTTAGCTGACTTTTTCCAGGGAAGCATTGACCACAGATATAATATTTCATGTCCGTATGTATCCTGATATGGGCTTTCCTTTTATTTTTTTTCAGTGAAGCGTTTGCCACAATACTCGCATGAAAATGGTCTTTCTCCGCTGTGTTTTTTCTCATGGGCATTCAAAGACACTTTTTGAGAGAAGCTTTTGTCACATAAATAACATTTAAATGTTTTTTCTTTAGCTTGAGTATAGGTGTCTTTCTGTTTTATCAACGTAGCTTGTTGAGTGAATGATTCACGGAAATATTCACAAGCAGATGGTTTTCCCACTGTATGTATCCTTCTGTGTCTATTCAAATTATATTTGATAACGAAACTTTTGCCACAGTACTCACAATGAAATAGTTTTTCCCCTGTATGTTTTCTTATGTGTGTATTCAAAATATATTTTTTTATGAAACTTTTGCCACAGAATTCACAATGAAGTAGTTTTTCCCCTGTATGTATTCTTATGTGTGTATTCAAATGATGTTCATTGATGTAACCTTTGCCACAGTACTTACAATGAATTGTTTCTCCCCCTGTATGTACATGTATATGTTTTTTAAGATCCGATGGTAGCGAAAAGCTTTTTCCACATTGCTCACATTTAAATGGTTTTCCTTCTGTATGTATTTTCATGTGTTTCTTCAATGTAAATTCTTTAGTGAAGCATTTTCCACATTTTACACAGTAAAAAGGCTTTGTTCTGAAATGAGTGCACAAGTCTTGCCTGTTAGGGAAGATTTTACCACAAAAATGTTTGATCATAAGGGATTCTGGAATCTTTGCTCATGTTCCATCCCGTTGGTACAGAGCTCAGGGCCGGTTGTCTGACATCACCATTTATGTTTTTCAAACTCAAATACACTGTCTGTGTGTTACCTGGATCTTGACTTTTGTCAGTTCTCTCATAATCTGAAGAACCATGTTCGTTTTCAGTTCTCTCATAATCTGAAGAACCATGTTCGTTTTCATATTTGACACTGCTGTCTGTAATCTGTACACCATCTGGAACTTGCTCTCGCCCCTTTTCTTCATTACCAGATGATGCAATTTTGGTCTCCTCCGGTTCTTTCTTTACAAAATCATCTAATGTTTCCTCAACATACACCGTGTTTGAATCACTTCGACAGCAGGCTTGGTCAGGTTCTTTTGTAATGACCGTTTCCATTTTATGATGAACCTCTTCTACATGCCTTCTGCTAATAAAAACAAACAAACTTCACACAATTTCATAATAAGTATTATTTACTCGATGGAAGCTTTACTCAATATCATCCTGAAACATTCTGCACCATAAAAACAAGGCCTAATGCGAACCTGTGAGATAGGATATACATCAGATATAATGTTTCCATGATAACATGCTTGACCATTATTTGAAATGTACTAAATCAATTACCAAGTACATGAGTGACATGTACATGTACAATGCATGTACTAAACATTTTAAACTCAAGTACGAGCACCAATTACAAAAAAAAATCACTCCTGAAAAACTGTCATGGATGTACACAAAAGAAAATGATTACCTATGTCAGCACAAGTCTTGTGTAAGAGAAAGTGATCGAAGATGTATGGACATGTATAATTTCAGGCGGATACTTCAAACCACTCTTGAGCTATGTGTACAGATGTTTGAAATCCAAAACAATATTAGACAAAGCTATCCATGAAGTAAATATATGTCAAATTTCTTGCTGATATGTCGAATCTCTTCCAAAAAATAAGAAGGGATATACCTGAAGGTCAAAATCTAAATAATATTAAATGGAGATAAAGTCTGAGAAGAAGAGGCAATACAGGCCATGGCTGGTTGATAAATTTGAATAAATTGTTGCAAATACTACTGTGATCTAACGATGTGTCCGATAGAAACATGTAAGGCTAAAGCATTTTGTGATTATAAGTTCTATACTATTACTATGACACTTGGTTGCATTTTGATAAGCTATAGACAGTTCAGTAATTGAGGCATTTGTTCAATTAGATCAGATTTTTTTATAAAACAAAATTTATCTATTTTAAAAATGTATACAGATGCCATAATGTTTCCACTTCACAGGTGGAAGAACTTGATGGTGACTGTGTGTGTTGGAGGGGGGATAATGATGGGAGTTACAAAACGACAGTTACTCTGTATATATATTTTCTTTATTTGATACATTTTGCAGTTGCAATAAAAATAATGTCCCCAGTGCTCAGGTGCAAGAGCTCAATGGGGGGGGGGGGGGGGGGGGGGATGGGAATTACATCACCAGTGCTTACATGAAAAACAAGGGACCCATAGGTCACAGCGCTCAGCTGATCGTGATTGGACTATAATTGTTTCTCCACTGTGATACTATATCGAGTTGATAAAGCTTATGAATATCATGGACATGTTGGGCTATTATATAGGAATGTAATGTAATATGTGAGTAAATGATAAATGAAATTACCTGACTGATGGATTAATAGAGTAAAATATAGTGGTTTATTTTTTATTTATTTAGGAGGGGTTGAAAATTGTGATATATTTGAGCAAATATGAATGCAATGACAGCAGTAATAAGCAGTAGTAGAATGATGATAAGGCTATTTGTTGAAGGATCTAAAGTGTATGGTAGTCTGCAAGCTTTCAATTTGACAGATATGATGTTATGATTAACTATTCTAAAGAAGTGATTTATAAATTTGTGACTGTATGACACAATATCTCTTTAAGGTACATTATTGTGATGCCCACTATGTCTACATATTACACAATATTGACATAATTTCTGGCATGTACATAGGTACCTATGGACGAATAGTTATACAAAATATTAAAGTATGAATATTTCTGATTCTTCTTGTTCTTGCTTACTGAGGCTGGCTTTGGGATGGGGTTGGAGAAGGGAAAAGTGAGGGCAGCACGGAGGTGGATGTAGAAATATTCTATTTTAATGTTTTTCATTTATATAAGAATATGAAAAGCTAACAGAAAAGGGGCCCTCCTACTTGGTTATAGCAAAGTTCTAAATATATGATTGCAAACTAATACTCTGACTAGACTGTCATGAAGAAAAACAGTAAAAGTTTTGAGATACTGTGATGCATATGAAAATTTACAGATGGACAGGCAAGTGGACATAATGGACTAATACCTTTATTTCACTTTCAAGGGAATAATGCATTTAAGTTTATATATAAGCCTATTTTTTTAGCATATCCACTATTTCCATTATGAAGTTTTTATCTGAATAATTTTTTTTTATTTATGGGTTTTATAAATTTTTAATAAAAAAACTGAAAATATAAGTTAAAATATTAGAATTGTTGCAAAAGTTGCAATCATTATATATACAGAGTAAAAAAACTGAAACTATAAGCTATTCTTTCCAATTCAGATTTTAAAAGATTAAATCCTTATGTATATATGCTGTGAAAATTAAATCAACAGTGCTTACAGGGAAAAAAGTGCCATTGCCAAAGTTGGACAAAATTTAAGGTATTGATTTTTTATTTATGCTAATAACTTGAAAAATTTGCAAAATTCCGATCTAATTTTGGGTAAATAATTGAATCTTGATTAAATAAAGTTATATTCCTGAAAAAAAGTCTCTAGGTTTAGCAATTCTCATGTTAGGTGAGTAAATATATTTCCTGATTTTTTTAAAAATTGCATTATATTTTGGCCAATAACTTCAAAATAATACCCAATACTGACCTAATTTTTGGTATGTTCATAGAAAATGTATGAAAGAATGTGAATACTAAATATGATCAAAAACAGATCAGTTGTTTTGATATTAGGCAGCCTTGAAGTGTAACAATGGCTTTTTTTATGGAAAACGGAGGTTTTTCCTTAATATCTCGAAGGAACAAAGTCCTAATGACCCAATTTTCGGTATGCTAGGAGATTTTGGGGACATCTAACATTATGCCAACAGCCTGGGGAGCATAGAGATGTGCACTGAATGACCTATAGTCATCAAAGTGGACTGCTTGACAATGTAAGGGAATACAACAAGAGCCTCCAAAAAAATTCAATAACGAGCCTAATTTTGCAGCTTTTATTTTCAAATTTCAGATTTTACCAGATTAAATCCTTATGTGTACATGCTGTGAAAATTAAATCCACAGTACTTACAGGAAAAAACGTGCCGTGGCCTAAGTTGGGCAAAATTTAAGGTACCAATTTTATATTTTTGCCAATATTTAAAAAATTTTTACAGATTTTGATCTAATTTTGATTTTAAATTAAATTTTGATTAATTAAAGTTGTATTACTGAAAAAAAGTCCCTACCTTTAACACTTTTGGTCTTAAGTAACCAAATATCTTTCCTGATTTTTTTACAAAGTCCATTATGTTTGGGCCTATAACTTTTTTAAATTAAATAATACTGACTTAATTTCTGGTATGTACATAGGAACTATATAGAGGAATATTTATGGTAAATATGAAGAAAACGAGATGAGTGGTTTTGATATTAGGCAGTCCTGAAGTATAAAAATAGATTTCTAATAAAAAATTGAGGTTTTTCCTTAATATCTCGAAGGAACGAAGTCCTATTGACCGAATTTTCGGCATGGTAGGAGATTTTGGGGACATCTAACAGTATGCTGAATTTTTAGATTGGTAGGTCCGATGGTTTTGAAACGTGCCAGTCTTACGGACGGACGGACAGACAGACAGACGGACGGACGCAGGCAATGGACCACGACTATAGCTCAGATGACTTATAGTCAGCTGAGCTAAAAAAGTTGTATTCATAATTATCAAATCTTTAAAAACAGGCAGAGAGTTGGAAAACAAAGCACATCAATTAAATTTCAACTCTACTCAGGCAGGAAAATAATGAACAAATGTTTGCATTAGATCCCCCTTTTTTTTATTTCATTAATTTTTTTTAATTATAAATTTTACTATTCATTTAAAGTATACCATATATATCCGAATATTTTAATTGATTTAAAAGTCTAAATTGTATCAATATTTATAGCTTATTTTGTAAGGTAACATTACATTTATTTTTTCATAAAAATATTTTTTTTAATTTGCAAAACAAATATCTGAAAAAAAAACTCACTTGAGTCAGAATTTTTCAAAAATATATTGCATCTTTATTTATCCATGATTTGGTTCATATATTACCAAATTATGCCTCATAGGTTTAATTATACTCTAATTTATTTATGAGACATGACTGTGACAAGAATATAACTGTTTTTTTTAATCCAACTTTAGTACTAATTTTTTTATGTTTTATAGCTTGTACTGTATTTTATTACTGTCAAGCGCATAGAAATTTTATGTTATAATGCGCATCTAAGTGCATAAAATATTAATAATAATAATTAAAAGGAAATTAATTTCTTTAAAATTGCTACATCAACACAACATCTTCTGAATCACTCGAAATAACAGCTTTATAATTAAAGAAATACAGTAAACAATTACAAAAACAAGTATTGCAATACTAGTGTAGGGGCATATGTAACAAAATCATCCCGAGTAAATTTTGTTTGTAAAAATGTGACACCCCATGCATTTTTGTTCTTCACCTTTCTATGAAGCCTTAAAAACATGGTGCCAATTTTTTTATTCAGTTTTGACATGTTTTTTCAGCTTGTATTAAAATGCTATTTAAAATGTTAAATTAATAAACTTTGACCGAAACATAAACAAAGTAAGCAGGGACAAAAGGATAGGAAAGGTTCTTTTTACAATGTATTTACATACTAAATTTGGGATGGTCTAAAATTATTTTTTGTTTATAATAAACGTACCTATTCACATACCAAGAATGCTTATTAAACACATATAGTGTTAATTGCTTTATACACATAGCTTGATCTTTTTCTCCTTAAAATACGATAGTATCTGCTAATATTTCATTTTAAACCGTTGGAGTACTCCTGTACACAAGTGGTTAGGTTAGCGAGATCAGTGGTACAAATGTAAACATAGTGCGCACGCCACCTGGCGGCCAAACCAGGCTACTTTACAAATCAAGATTTTTTTCAAGCATCCAAACAGTGATTCTTTTTTTATCTTCCATATCATTTCTCCTTGTTTGGGAGTAGTGCACGCGCAAGATCAGGCCTCTAGTTATGGTCTACAGTCTTGTTATGCAAAACAGACCAACATGGACTGTGTTGACTCACACACAGAACCATAACAATGAATGAAACAGGTTAATTGGAGATTGTAAGTCCATGTACAGGTATGGTTTTGCCAAAAAAATGTTGAATTCAGCCTAACTAACAAAGTAACGGCATGAGATAATGCACATACTGTTGCAAATGTTTATGTACCTAAACAGTTTTCATATATATATATATATATATATATATATATATATATATATATATATATATATATATATATAATCAATCATACCGTGATGAGTGCAGCACGTTGCTGTCTATTTGTATAATTATATATATATATATTTATATATGTATATATATATAGAGAGAGAGAGAGAGAGAGAGTGAGAGAGAGAGGTGATGATGACCTCTATGGCATTCAGACACAATTGTATTTTCTTCCAAAATCATTTCAAATAAAATATTTTTTTTGTAAGACACGTTTTAATATTTTATTTTAATATTTGCCGAATGAACATACAAATAATGATTTAATTATTCCTACTTTTTAACAATTTATTATTCAGGTGTACGTCGGAGAGATCATTAAGCAGTAAGTTGGACTAGCAGTAAGAGACACGAACTTAGTTCAGATTCTTTTAGACTTAGTTACTTGAAAATTACTTGAAAATGTGCCATGTCAGAAAAGTTCAATGTACTTAAAAGGGACTTATATGTGCTGTTAAAACAACCTTAATGTTTACTTGCTCTTTACCGATCCAATATAATAACCCCAACAATTTTGTTATTGTTTTATGGCCTGTATTAAAATTACAATAACCAAAAAGAAAAGCAAAAACCTTTAATTACAATCAAGGCGCTTGTTGATTGTATAAGACACATGTCATTTTGTTAGCTTGTGCACTAAATCAAAATTGTTCTTGATCACGAGCATTAGTTAAGCAGGTATAAAATGCTTTAGTTTTTGTCAGGAGTTATTTGGTATAAACATGATATAAAAGTGGTCTCCAGTCAAAGATGTACATTCCGCCGCTGCATCTGACATACACTGCATTTAATGACATAACCAGTCATATTTTATAAAATATAAGAATAGTTATATTCTTCATTCTTCATGTCATAGTTTGCATTATATTCAGATAGTACAAGTTGGGTGCTCATGGTCTACAGATCACTATTTTCATAAAAAAAAGAATGTTGCACCGGTGATCTTGTTCGGACGGATGAAACGCCTATGTTGCCATTGTGCCATCACAAGTCATTTAAGGATAATGAAAAAAAAGCGACAAGAGTTCAGTAATAACAAGCATTTAACTTTACCATTGTTATATTTAAACTGTACCATACGTTTTACCATAGTTTCTGTTGAGATATGTCCGTTTTTGTTATTGAACTGGTATAACCTGAATTCTTCGGTTTCATATTCCCCTAAATGTACAATTTTAAATTGCCCACCTTACAAAATCGTTTTTAAGGAAGACCTTCCGGGGGGGGGGGGGGGGGGGGGAGAAGGTAAAGATGGGATAGAAGTACATCTGTAAACATGTACGATAACATTATGACTAATGATGACACTTTTTTTTATGATCCGATATTTAATTTCAAGTTTCTTCCTTCAACCGGACTCTTCTAAAACTTCTATTTTTTCTAAGGTCTCTTTGTTTTGTTTTCAAAACACACTCCCTAATGAATTCTTCAGCAAAACATGCATTTCATTCAATGTTAATGTCATTCTACTGTTAAAGTCTATGAATATTTGTCTGCTGTAAATTACCTGATGAGAACTGCTTGCAAAAGATTATCAATGAACAGTGAAATAACTGATGAAAATAGCTACTCCACAGAAGGTATTTGCTTCAGATTGCTCCAAAATGATATGCTATTGCCCGCACAAAGCTGAGGTTATATGATCATAATTATTATTATTATTATTATTATTATTATTATTACTATTAACATTACTATTATTATTTTGCTTCTTAATATGTACTTAATTTCACTGTGAATGGTGGACTAGGTAGCATTTCCTTAAACTTTGAAATGGGTTAGCGAGGATCTGGCACTAAATCCAGTCAAAGTTGTCGCCTTTGTCTTTTGTTTATTCTTTACGAAATATGAAAAAATATAGTCATCCGCCTAAAACTTTTATAAATTATTTCTTGGATCATGACCAAAACATAAAAATACTCCTTAGAATTCCTGAGGAACCTTTAGATACTTTGGATAAACTAACCGTAAGAGACGGGGATACCTTCACTATCAGCGAACATTAGGTTGACGCAATAGCAAAATTATATTAAATGGAAGAATAACAGGGCCATTTTAATATGTTATGTATAAATGAAGCAAATATTCAGTCACTGGTTAAAACAAAGGAAAGCGGAGCCATACTGTATACGATACAGGTTGCCTGAAATCAGCAAGTGGTCCGCCATTTGTACATTGCACAAACTACCCCAGGGCACTTGTTGTCTCTATATGATTTTTTAAATGAACTTATCAATGACATTTTGTAGAACAATATACCGGTGGACATACAACAGATGTTTAATTTTTCATAGTTATAGTCTAGGGGACCTTGATGCGGATCCATGTGTTGGCGGAGGTATGCGCTCTATGGGTGCACTCTAATAATGGAATAAACGTCTTAACGCCGTCGTTGTGTGTCTAGTCTAAGGTATTGTGATGTAATATATCTTACTAATAATTCTGAGGTGTTTTGTTGCATAATATCCCTCTGTAGTAAATATTTACATATATTGGCCCTCAATTTTTGCTCTAAAATCAAATTTTACCTGAAAAAATAACAAAACCACCATCGAAAAATTGGCACCATAATTTTTTGTAAAGGTTAAGGTCTTAGGATCACAAAAATGTGGGGTCTCTACTTTTTACAGCGAAAATTTACTCGGTTACATATGCCCCCACACAGCAGTGGGGGGGGGGGGGGGAGCGGTTCACATGAGGATAACTGTGCACTTATGACAGCGGGGGTGCTCCACAAGTGTTGCATCACTAATAAGGTTACCTAGGCAATTCTTTAGTGACCAGAAGTGGGTGGCCTGGAGCTTGACATGCAAAGACATTACACCCTCAGAAAAATGAAGAGAGAAAGGAATTAACCCCCCCCCCCCCCCCCCCCCCCCCCCCCCCCCCCCCCCCCCCCATTTTCACCTAAACAAACTGTTCATTTCCAAAATGAAGGTTCAATACTTCAATAAACCTTATTTAAGTTTCTAAGAAGATTTTACAGGGCCCTCCCCGGATCTTATTTAAATTAGATGTTTCTAGGGCTGCTACCATTTGTGCCCGTCTGACTAATATGGTGCTAAAATCATATTCTTTCATATAGCTCATAGAATAATGTTACAGTGACCTTATTTCTGTTGTCCAAGGAGACATTATAATCATGTTTCTGGATCAAACATTTTAGATTATAGACATGCCTGGCTTTCTGGCCGCTCAAAAAAAAATATATATATATATATATATATATATATATATATATATATATATAATGAAACCAGAAATGTTATGATTTTTGTTTAATATGGATATTCTAACCGGTTTTCATACCTGTTTACAATAAGGCAAACCACAATCAGGCAATCAGCACTCAATATATGTAAACGATTCTCGCATTCGTCTGAAAAGAATTCTTTGGTCTGTGCGCACCATTTGTTCCAAGTCAGCAAATCTTGCTTTACGAGCAGCGGATACACGAGAGGAGATCTGGCGTGTATAACCGCTCCGTGAAGAGTGTAAATACTGAAAAAGTGGTATTACTTGCAGGATACCTTCATATACTTAACTATCATGACCGTCTAAAAGAGAACCTTCATTAACTGATACAGCTGCCGGTCAGATGGAACAAGTGAACAAGGGGTCATGACATGACAATGTCCTTGCACCGGCAGGTAATTAAGATCATGTAGGGGCATCATCATTCATGCATATAAGCTTAATTTCGTCAAACCCATAAGCACATCAAATTTGATGACAATCCATCCAGCCATTCCTGAGGAATCTGGCAATTTGTGTGTATTTAGCATTATTTCTAGGGTGCTCAACCAACCCCGTAACTCAAAGAATATAGGTCACAGTTACCTTATTTCAGATTTCAGAGGAGAACTTTCGAGGAACTCTCAGGATGCCAAGTAAGTCGATTCTATGTCCAATGATTATGATTTGTGCCCTGCTTTGGTATCAAATTTACAATGGGGGGGGGGGGGGGGGGGTTACTTATATGCCCAACAGCTCGGAGAATATAGGTAACAGTAACCTAATTTCAGGTTTCCCAGGAGATTTTTCATGGGCCTCCCTGGATGTCAAGTGAGAAGATCATAGGTCCAATGGTTAAGCTTTGTGCCCTGATATGGTAACAAAATATAATTATTCTGGGGGGGGGGGGGGAATTATAAGCCCCATAGTTCAGAGAATATGGGTAACAGAGACCTTATCCCAGGTTTCCACGGAGAGTTTACATTGATCTCTCTGGATATTAAGAAAGAAGATTCCAGGTCCAATGGTTACGATTTGTGCCGTGATTTTGTATCAAATTTTCAATTATTCTAGGGGGAGTACTCATAACCCAAAAGCTCGAAGAATAAGGATAACAACGACCTTATTTCCGGTTTCAAAGGGGATTGTTTATGGACATCTGTGGATGTTAAGTTCTAGGTCGAACAGTTATGATTTGTGCCCTGTAAACGGACGAACGCATCTTTAAACGTCTCAAATATAGCGAAAAAAATAAAATGCGTGAAAATTCGAAAAAAAAATACAGGTGGCACCACAATTTTGCAGGCACTGATGAAACACTCTATGATCAATATGCATGCACAGAATCATGATAATCAATACATTAGTTAGCCAGATACTGGTACATTTGTATCAAATTTTTAATTATTCTGGGGGGTACTTCGAAGCCCAATAGCTCGGAAGATATGGCTAACAGAGACCTTATTTCATGTTTCCTAGGAGACTTTTCATGGTTCTCCCTTAATGTCGAGTAAGAAGATTCCAGGTCTAGCGGTTACGTTTTGTGCCCTGTTAACAGATGACAGCTTTTTGAAGGTATCAAAAACAGAGAAAAAATAGTAAAAATTAGAAAAAAATACAGGTGGCGCCACCAGTTTGGAGGAACTGATGGAACATTCCATGATCAATATTCATGCAATGATGGTGATCAATGCAGTAGTTTTCCTGATACTGGAGCTTGTATAATTTTTAAAAATTATTCTGAGGGGTACTTACGAGCCCCATAGCTTGGAGAATACGGTTAACAGTCTATAAGACACATAATTTCATGTTTCAAAGGAGATTTTTCCCTCTGGGAGTCAAGTTAGAAGATTCTAGGTCCAACGGTTACGATTTGTGCCCTGTTAACGGACGAAAGGACAGCGGGAAGGCCTGACGGACGAAGAGCGATCGCCTCAACTCAGATGACTGGAAGTCATCGGAGTTAAAATTCATTGTAACTGGGCAGATGAAAACTGCAACCAGTCAGTTGACAACTTCTTGAATATATTGCTGAACCTTACAAAGGCAAACATGAACCATGTCTTTCTGAAAATGTATATATAGATAAGTTTCTTAATTCAGTTTTAAAAATTAGCAAGTTTCCATCATCATGTAGGATACATCTAGAACCACGTAAAGCTATACCCCCTTGCCCTGCATGTGACACAGCACATGGTAATGTTTATCAACAGAGCTCTCTGCAGATACAGGGTTGACAGTACTTGCTGTACTGAGTGAACTGGTGGTAGTTCCTACCGCAAGTTCCCCTTTAAGGTTAGTGGTTTTTGCTCCTGTTATAAGGAATTCAGTCTTGTCGTCATTTAAGTTTCAGGAAGTTATTTGACATCCAAGGCTTGACATCAGCCACACACTCTTCAATGATGTTTTTTCATAGCTTAAAATGACCTCTGTCTAGTGGAAGGGTGTTTTTACCTCTGGTATAACTGGATGTCATGGACGTATAGGTGATGCCATGTCTTCTGAATATATCACTAGGCGAATCAGAGTACAGAGTAACATGGATCCGTGCGATACTCCATTTGAATGTTATAATATCTGATGTTTCACCTTCAACCAGGACTGACCGTGCACGGTCTGAGAGATCGAATTTAAACCATCACGGGGCTGTCCGATTCTCACCATGTCCCAATGTCATTCCGTTTAATAGTCACTCGTGAATCAGCTGTACAAGGGCAGCCGAAATTTCCAATAGGACCAGAACTACACATTCCTGTTGGTCGTTGGCAAATGTCTGACTGGAGAAGCTGTGTCAGTAATGTGGATCGTCAAGGCTTCCTGACCGTCAACCCATGGCTTACACGCTCTAACAAAGTTTTTTGCATAGGGCCCAAAATCACACCAACGAGAGCGATTATCCTGTCGTAACTGAACTTGTTTGAGCGGATGTCATGGCTTTAAAATTTGGAGCTGGAATCACAATGCCATACTACGCTCTGAATGGTCCGATTACAATTCTTTGCTCTGTGCGCACCCTGGTGTTACAACTGAGAAAATGTTGCTGTACAAAGCAGTGGATACACGAGATAGGATCGAAGTCGACTGCATTCTATAACCATTGTATAACCGCTCCGTGATACTGCAGCAGGGTACCTTCAACTATAAACAGGACTGTCTAAAACAGAACCTTAAATGACTGGTGAAGTACTAACGGGGCAGCTGCTAGCCAAATGGAACTAGAATACGGGTAGTCGACAAGCGACTACGTGTATCCGCCAAAATCAGAGAAGGACGGGTGAAGTGAGGCATGGATTGAGTGGCAAGGGGATATAGAGTTACATATGTAAAATATTAGTATTGGATCTCTGCCACATAAACATGATTGTAGGTGGCGCCACCTGTTATTTGAACGAGAAACTATCCAAGATATATACAAATGCAAAATTTCAAGTGGAAAAGTCAAACCACTGCAGAGATATGAGTGATTTTATCCCACAGCAGACAAACAGATGGACGCTGTGCAAACATGGTTGCAGGTGGCGCCACCTTTTGTTGTGTATGTTATAAAGCTATCCCAGGGCTACATTTGTGTAAAATTTTTTTCCGGATCGGTCAAACGGTTCCCGAGATATGAGCTTGGATGTCTGCAGCGTTAACATGAATGTAGGTGGCGCCACCTGTCATAAAATCAAGGAAGCTATCTAGGATGTATACGCATGCGGAATTTTAGGTGAATTAGTCAAACCATTGCAGAGATATGAGTGATTTTAACCCCAGGCAGATGAACAAATGGACACTGTGCAAACATGGTTGCAGGTGGCGCCATCTTTTGTTGTGTATGTTATAAAGCTATCCCAGGGCTACATTTGTGAAAAATTTTTTTCCGGATCGGTCAAACGGTTCCCGAGATATATGGGTTTATGTGTGGAGCGTTAACGTGAATGTAGGTGGCGCCACCTGTCATAAAATCAAGAAAGCTATCTAGGATGTATATGCATGCCGATTTTTCGGTGAATTAGTCAAACCACTGCAGAGATATGAGTGATTTTAACCCCAGGCAGATGAACAAATGGACACCGTGCAAACATGGTTGCAGGTGGCGCCAGCTTTTGTTGTGTATGTTATAAAGCTATCCCAGGGCTACATTTGTGTAAAAATTTTTTCCGGATCGGTCAAACGGTTCCCGAGATATATGGGTTTATGTGTGGAGCGTTAACGTGAATGTAGGTGGCGCCACCTGTCATAAAATTGAGAAAGCTATCTAGGATGTATATGCATGCCAAATTTTAGGTGAATTAGTCAAACCACTGCAGAGATATGAGTGATTTTAACCCCAGGCAGATGAACAGATGGACACTGTGCAAACATGGTTGCAGGTGGCGCCACCTTTTGTTGTGTATGTTATAAAGCTATCCCAGGGCTACATTTGTGTAAAAAAATTTTCCGGATCGGTCAAACGGTTCCCGAGATATATGGGTTTATGTGTGTAAACAGACGCACAAACGGACGCTGGGCAGAGACGAAAGGTCAGAGGTCAAGGTCACTTGGTTAGGCACCAGTTCACATGTGACCCGATAATTTGTGTAAGTTTCGGAAAAATCTGTCCAGTAGTCTCAGAGGAGTTCTCCGGAAACGAACGCGGCGGCGGCGGCGGCGGCGGCGGAACCCGGTCAAAAACATAGTATCCGCAAAACTTCGTTTTGGCGGATACAAATAAATAGCCAGGATATGGATAAGGGACCAAACTAGAGTGAATGAAGTAACATCAACGACACGGAATCACATCAGCATTTCATCACCGCGCTCGACCCAAACTGCCGATCATGTAATAAAAATCACCAATAACAGAGTTTAATTGACCAAAAGGCAATGTCCAGCGTATTGATTGACCCGGACAAAACACTCGGGTCTGGGAGAGGAAAGCTAAATATACCAGGGATGTGTCTTATAAAGAGCAGTTGGAACCAATCACTTCACAAGCTTATATGTTTTTGGGAGAGTGCAGGCTTGAAATAACTGATCAGTTTTTAAATAAGCAGAACTATACTTGGGAGTTAAGTTGTGGATCAAGTTTTGTCGCCTTTGGCAAATCGGTTTATGTCAGTTGGAATTCATACGCACCGATGACCAAAACAAAGTGCAATAACCACAGTGCAAAAAAAACAAGGGACCTATGGGTCACGACGCTCAGCTGTTATATATGATAAAAAATATTATTTAGAAATGAGGCACATGCTGGTTTTGTGTGGTAATAAATATAAGCTGTATTATGAGTTGTTGTTGTTTAGCTTATATATGATTTTGATAGTTCCTTTCGAGACGGGGAAGAGGATTGATTTCATTTATTTTATTAAAAAAATGGAGTACTATTGTCACACAGATTTTGACTTGGCCATATAACTTATAAGCAGAACATATAATATAAGAGTTTAACTATTTATTAAAAAAATTACAAATATTGTCCCAAATATAATTTTTATTAAAAATAATAAGAGAATCATATGATTTTTTTAAATGAAATATAACTGAAATGATTATTAAAATAATATTAAAGAATAAATTCATGAATGCATTCATGAATACATTTTGAAAGTATTTGCACGAGTATTCATATACTTTCATTTTTACCTGAATTCCCATTCTTTATGCAAGAAATTTTATAATCATATTCGTATTTAAATACAATTACAACGTATTCGCACCATGTCTGGTATTTATTCAGTTTCCACCAAACAATGATGTTGAGAATCCAGAATATACAAAATTCACACATTAAAATAATGATCCTGGTTTTATGGCTTTTATTTATATTAAAAAATAACTGTAAAAAAACATTTTGGACTAATTTCACATCAATGTACACACTAGACACAGTAGGAATCTAGATTAATATTATCAACTGCATCTTTGTCTATCATTAATTTCCTTCATATGATCCCTAATGATTAGTAGTGAATAATATGATTTACTTCTTTATCATTAAAATTGAACTGAAAAATGCCATAGGTGACTGCATGGTGTTATTTGGAATACGTGACATTCTACCCATCGATACATGATTCTTATATCATCAGTAACTGCAAGTTAATTTCCTGTTATTATAAACTAACAAATTCCTTTTCTATTTTTCTTTAATTTGTTATTAAAAACTAATAAAAAAATTATTAATTTATTGTTTATTGTTATGTTGTTGGTTAAAACTACTAGATGAGTTGGGTTGGACACCTGGATCAACTGTGGCTGGCCATAAGCTGCCTGGATTCCGTGTATGCCTCGCCTCAAGCATGCATAATACAGGTGACTCAAGAGAGGCTGGAGGGAGCCAAAGTCTGACAGGGTCTCATAAAAAACATTAATAAAAGCTACAATTATTGGCCAATTTCTTTCAGCTTTATAAACTAAAAAGCTGAAATCCTCATGTGTGCATGATATGAAAATTATATCAACAGTGCTCACGGGAAACAAATGTGCCATGGTCACAGTTGGGCAAAATTTAAGGTACTCATTTTATATTTATACCAATAACTTATAAAATTTGAAAAATTCAGAAATAATTTTGGGTATTCAATTGAATCTTGATTAAATAATGTTACATCCCTGACAAAAAAATCTCTAGCTTCAGCAATGCCCTTGTTAAGGGAGTAAATATATTTCTTGATTTTTTACAAAGTGCATTATGTTTGGGCCCATAACTTAAAACAATTACGCAATACTGACATCATTCTTACATGTGCATAGAGATTGAAAAATATGTATATTATTTATGATTAAAGTCAGATCAGTGGTTTTGATATTTGGCAGTCTTGAAGTGTAACAATGGGTTTTTAATGGAAAAATGAAGTTTTTCATTAATATCTCAAAGGTATTAAGTCCTAGTGACCAAATTCTTGGCATGGTAGGGGTTTTTGGAGACATCTAACTGTATGCCGAATTTAAGGAACTAAGAGCTGAAGCTGGGGAGCTGAGCTCTTGTAAACTGCATAACACTAGCTTGATGTAAACAATAGGTTACATGGTGCTTGAAAACTTGAATAAAATCTACAGTTTTTGATCAACTGGTTTCAAATTTTTGGTGTTAACAGTTGAAATGCTAACAAAAACATGCTGTGAAAATTAAATCCACAGTACTTACAGGAAAAAAAGTGCCCTGGTCAAATTTGGGCAAAATTTAGGTACCAATGTTTTATTTTTATTAATATTTTAAAAAATTTAAAAGATTTTTATCTAATTTTGGGTATACAATTTAATTTTGATTAATTAAAGTTATATTACTGGAAAAAAGGTCCATAGCTTAAACATTTTTTGTGTTAAGTGATATCTTTCCTGAATTTTTACAAAATGCATTATGTTTGGGCCCATAACTTTTTTAAATTAAATAATACAGACATAATTTCTGGCATGTACATAGGAACTATATAGAGTAATATTTATGGTAAATATGAGGAAAAACAGATGAGTGGTTTTTATATTAGGCAGTCCTGAAGTGTAAAAATAGATTTTTAATTTTAAAATTTCTCAAAGGAACGAAGTTGCAAAGACCCAGTTTTTGGCTTGGTAGGAGATCTTGGGGTCATCTAACATTATGCCGAATTTTGGATTCCTAGGTAATATTAGAATTGTTGCAAAAGTTGCAATCATCATATATCCAGAATGTAGCTCATATTGGGTCATATTATGCATACACATATATTTTATTATTTTTAAATCATAAATGTTTAAACTGAATTTAAAAGAAAATAATGCCACAACATGGCATCTACAAGAATATTCCTTGAATCACTATTAAAAAGTTTTGCACATTGGAGTTTTCAGTACATGCTTAATTCTATTCACCAAAATAAAATAAATGTAAATTTGATAAAATAAAACATCTTTTCAAATAAAGTATACACACTGTTGGTTGAATGAGGGACAAACAATATCATTGTGCTAATTACTATCCCAGTTTTAATTTATTACTGGAATTAATAGTCAATTTCACACCTGGTGAAGTTTTTACTCTTCTGAAGTAAGGAATTACTTATCTGATGAACATCCATACTTTCATAACAATACACCACTTTGTGGACACAATTAAATTTCTCACTTTAATCATTGAAACCCTGGTGGTACAATGCAAAATCTAAAAAGTAGCATAGCCTAGAATAAGAATGAATCAAATACAGATAATAATAACATTCATCTAGTTTATGCACCATCTGGGGGGGGGGGGGGAGTGCAGGGCAGAGGGGAAGTCTGCTGGTAGTGGCCAGGCTGACCCAAGGCAAGCTGCCTGGGGTGGGTTACATAATGCAAGTGAAGGCTGTACTACTAGGTGGGCTAGATGTAAACAACACTTGACATGGTGTATGAAAACATGAATAAAAGCTATTCTTTCCAATCAATTTCTTTGAAATTTCAGATTTTTAAAGATTAAATCCTTATGTATATATGCTGTGAAAATTAAATCAACAGTGCCAAAGTTGGACAAAATTTAAGGTATTGATTTTTTATTTATGCTAATAACTTGTAAAATTTCCAAAATTCAGATCTAATTTTGGGTAAACAATTGAATCTTAATAAATAAAGTTATACTCCTGAAAAAAAGTCTCTAGGTACAGCAATTTTCATGTTAGGTGAGTAAATATATTTCCTGATTTTTTTAAAAAATTGCATTATGTTTTGGCCCATAGCGGAGATTTTGGGCACATCTAAAATTATGCCAACAGCCTGGGGAGCATAGAGATGTGCACTGAATGACCTACAGTCATCAAAGTGGACTGCTGACAATGTAAGGGAATACAACAAGAGCCTCCAAAACAATTCAATAACTAGCCTAATTTTGCAGCTTTTATTTTCAAATTTCATATTTTAACAGATTAAATCCTTATGTATACATGCTGTGAAAATTAAATCCACAGTACTTACAGGAAAAAAACGTGCCGTGGCCAAAGTTGGGCAAAATTTAAGGTACAAATTTTATATTTTTGCCAATATTTAAAAAAAAATTAACAGATTTTGATCTAATTTTTGGTATACAATTAAATTTTGATTAATTTAAGTTGTATTACTGGAAAAAAGTCCCTACCTTTAACACTTTTGGTCCTAAGTGCCCATTATGTTTGGGCCCATAACTTTTTTAAATTATATAATACTGACTTAATATCTGGCATGTACATAGGAACTATATAGAGGAATATTTATGGTAAATATGAAGAAAACCAGATGAGTGGTTTTTATATTAGGCAGTCCTGAAGTGTGAAAATAGACTTCTAATAAAAAATTGAGGTTTTTCCTTAATATCTCGAAGGAACGAAGTCCTATTAACCCAATTTTCGGCATGGTAGGAGATTTTGGGGACATCTAACTGTATGCCGAATTTCAGATTCGTAGGTCCAACGGTTTCGAAACGTGCCAGTCTTACGGACGGACATCCGGACAGAAGGACGGACGGACGGACGACGGACAATGGACCACGACTATAGCTCAGATGACTTATAGTCAGCTGAGCTAAAAACCTTTCAAGTATGACAGTTTTATTTCAGGGATCATAACAAAACGGCACATTCATAGTCCTACTTACATAACAAGCATTTTCATTATTAATGATCCGTGTGCAGCCCTTTGTACTGTGTGCACAATATTCCCAGTTTTCAAACACAATCACAGATTACATGTTACATGCAATTATATATAAATACATGTATGTAATTACCCAGGTTTTACAACGGAACATAATATTCTTTAGAGAAACCCTATTAATAGAGGGGTTAAACCCGTTGTTCTTGTTTTCGTGCATGTCTCTTCATATGATCATTCAAACGACTCCTTCGGGGGAAACGTTTGTCACAGATGTCACATTTAATTTCTCCAGTGTGTAATAGAACATGTGCTCTCAGGCCGCATTTATCAGTGAAGGATTTACCACAGTATTCACAAGGAAAAGGTTTTTCTCCACTGTGAGTCCGAATATGTTTTTTAAGGTCACTTTGTTGCGTAAACCCTCTGCTGCAATGCTCACATTTAAATGGTTTCTCTCCAGTATGCTTTCTCATGTGTACATTTAACTGACTCTTTCCTGGAAAGCATTTACCACAGATATTGCATGTAATTTCTCCCGTATGTACCCTGATATGTGCTCTCATGGTACTTTTTTCAGTGAAGCATTTGCCACAGTGCTCACAGGAAAATGGTCTTTCTCCAGTGTGTTTTCTCTCATGAGTATTCAAAGACGATTTTTGAGAGAAGCTTTTGTCACACATATCACACTTGAATGTTTTCTCCTCGCCTTGAGTATGTGTGTATTCATGTTTCATCAACGAAGCCTGTTGAGTGAACGATTTTCCACAATATTCACAAGCAAATGGTTTTTCTCCGGTATGTATTCTTATGTGCGTTTTTAAATGATATTTGTTGATGAAACTTTTGCCACAAAATTCACAATGAAATTGTTTTTCCCCTGTATGTACACGCATATGTCTTTTAAGATACGTTTGTAGTGAAAAGCTTTTTCCACACTGGTCACATTTAAATGGTCTTCCAACTGTGTGCGTCTTCAGATGTTTCTTCAAGGCAAGTTCTTCAGTGAAGCATTTTCCACATTTTTCACAATGAAAAGGTTTTGCTCTGAAATGTGTGTACAAGTCATGCCTGTTGGAGAAAATTTTGCCACAAAAACCACATTTGAATAATGTTTGGTCAGAAGGAATTCTGGAATCTGTGCTCATGTTCCGATCCGGAGCTTCAGGGCTCAAGGGCGTGTTACCTGGATATTGTATTTCGTCAGTTCTCTCATAATCTGAAGAACCAAGTTTGTTTTCAGACCTCTCACAGTCTGAAGAACCATGTTCGTTTTCATATTTGACACTGCTTTCTGTGATCTTGTAATCATTTTGAACCTGCCCTTGCTTATTTTCCTCATTACCAGATGATGCAGCTTTGGTCTCCACTGGTTCTTTCTTTACTAAATCAGCTAATGTTTCCTCAACATACACCGTGCTTGAATCACTTCGAAAGCAGGCTTGATCTGGTTCTATTTTCATGACCATCTCCATTTTAGGATGAATTAATAATTGTGATTCCCTCTTCCAAATGTCTTACTGCAAAAAGAAGTAAGCATTAATTGGCATGATTTCTTGAAAGTTTTCTCTCTTTAAAAGATATAAAGAGAACATACTTTAGTGCGCCATTCACCCAAACATTTCGGGGGACAAGGTTCAGATAAACAAACGTTCGGATGAACAGTCGTGTGTAACATTAAATCGTAGCCTCGGTGTTGTCAGTACAACGTAATCACGTAATGCATACCTGTTCACTTTCAGAGAATGAATAAATCAAATGTTTATTCAAGTAATTGTTTAATTTTAACTCACATTATTAAGATATTTGTCATTGAAGTACATGTACCAGTTAATCCCTCCGAATATGTCGCCGAATGTGTAGATATCCGCCATGACAGTTTAATGGCACTCAGTGTGGCGCCCCCTTTTTGTTCGGACAGCAAAACTAAATGTGCTTGTTAGACTGATTTATTACATGCAGCAATATGGTGATTGACAAGAAATAAAAAAGAAAGGTTTAAGAAAGTTTATTTTAAACATGAGTGCAAAAATATCACATAAAACAGTTGTTTGAAAACTGATCAGGATGGGACCTCAGACCTCTCCCGCAGGAACCATATGTTATGACCTCAGTCAGGTCTCTCCTGAATGCAGAGCTGTTCTCCGAGTGGCGGGCATGACGTGAAACTTTAAGCTGTGTGTCCACTTATGCCGTACGGATATGGATACCGATGCGGATGCGGACGCGTTTTAAATCGCGCATATGGAATAAAGGAGTGTGTCCACTTATGCGGAGTGCGTGCGGCGTGCAGAAACGGATACGTTTTTTGAAAACCGGACAATGTAGCCGCGGGTACGGAAACACATGCGGAAAGTGCCATTTTGTAGAGGTGAAAGAGAGTGAAAGACCTAAAACGCACTGAAAAACGTATCTAATGGACACACACGCTCAAAATATCCCCATACGTATCCGCACCGCACACGCACCGCATCCGTACAAGTGGACACGCGGCTTTAGTGCTGTGATCGGTGTTGCCGGCGATCCAGCTCATCACCTGATGTTTTACAGGTGTTAACATCTTGACAGTGCAAGACACAAGGTTAATTAGGAGGCTTGCCTTACTCTTCAAATTAGTGCCAGCGAAAGGTTGGCTGCGTGTGTACAACCTGGGGGTAGAACCAGTCCGCAGCCAGTGATGCATTCAATAATTAGTCGGGACCGGATGTATATACATATGCAATGATGTTTACTTCCTATACAAAAAATATAATTTTCGTTGGCCAAATTTACATGTGCATGTGAAAATATGGATAAACAGTCAGTTTTTCGGATAAACGATCTTCGGATGAATAGCGCTCCACTGTATATAAAGAATTTGCAGTAATTATCAAACTGTTTTTAGCCAGGTGTAAATGAAAGAGTGGGCTAAAGTAACAAGGGACCCATGGGTCACGGCGCTCAGCAGATCGTGATTGGACTATAAAATGTATCACGTTGTGGTACTGTATTGAATCGATAAATCTTATTGATATCATAAACATGTTGGGCTAATATAAAGGAATAAAGTTTAATATGAGCAAATATGAAGGCAATGACAGTATACTAGGCAGTGGTAGATTGATAATAAGGCTATTTGTCGAAGGATCTTTAGTATATGGAAGTCTCATGATTTCAATTTGACAGACATAATGTTATGATTAACTATGCTGATGAGTGGATTTATGAATTTGTGATTGTAGGACATGATATCTCTTCCGTCTTGACAAGGTACATTATTTTGATACCAACCACGTTTATATATTACACAATACTGACATAATTTCTGGCATGCACATAGGTACATATGGACAAATAGTTATACACAATATAGAAAAATATGAATATATCTGATTCATCATGTTCTTGTTTTCTGAGGCTGACACTGGGATGGGTTCAGAGAATGATTCCACGAGGGCAGCAAGGAGAGGTGGATGTAGAGAGAAAAGGAGAGAGAGGGCACAGAGCATTCAACAGTACTTAAACACTTTGAGGTTAAAATCTAAAATATTATGAAATGGAGATAAAGTCTGAGAGGAAGATGTAATCTTAGCCATCATTGGTTGATATGATTGAAGAAATTGTTCCAAATAATATTTTGAGTACTGACTATGCGTTTCCATTGTTTACCTTTTTGTTAAGCTATTGACAGTTCAACATTTTACACATTATCCATTGAGCTCCAATTTTTTTATAAACCATTTTTTTTTCTATTTTATGATATATATACAGTTGCCATAACGTCCCCACTCCACAGGTGGAAGGACTTGATTGTGAGTTGGGGGGGGGGTTAATTAATGTTGGGAGTTATACCGCCTATGTCTCTCTGTATATAGATTCTTTAATTATTCAATTAATACAGTTGCAATAGAACTATTGTTCACTGTACCAAGGAGCAAGGACTCAGTTGGGGGGGGGGGGGGGACTGTGGGAGTCACAAGACTCATGCATATACATGCAGGTTCTGAAATTTCAGTCAGCAGTGCTTACCACAGAGAGCTTTATTCATAAAGTTTATTCATAATTATTAAATATTTAAAACAGGCAGAAAGATAAAGTAACATAGCAAATCATTTTAATTCCCATTCTACTAAGCAAGGAAAAAAAGTAACAATATTTTCATTAATTCCTTTTCTTTTCATTAATCATTTTTCCCAAAGTTTAAAATGTTAGTATACATTTACAGTATAACATAAATATGTGAATATTTAAGTTTATTCACATTTCTAAATTGCATCAACATTAATAGCTAATCTGGTTTATAGTACCTGTCAACAGAATGGGGTGAAGGTAGGGAGGAGACATAGATCTGAGGGAGAGAGAGAGAGAGAGGGGGGCTCTCTGTGGTAATAACTTCCTGACCATAGCCTGACCCAGACACTCAGAGAGGCAGTTGGCCAGGAGTGAAGGGATTTTATTACAGCCTAGCACACTGCATACCACTGACTTGATGTAAACAATCAAGACATAGTGCTTGAAATTTTGAATAAAATCTAGTTTTTGAATAAAATCAATTGGTTTCAAATTTCATATTTTTACAGATGAAATGCTTATGTGTACATGCTGTGAAAATGAAATCCACAGCACTAACAGGAAAAAGAAAGTGCCATGGTCAAATTTGGGCAAAATTTAAGGTACTGATTTTATATTTATGCTAATAATCTAAAATGGCTCGCCGGTTGGACAATGGACAAAGGACCACAACTATAGCTCAGCTGACTAGAAGTCATTTAAGCAAAAAATTCAGCAAAAACAAGCTTCAGATAATATCAAATTAAACTCATTCAAAGCTTTGGTCCATACCACCCTAAAAGATTCTGTATTATTAAAAAAAAATAATATAGTAGAAAAATGCAAATGTGAAAACCACAAGAAGTGTCTTTCCAGAGGTAGTTCCAGTTGGATGTTAGTACTATGTCAGTACTCAGTACTAGTTCAGCCCCCCCCCCCCCCCCAACATGTCACAGCAGATTAGTTCAGAGGGCCCTGTTATGTCAGTACTAAGCATGTACTTCTGAGGGTACTAATGTCAGTAATCAGCGAGTTGTTGCAGGTGCAAGTATTTCTGTGCTCAGTGAGTGATCAAGTGAATTCACACACACAGTTTTCATAATTAAGGGTTTACTCTTCTTTTTAACAATGCAGTAAGTACTAGATGCAAGATTCATGTCTACTTAGACCCAGTTGTGGCTCTGTTGTAAACACAGAGCCACAGGCCCCTGCCTTAATTAATCTAATGGACAGGAGCGCATGCAGATGTCGACAATGTACCCACTTTCAGTACATTTAGCCTGTGGTTAAGCCTGGGTGATTGGCTGGTGATTGTTTCAGGCTGGCCGTGTGCACTGCACATAACATCATAGTTGTACACTTACTGGCCCACCCAGCTGAAATGTATGCTGCCTGGCCAGCTGAAACAATCCATAGTGTAACCCTGGTAACAACGCTGTCTGTTTCGCATGTGGTCCAGTTACAAGGACAGTCACACCATGCACCAGTGATGATGTAACACGTGAATGCTCGCTGCTGCTTGAAACAATGGCACAGGGACACTGGGATAGGCACCCAACTCCAGGTGTAGCCCATTCCAGTCCGCTAGATAAATGAAGGCAGGGACCTGTGGCTCTGTGTTTACATGAGAGCCACAACTGGGTCTACCGTTTACTAATTAAACATTTAGAGCATAATATTATGACCTAGATGTACTGTGTATCTGTTAAAATCATGTTTTAAATGATGAAATTTTGACTTAAAGTTTGCGGAAATTTGGAGTGTTTATTCCGAAGTAAATGACTAAAATGTTGTTTCTCAACTTGTCCATTTATTTTTTGTAAAACATGATTTAAAGTTATATATAAATGTCAGTGCATGCTTTAATCGTATTTCCTGACCAGTACGCCTGTTCCAAAAGGGCTGAAAAGGCGGAGAAGCGATTATGCCAGTTGCGCCAGTACAAGTGCTACTTGGGACCTTTCGCTCGGCGGCCGAACTTGATTCGGGCGAATCGTCACGGCCTTGTTACCCAAGTCGGGAGCAACTGCAGGATCACTCACACACTGTCTCTACAAAGTTATGAGTGCATATGCACAGACAGTATGTAGACCCAGTTGTGGCTCTGTTGTATACACAGAGCCACAGGTCCCAGCCTTCATTTATCTAGCGGATGGGAATAGGCTACACCTGATGTTGGGTGCCTATCCCAGTGCCCCGTGTGCTGATTGTTTCAAGAGGCATTTTACATGCATGTGTTACAACATCACTGGTGCATGGTGTGTGTGTCCTGTAACTGGACCACTCCATTCATAAGGACCATTGGCCATAGGCAGCGTTGTTACCAAGGTAACCCACTTGATTGTTTTAACTGGCCAGGCGCATGTATCACATATCAGCTGGGTGCGCCAGTAAGTTTGCAGTGATGATGTAACACGTGCAGTGCACAGGGTTAGCCTGAAACAATCACCAGCCAATCACCCTGGGCTTATAACCACAGGCTGAATGTCCTTAAAATGGGTACATCGTAGTCACCTGCATGCGCTCCTGTCCGCTAGATAATTGAAGGGTCAGACTAATCACCCAATCGGACCCAATCGAACCCCATCGGACCCAATCGTACCCCATCAGACCCAATCGGACCATGTTAAATGCAAATAACCCTTAATGAATCATATTTTCTCTTCAGATAATTACAAAAAAGGTCAATTTAATGTTTCAATTATGTTTTTTTACAACAAAAATACTATCTGTTACTTTTATTTTATATTGTGATAAGGTAGCCCCTAATATTTCTGTTGCAAATGTTAAATTGGAAAATAATATAAATTTTAATCCCGTTCCATACATGCACAAATTTATACCCACCAAAATAGAATGAAAAACTTTATCAAGCAGACCAAATCGGACCATGGAATATAAACATATCCCTTAAAAAAATATTTTCTCAAGAGGAAAACTGTATTGAGATGTTCAACCTTTCTTACAAATCTATAAAATACAAATATCAGTCTGATTACAAACACAAAGACATACACACACACATTCTGGCTGGTCTTATTTCACAGGGCTCCCTGTACTTCAAAAACTATTACTCCAATGTTTAGCTTATGAACTTGACCAGTGTATCTTGCCGATTGCCTCACCTGCATATACTTTGGTCATACTTGGGTGATATTTCTGATAATTATACATACACATATAAGTATTGTACTAGTACACAGTTGTATCCAGTAGAAAAAAAGACCCAATTATAACAAATATACAAATTGATATGACAGAAAAAAAAAAACAAATAGTGGCACAAGATGTGAAAATGTGGAATATGCCTATCAGTCCCCATCCGACAAATGGGACTTGAATATATAAAATTTTAGATACCCTGTTTACTTATATATCATCTTATCCCTTTAGATTAATGTACAAATTGGTTTAATTTCAGATGTCACTTGTTTATCATGAATGAAATTATTTTGATATTTAATTTTATACATGATAGTTATTCCTATGGTTGTATTATGATTGTAGTTTGCCCCCTACCCCCGCCCCTCCCCTCCCCCGCCCGGTTTCAAATTTGTCAGAATGGATGTAACATCTCAATATACCACTTTCATTGAGAAAAAATAAATTTTAGTTTCTTTTGTGAAAAATATTTTATAAAGGAATATCTTTATATTCAAAGGTTTGATTGGATCTGCTTAGTTCATTTTTTTATTCCTTTTGATGGGTATTTGTGCATGTTTGAAATGGGATTAGAATTTATATTATTATCCAATTTAACATTTGCAACAGAAATATCAGGGGCTACCTTATCACAATATAAAATAAAAGTAACAGATCGTATTTTTGTTGTAAAAAACATAATTGAAACATTAAATTAGACATTTTTTTGTAATTATCTGAAGAGAAAATATGATTCATTGAGGGTTATTTGTATTTAACATGGTCCGATTGGGTTCGATGGGGTCCGATTTGGTCCGATGGGGTACGATTGGGTCCGATGGGGTACGATTGGGTCCGATTGGGTGATTAGTCTGACCCATAATTGAAGGCAGGGACCTGTGGCTCTGTGTTAACAACAGAGCCACAACTGGGTCTAAGACAGTATGATGTTAAGGATTCATGTGATGAAGAAGTAAGAGGCAGATAAAAATAAGTGGCAACATTAACATACAAGCAGCTTGACATAAAAACGTTTCCTGTTCACAGAAGTGTTGTGCTTAAGGGAGGTGCGCGAGTTTTTCTGCAGTCGTGCCCCCAAGTCGTTCCTATTTGACAGCTCTGTCTGTCGAGGCTCTCCAACAAACTTACCAGCAATTAAGCTTCTATTTATGTACAGAGTCAGATGCATTGCGTTTACCTGGTAACTGGTTATAATCAATTTTCCATTGGTAAGAGTCTGGAATTACTCGGATGCTGGAATGCTGCGACACATTACATTTCGAGGGTTTGGCAAAATGAGCGATAACAGATGAATTTTATATACTAAAATTTGGAAAGAATACGGAATTCTCGTAACGACCATTTAAACGAAAGTACGGAGAGTAAAGCTTGGAGGAAATATGTATATACTGGGAATAGATGATAAACCCGGTATATAAAGCTCTAAGTACGTAATCCCTTCAAATAAGAACACACAAAAAAACCAACTAGTGATATCCAATGTGATCAATTTAACGATTTCTTTAATTCTGTGGGAAAACTTATAAACAAAGATTTCCAAGGGAAAATTGAAACAATTTCGTTTATCATCCATTCTTCTGCAAACACGTTCTATTTTCCTCTTATTTCTACGCGTTTCGTCAATTCTCGTTTATTAGAATTAGATGCAACATTAAAGGATAATGTGTTAGAGATGTCTAGATTCTTTCTCAAAATAGCTTCATCTGTAATTTCTCCATGCTTGGCTCATCTGTTTAATCTTTCTCTTGCAACTGGCATTGTTCCCAAGGACTGGAAAACTGCGCGGATCACTCCAATTTACAGGGGTTCTGGTGCCAAGTGTGACCCTTCCAATTATCGTCCTATTTCCGTCACTGGACATGTCCCAAAACAAATTTAGAACATTTTGTAAAATGCCATGTTGTCGCACACCTGAATAACAAGGGACCTATGGGTCACGACGCTCAGCTGTTATATATGATCAAAATAAATGATTTAGAAATGAGGCACATGCTGGTTTTGTGTGGTAATAAATATAAGCTGTATTATGAGTTGTTGTTGTTTAGCTTATGTATGATTTTGATAGTACCTTTGGAGACAGGAAAGAGGATTGATTTCATTTATTTTATAAACAAATGGAGTACTACTGTCACACAAATTTTGACTTGGCCATATAACTTATAAGCAGAACATATAAGAGTTTAACTATTTATTAAAAAAAATTACAAATATTGTCCCAAATATAATTTTTATTAAAAATAATAAGAGAATCTTTTGATTTTTTAAAATGAAATATAACTGATATGATTATTAAAATATATTAAAGAATATATTCATGAATGCATTCATGAATACATTTTGAAAGTATTTGCACGAGTATTCATATACTTTCATTTTTACCTGAATTCCCATTCTTTATGCAAGAAATTTTATAATGGAGTACATAATCATATTCGTATTTAAATACAATTACAAAGTATTTGCACCATGTCTGGTATTTATTCAGTTTTCACCAAACAATGATGTTGAGAATCCAGAATATACAAAATTCACACATTTAAATAATGATCACAAGTACCTGGTTTTATGGCTTTTATTTATATTAAAAAATAACTGTAAAAAATTCATTTTGGACTAATTTCACATCAATGTACACACTAGACACAGTAGGAATCTAGATTAATATTATCAAATGCATCTTTGTCTATCATTAATTTCCTTCATATAATCCCTAATGATTAGTAATGAATAATATGATTTACTTCTTTATCATTAAAAATGAACTGAAAAATGCCATAGGTGACTGCATGGTGTTATTTGGAATATGTGACATTCTACCCATCGATACAAGATTCTTATATCATCAGTAACTGCAAGTTAATTTCCTGTTATTATAAACTAACAAATTCCTTTTCTATTTTTCTTTAATTTGTTATTAAAAACCAATAAAAATTTATTAATTTATTGTTTATTGTTATGTTGTTGGTTAAAACTACTAGATGAGTTGGGTTGGACACCTGGATCAACTGTGGCTGGCCATAAGCTGCCTGGATTCTCGCCTCAAGCGTGCATAATTTGATGAAAGGTCAACAAGGTCAACATACACGTGACTCAAGAGGGGCTGGAGAGAACCAAAGTCTGACAGGGTCTCATAAAAAACATTAATAAAAGCTACAATATTTGGCCAATTTCTTTCAGCTTTCTAAACTACAAAGCTGAAATCCTTGTGTGTGCATGATATGAAAATTATATATCAACAGTGCTCACGGGAAACAAACGTGCCATGGTAACAGTTGGGCAAAATTTAAGGTACTAATTTTATATTTATACTAATAACTTATAAAATTTGAAAAATTCAGAACTAATTTTGGGTATTCAATTGAATCTTGATTAAATAATGTTACATCCCTGACAAAAAAATCTCTAGCTTCAGCAATGCCCTTGTTAAGGGGGAAATATATTTCTTGATTTTTTACAAAGTGCATTATGTTTGGGCCCATAACTTAAAAAAATACACAATACTGACATCATTTCTGGCATGTGCATAGCGAATGTATAGAAAAATATGTATATTATATATGATCAAAGTCAGATCAATGGTTTTGATATTAGGCAGTCTTAAAGTGTAACAATGGGTTTTTAATGGAAAAATGAAGTTTTTCATTGATATCTCGAAGGAATTAAGTCCTAGTGACCAAATTCTTGGCATGGTAGGGGATTTTGGAGAAATCTAACTGTATGCCAAATTTAAGGAACTTAGAGCTGAAGCTCGGGAGCTGAGCTCTAGCAAACTGCATAACACTAGCAGTATGTGACATGGTGCTTGAAAACTTGAATAAAATCTACAGTTTTTGATCAACTGGTTTCAAATTTTTAATGTTAACAGTTGAAATGCTAACAAAAACATGCTGTGAAAATTAAATCCACAGCAGTTACAGCAAAAAAACGTGCCATGGTCAAAGTTGGGCAAAATTTAAGGTACCAATTTTTTATTTTTGCTAATATTTTAAAAAATTTTAAAGATTTTGATCTAATTTTGGGTATACAATTTAATTTTGATTAATAAAAGAAATATTACTGGAAAAAAGTGCTTAGCTTTAACAAGTTTTGTGTTAAGTGATAAAATTTCTTTCCTGATTATTTACAAAATGCATTATGTTTGGGCCCATAACTTTTTTAAATTATAGAATACAGACCTAATTTCTGGCATGTAAATAGGAATTATATAGAGGATTATTTATAGGAAATATAAAGAAAAACAGATGAGTGGTTTTGATATTAGGCAGTCCTGAAGTGTGAAAATAGGTTTTTAATAAAAAATTGAGGTTTTTCCTTAATTTCTCAAAGGAATGAAGTAGCAAAGACCCAGTTTTCGGCTTGGTAGGAGATCTTGGGGACATCTAACATTATGCTGAATTTTGGATTCCTAGGTCTTACGGTTTCAAAACGTGCCACATCTACGGACGGACGGACGGACGGACGGACAGACGGACGGACGACGGACAATGGACCACGACTATAGCTCAGATGACTTATAGTCAGCTGAGCTAAAAATCAAATGTTTACTGATAACCAGTTCGCATACCTACCAAATCGATCAACTCATTTAGCCTTACATACACTAGTCGATGAATGTCTTACTAACCTTGATAATAATAACATTACAGCTGCGTGCTTTATGGACATAAAGAAGGGTTTCGACAGCCGCGACCATTCTATATTGCTTGAAAAACTCCCGAAGCATGGAATAGAAAATGTAGAGCTCGCGTGGTTCAATTCTTATTTGTCCGACAGGTGCCAGTTCGTTTCCTCTTGTGATTCAATTTCGAAAACTTCTATCGTAAACATCGGTACTCCTCAAGGCACAGTACTAGGGCCTATACTATTTCTTATTTATATGAATGATTTCGCGGGCTATATGAATAACAGGTGTATACTTTATGATGACGATATCACATTGCTTACCTGTGCTGATTCGGCCGAAAATGCAATCAGCCATTTATAAAGCAAGATTGACAATGCCCTAAAATGGTTCAGAGTAAATTATTTATGTATCAACCCTGCTAAATCGAGTATTGTGATATTAACAAATAATTAAAAATAACTAATAATTAAAAAATATTTACATTAATAGTGACATTAATTCTGAAAATAATACAAAACATTTCAGTTTAATCGACGATTCCCGCTAAAAATGAAAGGATCATGTAGATTAATTTATGATAAAATAATCACAAAATAACGACCTTTACCAAGTTTCTACAAACACCAACTCTAAAACTTACATATCATTCTCTTATTCAAAGCCATATTGATTACTGAAGGCCTATTTCTGTTTGGGGTGGATGCTCGAAAACGTACAAGTCAAAGATCTCGAGACTCCAAATAAAGCTGCCCGTTTGTTACAAAAAAAAAAAAAAAAACTTCGATATTAATACTTCTCTATCATCATTAATCATTCAGTTAGGTTGGATGACCGTGGAACAGAGATATCGCTATTTTGTAAATCTTTTAGCTTTTAAATGTTTATTTGGTGATGCACCTCCTACTTTTAGACATGGCCTCAAATATGCACGTAACTTATACAATACACGACACACGAACAGTGGCAATTTTACCATCGTAAAACCGAGAACTGAAAGATTTATATCAAGCTTTCTTCATGCAGGCCCGCATCACTTAAATATACTTCCCAATAATTTAAAACAAGCAACTGATGTTAAGCGTTTTAAACAATTATATAAATTCTTTCTTTGATGATTTCTATGTTTTTAAACTTAGAATTTCAACTACTCGACCATTATATGTTTACATTTAAGTCATTTTTAGCATCATTATTTTAAACATTTCATTTATCTTCATGACTATTTTAATATGAATATGTTATGTATATGTCTTTGTCTATGTGTATTTCTCTGTGATATTTCCAGGAACCCATCGAAAAACAGCTGAACATGCTGTATGAACCATCCTGGTAAAATATGTGTAAAAAATATACTGGGCTTTTTACCGGGGTTGGGGAGATGTATTAAAGGAGATGTTGAATGATAGCTCTTTTTGCTAATCTAAAAGTTAAAAGGAAATATATAGTCCGTCCCAAACCCTTGTCCGCTTGTTTTTTTTCGCCATAATTATTTTAAGAATATTCTTTCCAATTGCTCTTTGGTTTGAAGTAACTGTACAGATATTCTACCGATTTTGTGTAAAGTATTTATATATCATGTAAAAAGTAATTACTTTGCAACTTTTTTGCGTTATTTAGTATTGATGGACCGTAGGTAGCGTCTTCCCGGCACTGCTGAACGGTATATTCCTCCATATTACACTTTCCATGTCTCTGGCAGCGCGTGGTGTTTGTAAGAGAACAGTTAAACCACAAAGACGTGACAATGATAGGTCGCGCGTCATCTTCAATTGACTAACTTGTTTGTTTTCAGTTACTGTTGATGACAAAGTCGTAAAAGCTGAAACCAGTTTTTTCATATTTTGGATTATTTGTCTCATATAAAATCAAAGCAAGGTAAGGCATTATTATTTACGTAGGCAATCGGCGGAATAGCTCCTGCAACCCTTGGACCAGAAGGGTTTACACTGCTTCACTTGTAAGGAAAATTATCCCGGAAAAATATGCGGACACGGGTACTGGGACTGATTTTATACGCTGCCTCAGGTGTCTGGGATCATTCGTGGTTTGAAAGTCAGATTCTAATCGAGTTCAATTTACCTTATACTTTGTTTTAAACTGGACTTTGTCTCCACTCCGGTAAGCTATTTTCCTTTCAATCAAGCTTCTCAGTTAATTAA
Source organism: Sipunculus nudus (assembly GCA_026874595.1). Taxonomy (NCBI): domain Eukaryota; kingdom Metazoa; phylum Annelida; class Sipuncula; order Golfingiida; family Sipunculidae; genus Sipunculus; species Sipunculus nudus. Next base: position 62,170,384 of record CM049321.1, read on the forward strand.
GTGAAAGTTCGTAATCAGTTACACCCATTTGTTGGTCCGTAAATATATAATCCTTGATATATCTAAAGGTATGTGCGGATTTCAGCAAAACTGGACATGAGTACTTCAAGGTCACTCTCATCTTCCACTCATGTCTATGCTAATGTAATTTTGAAGAAGATTAATCAAAACTTGCAAGATTGCTGTTAAAAACCGTGAATATACGTGGAGCGCCACTTGTTTAAATAATATCAACAATAACGATGTCTAAAATTTTAAATGCATAGTTTATTTCATGACAATCCACGCAAGCATTATTAACATATTAACCATTTGTAAGAAATTTTTCTCAAAAGTAAGACGTTGCGTTTAGCTGGCTGACATAACATAAGGTCTGACATTCATTCAAAAATGTTTTTGTGAGATATTGGACTTTTTTTCAAACTTTGCAGACAAACAGGAACAGTTGCTTTGTTAAGCAATTTGTTAATATTCCAGGGTAACGTGTAAAGATAACTGATTATTGCACCATAATTGATATCCCGGTCTGAAAATGTCCATTCAAACAATAAAGTCCTAGAAGCATAATGGAGATCTCGGACCTTCGGATCTCGGCCCATACGAAATCGGACCACTTAGTACAATTTCGGACTACTGAATCGACCGTCTCGGACGAATGTCGGACAATACAGTCATATACACCTCGTTGTGAAATAAAGAAATATATTTCTATCTACAGACCATGTTAAGGCTAATTGTTTTAAAAAATGCCTTTTTTGCTTGCGTGACTGTTACTTCCATCTTTTTTTTGATTCTCCATTCCCCCCCCCCCCCCCTCTCTCTCAGAGAGAAAACTGATTTATCAATTGATTTTTGACATTCATTGTCTAACTCTAAACAAAGAGCTTTTTAAATAATCCTACAAGAGAGATAGATAGGGGTGACAGACAAGAAGAGAGTAAATCAAATAAACGAAATGAAAGTTTACGGCGTTCTTACTGGTTAAAACACATTTCAAATGCTCATATACGGACCAGTCTTCAAACAAGGGACCTATGGGTCACGGCGCTCAGCTGATCATGATTGAACTATTAATGTATCACCACTGTGATACTATATTTAGTCGACAAACCTTACGAATATCATGGACCTATTAGGCTATTATAAAGGAATATAATGTCATATGTGAGTAAATCATGTATGAAATTACCTGACTGATGGATTAATATGGATTAAATATAGTGGTTTATTTTTTATTTATTTGGGAGCTGTTGAAAATAGCAATATATTTGAGCAAATATGAATGCAATGACAGAACACTAAGCAGTGGTAGAATGATGATAAGGCTATTTGTTGAAGGATCTATAGTGTATGGAAGTCCGCAAGATTTCAATTTGACATATATAATGTTATTATTAACTATGCTGAAGAGTGGATTTATGAATTGTGACTGTATGACATGATATCTCTTAGGTCTTGACAAGGTACATTATATTGATGCCCACCACGTCTACATATTACACAATATTGACATAATTTCTGGCACGTACATAGGTAACAAACAGTTATACAATATATAAAAATATGAATATATCTGATTCAACTTGTTCTCGTTTACTGAGGCTGACATTGGGATGGGGTTCGGAGAAGGAAACAGTGTGGGCAGCAAGGAGGGTTGGACGTAGAGAGAAAAAGAGATAGAGTGAGAGGGACGGAGCATTCAACAGTACTTAAACACCTGGATGGTTAAAATCTTAAATATTATGAAATGTAAATAAAGTCTGAGAGAAAGAGGTAATCTAGGCTATGGTTGGTTGATATGATTGAAGAAATTGTTGCAAATAATATTTTAAGATCTGACCTTGCGTTTTCATTGGATACCTTTTTGACAGGCTGTTGACAGTTCAACATTTTACACATTTGTCTAATGAGATCCAATTTTTTTAATTTAAACTTTAATTAAACTTTTTTTTCTATTTTATGATATGTATACAGTTGCTATAAAATTCCCACTCCACAGGCGGAAGGACTTGATGGAAGGGGGGGGGTTACGATGGGAGTTACAACGCCTCTGTCTCTCTGTATATATTTTCTTCAAATCATTAAATTTTATGCTATAGCAATAGCACTATTGTTGACAGTGCGAGGGAGCAAGGACTTAGTGGGGTGGGGGAAGGGGATGGTGGGAGTTACAATACCCTTGCATATACGTACAGGATATGAAATTTAATTAATCAGAGCTTACAGGAAAAAAAAGTTTATTCATAATTATTAAATATTTAAAACAGGCAAGAAAGCTAGAGAAACAAAGCAAATAATTTTAATTCCCATTCTTCTGAGCCAGGAAATTATGAACAATTTTTACATAAATTCCTTTTTTATAACATCATTTTTTTCCAGGTTTGAAAATGTAACTATACATTTAGAGTATAACATATATGTGAATATTTCAGTTGATTCACATTTCTTAATTGCATCAACATATATATCTTATAAATTAGGTTTATAGTACCTGTCAACAGAATGGGGTGGAGGGAGGAAGGGAGGCATAGGGGTGAGAGAGAGAGAGAAAGAGAGAGAGAAAAAGAGAGCTAGAAAGAGAGAAAGGGAAAGAGAGAGAGGAGAAAGGCTCTCTGGTAATTACTGCCTGACCCAGCCTGACCCAGACACTCACAGAAGCAGTAGGCAAGGAGTGAAGGTGTTATGTAACAGCCTGGAACACTGTTAACCAATGACTTGATGTAAACATTCAAGACATGGTGCTATAAATATGGGTCACTGTGCTCAGCTGAAGTTGACCTTGAAAGTAAAAATCTAAAATAATAATGGAGATCAAGTCTAAGAGGAAAAGGTAATATATGCCATGGCTGGTTGACATGATTGGTTTGTATTGATGAGTGAGAAATTGTTGCAAATAATATTTTGTGACCAAACCATGCATTCTCTAATGTCAAAATTGAAGCATGTGAGCAGTTTGTGAACATAAGATGTATATTATTACCATGATCATTGGCTGGCTTTTTACACATTTGCTCAATTTGATCTATTTTACATAATATATATTATTAAATATATGTATTTTTATTTTATAAAATGTATACAGTTGAAATATAACTGATGTCTCCAGTCCCCAGATGCAAGGACCTGGTGGTGGTGGTTTGGGGGGGGGGGGGGGGAGGGCTGGAATGATGGGAGTTACAACATCTCTGTATTAACATAGTGTATATACATATAGGATTTCCACTTAATTCAACAATACTTACAGGATTAAATAGTTCATTCACAATTACATAATATTTAAAAAAGGACAGACAGACTGTTAGACAAACAAAGCTGATAATATATTTTAACATTTTAAAGTTTTTCATCTGCAATATTACACATCTGAATACATAAATTGCTTACAAATTTCAGACTTTTATGGCTTAAATCCATACACATACAGCATATGAAAGTTATTTCAACAGTGCTTAAAGGAAAAATTTCATAATTAGTATATATATTTAATGATAATTGAGAGATGATGGACAGACAAGAGCTGATCACTTTATGTTCCATTCTCCTGGGGCAAGAATATGTTTCAATATTAGATCTTAATGTTTTCTAATCCAATTATCTTTCAAATTGAAAAAATTGTACACATTTGCAATAATAACTAATGTCCCAGTGCACAGGTGACGGTGAGTGCTAAGGATCAATGACAGCCGGGGGGGGGGGGGGGGGGGGGGGGGGGGGGGAAGAGATGGGATTAACAACACTTTTGCATAAACATTCAGGGCAAACAAAGCCTGAACTCCAATTCTGCTGAGGCTCGAAAATAATGAACACATGTTTGTATTAGATCCTCATTTTTTTATTTTAAGTTTAATTTGTATACATTTCCAATATAACATATATTTCTGAATATAAACGTTGATTCATAATTCTAAATTGCATCATCATAAATCTCAATCTTGTCATGTAACACCACATCATACATACAAGTGTATATTTATATATTCATGGGGGGGGGGGGAGGGGGTGTGATATGAGAACAATTGTACACCTGTCACTGCAGGGGATCTCCCCCAGTGACTGAAACAAATCAGGAACCCTGGCATAGCTGACTTCCAGTGACCTGGAGTGGCCTACCTGCATCTGGAACAAAGCAAGTGACTACAATAGAGCCTCAAGATAAAATTTAATAACTAGCCTAATTATCAACCTTTTAGTTTCAAATTTCAGATTTAAACACATTGAATACTTATGTTTACATTCTGAGAAAATTAAATCAACAGTACTCACAGGAAAAAAAATGTGCCATGGTCAAAGTTGGGTAAAATTTCAGGTATTGATTTTATGTTTATGCTAATACCTTATAAAATTTACAAAATACAGATCTAATTTTGGGTATACAATTGAATCTTAATTAAACAAAGTTATATACTTGAAAAAAATTCTCTAGCTTCAATAATTTTCATGTAACCTGAGTAAATATTTTTCCTGATTTTTTACAAAGTCGATTTTGTTTGTGCACATAACTTAAAACAATTACGCAATACTGACATCATTTCTGGCATGTGCATAGCGAATGTATAGAAAAATATGTATATTATATATGATCCAAGTCAGATCAGTGGTTTTGATACAAAGCAGTCCTGAAGTGTAACAAAGGGTTTTTAATGAAAAAATGAAGTTTTTCATTAATATCTCGAAGGAATTAAGTTCTGGTGACCAAATTATTGGCATGGTAGGGGATTTTGGAGACATCTTACTGTATGCCTAATTTAAGGAACTTAGAGCTGAAGCTGGGGAGCTGAGCTCTAGCAAACTGCATAACACTAGGTTGATGTAAACAATATATGACATGGTGCTTGAAAACTTGAATAAAATCTACAGTTTTTGATCAACTGGTTTCAAATTTTAAATGTTAACAGTTGAAATGCTAACAAAAACATGCTTTGAAAATTAAATCCACAGCAGTTACAGGAAAAAAACGTGCCATGGTCAAAGTTGGGCAAAGTTTAAGGTACCAATTTTTTATTTTTGCTAATATTTTAAAAAATTTAAAAGATTTTGATCAAATTTTGGGTATACAATTTAATTTTGATTAATAAAAGTTATATTACTGGAAAAAAAGTGCTTAGCTTTAACAAGTTTTGTGTTAAGTGATCAAATTTTTTTCCTGATTATTTACAAAATGCATTATGTTTGGGCCCATAACTTTTTTAAATTATATAATACAGACCCAATTTCTGGCATGTACATAGGAACTATATAGAGGATTATTTATGGTAAATATGAGGAAAAACAGATGAATGGTTTTGATATTAGGCAGTCCTGAAGTGTGAAAATAGGATTTTAATAAAAAATTGAGGTTTTTCCTTAATTTCTCAAAGGAACGAAGTAGCAAAGACCCAGTTTTCGGTTTGGTAGGAGATCTTGGGGATATCTAACATTATGCAGAATTTTGGATTCCTAGGTCTTACGGTTTCAAAACGTGCCACATCTACGGACGGACGGACGGACGGACGGACGGACGGACGGACGGACGGACAGACGGACGGACGACGGACAATGGACCACGACTATAGCTCAGATGACTTATAGTCAGCTGAGCTAAAAAGTTGGCAGCAATCGCATGAAAACTTTCGTAGGACACAACACAAGAAAGGACAGGTGATCGCCTGGTAGCCATACTGGATTTGTGACAGGTCAAAAATTGAACAGTCAGTATCATCGAATAGGCATCAATCTCCAACCAAATATTCAGAGCACATCTCTAACAGTTCTTAATGGAAATATGAAAGGAAAATAAAGAATACTGTCTTGAGGCCATACTGGAAAGTGACTAAAATTTAAATGCACAAATCCTCCCGGCATGAACCAACCGTCATAAAAAATCACAATAGCTCGGTCTTAAGATAATATATGTAAAATGAAAGTTTAGTTTTCTGTCTGGCCGCTGAAATTTGAAGATTTTTTGAAGAGACTGAACTTAAACAACGCATGGATGAAAGCTGTGAGCATGGTGGCAAAACTAGTTTTATTGGTTTGTAATTTCTTAAAACTTTCAGATCTGTTTATTGGAACCAATCTCCAGTTACTCTTTACAACAGAAAGTGATACATTGGCGGAAATACTGTTATTCTTAAAGTTGTGGATGTGGAATATTATTTCATCGTTATAAACCATAAGGACTACCGAGATATTTTGTCCAAGACGGCAAACAGCTAGTTATCGCATTAGTTCACAGTGTTAATATTCAACATACATATTTCCTGACACGTGTGATTATAGCCATTAATATACGACTCTAATCAGCAGGCTGGTAAGCCTTCTTACTCGTGACATAAGTCATAGTCGAGAATGCACTTAAACAGCCATTCATCCTATTGCATCAATACCATTGTAAACAGTCGATAATATTAACATTACATGATGAGTGATGAATTAAAAAAAGAATACATATGAGCTCACAATCCAAGTCTCAATCCATTCTCTATGGTAATAAATCAGTTCCTGTATGGTATGCATGTTGGCTACTGGTGGACAAGTGACTAATGCGCAACACCCTAGTTCTCATGCTGTAAGCAATTCAAGAAGCAAGCAGGGTAATTTACCAATATGCCGAGTGGATATCGGTTAAATAAGGCTATCCTGTTTACAGAATTCTTTTCCACATTGCTCACAGTTTAATGTTTATCTTTTTCTATTATGTGTCATGATGTGATATTTCAGTATAATGCCTTGAGAGGATTTATCACATTGTTCACACTTCAAGTGTATGTCCTGGTGTGATATTTCAGTGAACTGAGGTCAGAGAAAATTTTATCACATTGTTCACACCTAAAGTTTATTTTTCTCTAGTATGTGTCTTCATGTGATTCTTCAGTATATCTTTCCGAGAAAACCATTTACCACATATCTCACAGTCAAAAGGTTTTGTCCCAGGATGGGTCGCCATGTGATTCTTCAGTTTATCTTCCCGAGAGAAACAATCACCACACTGTTCACACTCGAATGGCTTATCTTGATTATGAATATTCATGTGATATTTCAGTGAACCGCGGTCACAGAAACTTTTACAACATTTTTCACATTTAAATGGTTTTTCTCCAGTATGTGTCCTCTTGTGACCTTTAAGTGCACCTTTCTGGGAAAAACATTTACCACATATATCACAAGCGTAAGGTTTAGCCCCAGAATGTGTTCTCATGTGAATCTTTATCTTATCTTGCCGAGAGAAACATTTATCACACCGTTCACATTTAAATGGGTTTTCTCCAGTATGTGTCCTCTTGTGACTTTTAAGTACACTTTTCTGAGAAAAACATTTACCACATATATCACAAGCGTAAGGTTTAGCCCCAGAATGTGTTCTCATGTGAATCTTTATCATATCTTGCCGAGAGAAACATTTATCACACCGTTCACACTTGAATGGTTTTTCCCCAGTATGTGTCCTCATGTGAAGTTTCAGCTTGCATCGCCAAGAAAAACATTTACCACATTGTTCACACTTCAAAGGGTTTTTCCTGGAATGTGCCTCGATATTTCCCTTCAGTTGACCCTGTTCGAAGCCACCATTTTCACATTTTAATAGATGTTGTTCATCATTGTCAATTTTCTTTTCTACCCTTTCATCCTCAAACTTCATCACATTTAAAATTTGTTCTGCGTTAATAATTTTACCTAAATCAGCATCTTTATTCTCAGGTAAAACTGTTGACACGTGGACAGTAATCTGATTAGAGCCTTCTAGACAACTTAGTGGTTGATAATCTAGTTTATGTTCCTTTACATATTTTGTATGATTTGTTGTTGCCTCGTCTGATACATCAATCTTCATATGATTAAAGAAAGTTCCTTCATCCCAAGTGTTCATACAAGTCAAACTTTTATTATCCAGGCTGTTTCCATGGTCATTTCTGGTGTAGTTGTTGATATTCTGTTGAAATGTACTTAAACCAGATTCCCTCTTTATGTTTTCACTTAAATCCTCACTGACCACCTCTCCAAGATTTGGATATCTCTTATCACCAGGATAATTTTCTTTCTTAATAAATATATCCAAACATGGAGGGGAGGTTGCATCCATTTCTGGTGTTATGAGGAGGCCTGGAATTAACAGAAAAGAATACTGAACGACGTACTGTGCAATTTCAATGTCCCTACATGCAACAAATAATGTTAATTTGTGGATTAAGAAATGCATATTTGGTTACATAACACCGGCATTTTTATGAGAAAGAGCTAAATAGTTACATTTGCTATTTTAAATATGTTACTGTTATGTGAATTTAGAAAATTCCTTCATACCAGTCAAACTTTTATTATCCTGGATATTTTCTTGGTCATTTCCAGCGAAGTTGGTGATATTTTGTTGTACTGTGCCTAAATCTGATTCCCTCTTTATGTAGTCACGTAAATCCCTGCTGACCACCTCTCCAGGACTTGGATATCTCTTATCGACTTGGTAATTTTCTATCTTAATGAACGTATCAAGACATGGAGGTGAAGTCGAATCCATTTCTGTTGCTGTGACGAGGCCTGAAATTAAACAGAAATAGAATAGTAGCCAAGTTTGTACCATTTCAAAGATCCTACCTGAAAATTGTACCTAATGCAAGCAATACAGCTATTTTACGTTTCAAATATACATGCCAACTGTATATGTAATACAGAAATAACAACTCTGAATTTAAAATAAAATCATGCGTCAAATATAAATATAATCTTTGTTTGTGGATCCAGAAATATATATATGACTATAAACAACTGGCATTTTTTATGAGGACCAGTTAAATGGTTATATTTACTGTTTTCCATACGTTATCATTAGCCTAATAATAAGCAAATAACACAAGGCTATGGGAAAGAAAACAGTCCAAGGAGTGATACCAGGAAGCTCCCTGGCCAGGTCCTGACCTCTGTAAATCAGAGCTTAATGATACAAAAGTCAACAAAAAATATTGTCCATACTATAATCAAACAAGCTAAAGCCTTTACAGGAATCTGGACAATCAAATGTAGCCCTAGTCATTACCCTGTGACTAATATGAACAATGAAATGTAGCCCCACGTCATTACCATGTGACGGCTATAAACAATCAAATGTCACCTAACGTCACTACCTTTTGACTAAATAGACAGCGTTTATTCGGTAACATTCATACACATGTGCAACATACATATAAAAGTTACCGAAAATAACACATAAAAGTATGGTAAAAACACATTTCCCATATGGTCCTCGAGAGAACAAACATTGTACGGCAACACATGACAAATTATGACTAGAAATACAGTTACTAAAAATATAAAAGTTTACATAAAAAATCTGCACTTATTGAAAATTCTTAAGAGTTTACTAAAAAAAATAAGTTGATTTAAAAATCTAAGATCTAAACAAGTGACTCATGACGCTCAGCTGACCGAGAAGAGATTTGCAAAAGGAAATTTTAACATCTGAATGGTAGTATATAACCATTCAACTGAAGCATTAAAAAGATTAACCAACAGGCTGAGATTGTGTCTGTATTAATATATCTCAAAAATAGAGAAAAAATTTGAAAAAAAGCCCGAACAAATACAGGTGGCTCCAACAGTCTGCAGAAACTAATAAAAACACTTAATGGTCAATATCCATGCAAAGAAGCGTGGTGGTATCTGGATTAGTTGTTCAGATACTTCAGTTTTTGTATAAAATTTTCCATTATTCTGAGGGATACTTCGGAGTCCTAAAGCTTGAAGGATATGGGTAACAGAGACCTAATTTCATGTTTCCATAGACACTTTTCATGGGCCTCCTTGCATGACAAGAATGAAGATTCCAGGTCCAGTTGTTACGATTTGTACCCTGTTGACAGATAACCACATCTTTAAAGGTCTCAAAAAAAGAGAAAATAATTTGTAAAAATTTGAAAAAAAATAGAGGTGGCTCACCCAGTCTGCTGAAATTGATGGAACACATCATGATCAATATGTATGCCAAAAATCATGAGCATCAATGTTGTAGTTATTGAGATACTGGAGTTTTTGTATCAAATTTTTCATTATTTTGGGGGGGTATTTTGGATCCAAACAGTTTATTGGATATGGGTAACAGAGACCTAATTTCAGGTTTCCTTGGAGATTTTTCAAGGGTCTCCCTGTGTGTAAAGAATGAAGATTATAGGTCCAGTTGTTATGATTTGTGCAATGTTAACAGTTGTTCATACTTTTAAAGGTCTCAAAAATACAGAAAAAAATTCGAATAAAAACCCAACAAATATATGTGGTGCCACCAGGCTGCAGAAACTGATGAAACACTCCATGATCAATATCCATGAAAACAATTATGGTGATCTCTGCATTAGTTTTTCAGATACTTCAGCTTTTGTATAAAATTTTCCATTATTCTGAGCTGTACTGTGGAGTGCCATAGCTCAAAGGATATGGGTAACAAAGACCTAATTTCAGGTTTCCATGGAGACTTTTCATGGGTGTCCCTGTGTGTCAAGAATGAAGATTCTAGGTCCAGTAGTTACAATTTGAACCCTGTTGACAGGTAACTACATCATTAAAGGTCTCAAAATAAGAGAAAAACAAGGGACCTATGGGTCACGGCGCTCAGCTGTTATATATGATAAAAAAATATGATTAAGAAATGAGGCACATGCTCGTTTTGTGTGGTAATAAATACAAGCTGTATTATGAGTTGTTGTTGTTTAGCTTATGTATAATTTTGATAGTACCTTTGGAGACAGGGAAGAGGATTGATTTCATTTATTTTATTAACAAATGGAGTACTATTGTCACACAGATTTTGACTTGGCCATATAACTTATAAGCAGAACATATAATATAAGAGTTTAACTATTTATTAAAAAAAATTACAAATATTGTCTCAAATATAATTTTTATTAAAAATAATAAGAGAACCATATGATTTTTTAAAATGAAATATAACTGAAATGATTATTAAAATAATATTTAAGAATATATTCATGAAGGCATTCATCAATACATTTTGAAAATATTTGCACTGGTATTCATTTACTTTCATTTTTATCTGAATTCCCATTCTTTATGCAAGAAATTTTATAATGGAGTACATATTCATATTCGTATTTAAATACAATTGCAAAGTATTCGCACCATGTCTGGTATTTATTCATTTATCACCAAACAATGATGTTGAGAATCCAGAATATATAAAATTCACACGTTTAAATAATGATAATAAGTACCTGGTTTTATGGCTTTTATTTATATTAAAAAGAAATAATGTAATATATTCATTTTGGACTAATTCCACATCAAATGTACACACTAGACACAGTAGGAGTCTAAATTAATTTTATCAACTGCATCTTTGTCTATCATTAATTTCCTTCATATGATCCCTAATGATTAATAACAAATAATATGATTTTCTTTTTTATCATTAAAATTGGACTGAAAAATACCATAGGTGACTGCATGGTGTTATTTGGAATATGTGACATTCTATCCATCGATACAAGATTCTTATATCATCAGTAACTGCAAGTTAATTTCCTGTTATTATAAAATAACAAATTCCTTTTCTATTTTCTTTAATTTGATATTAAAAACCAATAAAAATTTATTAATTTATGGTTTATTGTTATGTTGTTGGTTAAAACTACTAGATGAGTTGGGTTGGACACCTGGATCAACTGTGGCTGGCCATAAGCTGCCTGGCTGCCCCTATGTCAGCCTCACCTCAAGCATGCATAATTTGCTGAAAGTTCAACAAGGTCAACATACAGAAGACTCAAGAGGGGCTGTAGTGAGCCAAGGTCTGACATGGTCTCATAAAAACATTAATAAAAGCTACAATTTTTGGCCAATTTCTTTCAGCTTTCTAAACTAACAAGGCCTACAGGCCTAATGCGAACCTGTGCAAAGTTTAGGAGTATGAATGGAGGTTTATTTTTAAAATTTAATATTGATCCTCCTAAGTCCTGCATATCTACCTTAGTCATTATGATTTCAGCAAAATGAACGTTTCTGACCTGAAAGTTTCGGACTAGGAAATTTTAAAACCAGAATATGGGTAGTCGACAAGCCAATATGTGTATCCGCAGAAATCTGAGTGGGACGGGTGAAGTGAGGCATGGATTAAGTGGCAAGGGGAATACAGCATAGTGTGTTGCATATTAGCATGGATGTCTGCAGCTTAAACGTGAATGTAGGTGGTGCCACCTGTCATAAAATTGAGAAAATTGTCCAGGATGTATAAACCTGCAAAATTTCAGGTGGATAAGTCAAACTGCCGAGATATGAGTGATTTTATCCCAAGGCAGATCAACTGATGGATGCTGTGCATAAGTGGTTGCAGGTGGCGCCAAGAGCTATGTGAGATCTATACACATGCATAATTTTGGCCTAACCAGTCAAACGGTTCCTGAAAATGAGCTTGGATGTCTGCAGAGTAAATGTGAATGTAGGTGGCGCCACCTGTCATAAAATCGAGAAATCTGTCCATGATGTATAAACCTGCAAAATTTCAGGTGGATAAGTCAAACCACTGCTGAGATATGAGCGATTTTATCCAAAGGCAGATGAACAGAAGGACGCTGTGCATCAGTGGTTGCAGATGGCACCACCAGTTTTGCCTATGATGAAGAGCTATTTGAGATATATACAGGTGCAAACTTTTTGCCCAATCAGTGGAATGGTTCCCGAGATATGAGCTTGGATGTCTGCAGTGTAAATGTGAATGTAGGTGGCGCCACCTGTCATAAATCGAGAAAGCTGTCCAGGATGTATAACCCTGCAAAATTTCAGGTGGATAAGTCAAACCACTGCTGAGATATGAGTGATATTACCCAAAGGCAGATGAACAGATGGATGCTGTGCATAAGTGGTTGCAGGTGGTGCCACAAGTTTTGCCTATGATGAAGAGCTATGTGAGATCTATACACAAGCAAAATTTTGGCCCAATCAGTCAAACAGTTCCCGAGATATGAGCTTGAATGTCTGCATAGTAAATGTGAATGTAGGTGGCGCCACCTGTCATAAAATCGAGATAGCTGTCCAGGATGTATAAACCTGCAAAATTTCAGGTGGATAAGTCAAACCACTGCTGAGATATGAGTAATATTATCCCAAGGCAGATGAACAGATGGACGCTGTGCATAAATGGTTGCAGGTGGCACCATCAGTTTTTAATATGATGAAGAGCTATGTGAGATCTATACACAAGCAAAATTTTGGCCAAATAGGTGAAACGGTTCCCGAGATATGAGCTTAAATGTTTGCATAGTAAATGTGAATGTAGGTGGCGCCACCTGTCATAAAATCGAGAAAGATGTCCAGGATGTATAAACCTGCAAAATTTCAGGTGGATAAGTCAAACCACTGCTGAGATATGAGTGATTTTAACCTGAGGCAGATGAACAGATGGACGCTGTGCATAAATGGTTGCAGGTGGCACCACCAGTTTTGCCTATGATGAAGAGCTATGTGAGATCTAGACACATGCAAAATTTTGGCCTAATCGGTCAAACGGTTCCCGAGATATGAGCTTGAATGTCTGCAGAAAAAATGTAAATTTAGGTGGCGCCACCTGTAATGAAATCAAGAAAGCTTTACAAGAGGTATAAACCTGCAAAATTTCAGGTGGATAAGTCAAACTGCTGCTGAGATATGAGTTATTTTACACCAAGGTAGATGAACAGATGGATGCTGTGCACAAACGGTTGCAGGTGGCGCCATCAGTTTTGCCTATGATGAAGAGCTATGTGAGATCTACACACATGCAAAATTTTAGCCCAATTGGTCAAACAGTTTCTGAGATATGAGCTTGGATGTCTGCAGAGTAAAAGTGAATGTAGGAGGCGCCACCTCTCATAAAATCGAGAAAGCTGTTCAGGATGTATAAACCTGCAAAATTTCAGGTGGAAAAGTCAAACCACTGCTGAGATATGAGTTATTTTACACCAAGGTAGATGAACAGATGGACGCTGTGCATAAATGGTTGCAGGTGGCACCACCAGTTTTGAATATTATGAAGAGCTATGTGAGATCTATACACAAGCAAAATTTTGGCCCAATCGGTCAAACGGTTCTCGAGATATGAGCTTAAATGTTTGCATAGTAAATTTGAATGTAGGTGGTGCCACCTCTCACAAAATCGAGAAAGATGTCCAGGACGTATAAACCTGCAAAATTTCAGGTGGATAAGTCAAACCACTGCTGAGATATGAGTGATTTTAACCTGAGGCAGATGAACAGATGGACACTGTGCATAAATGGTTGCAGGTGGCACCACCAGTTTTTAATATGATGAAGAGCTATGTGAGATCTAGACACATGCAAAATTTTGGCCTAATCCGTCAAACTGTTCCCAAGATATGAGCTTGAATGTCTGCAGAGTAAATGTGAATGAAGGTGGCGACACCTGTCATAAAATCAAGAAACCTGTCCAGGATGTATAAACCTGCAAAATTTCAGGTGGATAAGTCAAACCACTGCTGAGATATGAGTGATTTTAACCTGAGGCAGATGAACAGATGGACGCTGTGCATAAGTGGTTGCAGGTGGCACCACCAGTTTTGCCTATAATGAAGAGCTATGAAAGATCTATACACATGCAAAATTTTGGCCCTATTGGTCAAACGGTTTCCGAGATATGAGCTTGGATGTCTGCAGAGTAAATGTGAATGTAGGTGGCGCCACCTGTCATAAAATCGAGAAAGCTGTCCAGGATGTATAAACCTGCAAAATTTCAGGTGGAAAAGTCAAACCACTGCTGAGATATGAGAAATATAATCCCAAGGCAGATGAACAGATGGATGCTGTGCAAAAATGGTTGCAGGTGGCGCCACCATTTTTAGTGTATGTTATAAAGCTATCAAAGGGCTACATTTGTGCAAAATTTTTAGCCTGATCGGTCAAACTGTTCCCAAGATATGTGGGTTTATGTGTTGAAACAGACGCACAAATGGACACTGGGCAGCAAGGAAAGGTCAGATGTCAACCAAAAATGAAGGCGCAGCAGTTCACATGTGACCTGATGATAAACCCGATTTGCTTAAAATGCAACCCAAGTTTTTTCAAACAGTTGAAAGATATAGTTCCAATAATCTGGGAATTCTGCATCTAAACATTGTATCCAGACGTCTAGACGCTGTGTCTAGACGTCTAGACACATTGTCTAGACACCCCCCCCCAGGAGCCAGGTCAGTTGCCATGGTGATGTCTGGACCCTACCTGTTTGTACTGAGTGACCTCTTCACTTGGCTGCATGAAGTCAAATCTGTTTTCAAATACAGAAAGCCTTTTTCAATTGGCTACAATGCTTTTTTAAAACTGTATTTACCCAATCTATTCTGATAAAACTGGCAGAACCCTACCACAGAATAATTCTTGTAAAGTTTAAACCAATCAGCTGAACAGTTTCATCATAAATCAGTGTATAAGCTAGAAGAGTTTAAAATTACATTTTCGCTTGTAAAAAACACATCAATGTAGGTGGTGCCACCAATACCTCAAAATCAGATATGACATATGTGACAAACATTGGTATAAAATTTGGTCATTATAGCTCTAGCCGTTTCTGAGATTTTAATTTTAGTGTGCTTTTTTGGACAGATGACTAACTTCAACCTCCTGTAACTCGACCAAAAATCTCCGAACTGGAACCATTTGAACAAACTTGAGGGAGATTGTTCCAGAGATCATTTTTGTAAAATATTGGACAATTTGGCTGGACAGTTTTAGAGAAGAAGATTTTTAAAGGTTTTTAAGCTTTTTCTCTATAAAATCTTAATTAATGCAGATACCCAATAATAAGCTCCAGGGCACCAAGTTTCACATGTGACGAATTCTTACATGTAATTTGGAGCTGCTAGCTCCGAGGTTTTCTGACCTACAGCCATGGACAGCGGAAAGCCAGCCCTGTACGGTGGAAGGCGGACGGACGAGGCTGCGCCATCGCATAAGCTCACAGGTTCGCTAAAAAGCTTAAATCCTTATGTGTGCATGAAATGAAAATTATATCAACAGTGCTCACAGGAAACAAACGTGCCATGGTCAAAGTTTGGCAAAATTTAAGGTACTAATTTTATATTTATACTAATAACTTATGAAATTTAAACAAGGGACCCATGGGTCACGGCGCTCAGCTGATCGTGATTGGACTATAAATGTTTCTCCACTGTGATACTATATCTAGTCGATAAAGCTTATGAAAATTATGGACATGTTGGGCTATTATATAGGAATGTAATATAAAATGTGAGTAAATGATAAATGAAATTACCTGACTGATGGATTAATAGAGTCAAATATAGTGGTTTATTTTTTATTTATTTAGGAGGGGTTGAAAACTGTGATATATTTGAGCAAATATGTATGCAATGACAGCAGTATTAAGCAGTAGTAGAATGATGATAAGGCTATTTGTTGAAGGATCTAAAGTGTATGGTAGTCTGCAAGCTTTCAATTTGACAGATATGATTTTATGATTAACAAAGCTGATGAAGTGATTTATGAATTTGTGACTGTATGACACAATATCTCTTAAGTCTTGACAAGGTACATTATTGTGATGCCCACTATGTCTACATATTACACAATATTTACATAATTTCTGGCATGTACAAAGGTACCTATGGACGAATAGTTATACAAAATATTAAACAATATCACTGTGCTAATTACTATCCCAGTTTTCATTTATTACTGCAATTAATAGTCAATATCACACCTGGTGAAGTTTTTACTCTTCTGAAGACCCTGGTGGTACAATACAAAATCTAAAATGTAGCATAGCCTAGAATAAGAATAAATCAAATACAGAAAATAACTAGACATTCCTTGGCACCGCTGGTGCCATAGTATCGCCAGACAAATGAGGTTTTGTGGTATTTTGTTGATATAATGTGATGTATTTTTATTTTAGCAATGAATGTGAGAAACATTTGTACAAAATATAGGAATATTTAAAGTGAAGGCAATTGTTATGTAAAAGGTTATGTATAAATAGAAGTATATATTTAATGATGTATTGAGTTGTATATGTATGTTTGGAGTAACTTGTTTGAGAAATAAACTGCATTCCAAAATATCCAACATTTAAAAAAAAAAAAATTAAATTTAAAAAAAAAATTTAAATTAAATTAAATTTTAAAATTAAATTTAAAATTAAATATACCTCATTCCATTAACCATATCTATATACATGCATAACATGAAAGAAATCTGTCCATTACTGTTTGACTTATAATGCTCACAGTATATACTGTCAAGTGGCAATGATGGGGTATTCAAAGGCGCAAAAAACAAGAAAAGGACAACAGGTGGCGCCACCTATCTTCTGCAAAAGACAAAACTATCCAAGATCTTCCGTCAACTTGATTTTTGGACCAATCCATGCATCCCTTTTTAAGATATTCATGATTTTATGTGATTTTCACCATAAATGGTAATATTCAAGGTCAAAGCCACTCTCAAAGGAAAGGTCATGACCCCAATTTTAATATACATCATCCCATAACCCATACCTATGTACATGCATAATATTAAAGAAAACTGTCAATCACTTTTTGACTTGTGATGCTAAAAGTACTGTCAAGTGGCAATGATGGGGGTATTAAACGGCACAAAAACAAGAAAAGGATACTAGGTGGCACCACCAGTTTCCGGTACATGACATCACTGTCCAAGATCTTTGTCCAACTTGATTTTTTGGATAAATCCATGAAAGATTTCTTGAGATATTTAAGAATTTGTGTGATTTTCCCCAAATATGGATCTATTCAAGGTCAAGGTCACTCTCCTAGTTGAGGTCATGACCCCATTTTAAATAGGCTTCGTCCTCTCACCTATATCTATAAATGTGTCAAGTTTGAAAAAGATCCTTGAAATATTTTTTGAGTTATTGTGTCCAAAAGAAATCTCTGCGGCGGCGGCGGCATAGGAACTATATAGAGGAATATTTATGGTAAATATGAAGAAAACCAGATGAGTGGTTTTGATATTAGGCAGTGTGAAAATAGATTTCTAATAAAAAATTGAGGTTTTTCCTTATTATCTCGAAGGAACAAAGTCCTATTGACCCAATTTTTGGCATGGTGAGAGATTTTTGGGACATCTAACTGTATGACGAATTTCAGATTCAAGGGTCCAATGGTGTCGAAACGTGCCAGTCTTACAGACGGACATCCGGACAGACAGAAGGACGACGGACGGACAGACAGATGGACGATGGACAATGGACCACTACTATAGCTCAGATGACTTATAGTCAGCTGAGCTAAAAATTCAGAACTAATTTTGGGTATTCAATTGAATCTTGATTAAATAATGTTACATCCCTGACCAAAAATCTCTAGCTTCAGCAATCCCCTTGTTAAGAGAGTAAATATATTTCTTGATTTTTTACAAAGTGCATTATGTTTTGGCCCATCACTTAAAACAATTACGCAATACTGACATTATTTCTGGCATGTGCATAGAGAATGTTTAGAAAAATATGTATATTATATATGATTAAAGTCAGATCAGTGGTTTTGATATTAGGCAGGATTGAAGTGTAACAATGGGTTTTTAATGGAAAAATGAAGTTTTTCATAAATATCTTGAAGGTATTAAGTCCTAGTGACCAAATTCTTGGCTTGGTAGGGGATTTTTGAGACATCTTATTGTATGCCAAATTTTAGGAACTGAGAGCTGAAGCTGGGGAGCTGAGCTCTTGCAAACTGCATAACACTAGCTTGATGCAAACAATATGTGACATTGTGCTTGAAAACTTGAATAAAATCTACAGTTTTTGATCAACTGGTTTCAAATTTTTTGGTGTTAACAGACCAAATGCTAACAAAAACATGCTGTGAAAATTAAATCCACAGTACTTATAGGAAAAAAACATGCCATGGTCAAAGCTGGGCAAAATTTAAGGTACAAATTTTTTATTTTTGTTAATATTTTAAAATATTTAAACGATTTTAAACTAATTTTTGGTATACAATTTAATTTTGGTTTAATTAAAGTTATATTACTGGAAAAAAGTCCATAGCTTCAATATGTTTTGTGTTAAGTGATCAAATATCTTTCCTGATTTTTTACAAAATGCATTATGTTTGGGCCCATAACTTTTTTAAATTATATAATACAGACATAATTTATTTCTGGCATGTACATAGGAACTATATAGAGGAATATTTATGGTAAATATGAGGAAAAACAGATGAGAGGTTTTGATATTAGACAGTTCTGAAGTGTGAAAATAGGTTTTTAATAAAAAATTGAGGTTTTTCCTAAATTTTTCAAAGGAAAGACCCAGTTTACAGCTTGGTAGGGGATCTTGGGGACATCTAACATTATGCCGAATTTTGGATTCCTAGGTCTTACGGTTTCAAAACGTGCCACATCTACGGACAGACAGACGGACGACGGACAATGGACCACGACTTATAGTCAGCTGAGCTTAAAATACTTAAAAAATAAAAAAATACAGGTGGTGCCACCAGTCTTCAGGAACTGATGGAACATCTCATGGTCAATATGTATGCCAAAAATCATGACCATCAGTGATGTAGTTAATGAGATATTGAAGTTTTTGTATGAATTTTTTTACTATTCTGGGGGTTCTTTGGGGCCACATAGCTGGAAGGATATGGGTAACAGAGACCTAATTCCGGGTTTTTTCAAGGAGATTTTTCATGGACCTCTCTGGATGTAAAGTAAGAAGATTCCAGGTCCAGTAGTTACGATTTGTGCCTTGTTAACTGATAGACGACCAGATGGTCAGACGGACGACGGACAAAGAGTGATCGCTATAGCTTACACTTATTACAGTCAGCTGAGCTAAACAGTAACCTAAAAAATTAAGGCACACTGGTGCCATATACAGTTGAAATATCTTAAAGCATTAACTTATTAGTAACAGTTTGCATTGAAGAAATATCTGGTCTCGTAGGTCCTCAAAAACATATTTCTTAGCCAGGACAAGATATACAATTTACCTAATGTTATATCATGCAAATTCAAAATAGTGGTGGGCATAATCAGGAACTACAACATAAAGTTATATAAAAGTTAATATATAAAAGTTATATTGTTAAGGGAAATCTCACTGACATTGTATAAAGCATATAACCACAAGTTAACCACATGTAAGTACATGATAATAACAATGATAACAATTATAATAACAATAATAATAACAACCATGTTATTATTTATACAATATCAACTTATGAATAATATGTGGCTGTAGTCTAATGAAGACATTTAATGACAACAGGTATATGTGAAAATAGTAATAGGTTGTACTTATCTTGCTGGAAATATATAATGCTGTACACATGTACACATGAATTGCATGAATGTATTAATAATAAAATAGTTCAATTTATTTATATTTTATATTAAATAAAAGTAAAAGTATTAGTAATAGAAGCCAAGTAATAGTAGCAGTAATCAATGCTAAACTGCTGTAATAGTTTCAGTTATAGTAACAGATTGATTTCTTTAAGTACCATTATATATGATATTATATATGTTATATATAATATCTTACCATAATATTCTATAATAAACTATCATTAATATAATAAACTATGATTAAAGTTTATTTGGAACAAGGCCTACAGGCCTAATGCGAACCTGTGCAAAGTTTAGGAGTATGAATGGAGGTTTATTTTTAAAATTTAATATTGATCCTCCTAAGTCCTGCATATCTACCTTAGTCATTATGATTTCAGCAAAATGGACATTTCTGACCTGCATGTTTCGGACTAAGACATTTTAAAAACCAGAATATGGGTAGTCGACATTTTTGGCCTAATCGGTCAAACGGTTCCCGAGATATGAGCTTGTATGTCTGCAGAGTAAATGTGAAAGTAGGTGGCTTCACCTATCATAAAATCAAGAAAGCTGTCAAGGATGTAAAATACCCACATTCAGAGAAACAAACTTGGGCAAGATATATCTTTAAGCATTTTATTGTTGGTGTGTCACAGGGAACCCTCATAAAATTAAAGACAGCTGATTTCATTGTATATCTTAGGTAATTTATGCAATGAAGGACTGGATAGATGTTAAACTGTGAACTAGACATTTCTTGCGGTGCCAGAGTATCCCCAGACATAGTAGGGCCCCCCCTTAAGAATAGGCCCCCATTTTGAGCAGCATATACTGACACTTGGCAAGCAATTATTGTTTCTTCCATCTATTAATCCACAATCTTTTAGAAGATGTTGGTCCTGTGACCTTGACCTTTTGGCACATCACAAGGCTATCCAAGAAATTGACAGGCGTCTTCCTCTATTGGCAGGGGAACTGTATGTGCAAGAAGAAATTTTTGGCTGAAAATGCTTCCACAATCTTTTCAAAGATGTGTCCTGTGACCTTGACCTTTGACCTCATGACCCAAAAATCAATTCTGGTCTTGCTTTTCCAATGGGACATTCACAAGTCAAGTTTGAAATCTATACATCAATAAAAGCAGGAATTATCATCCAGAAACTAATTTTTGGACAGATGGCTCCTTTAACCTTCACCTTTGACCTTGTGACCTCAAAATTGATGGGGTTCTTCCTCTCTTGGCAGGTGAACTCAATGTGCAAGATGAAAGATCTGAAATGAAATGTTTGGCTGAAAATGCATCCATATCTCTTAAAAATGTGTCCTGTGACCTTGACCCTTTGACCTCATTACCCCAAAATCAATTGGGGTCTTGCTTTTCCAATGGGACATATACAAGTCAGGTCTGAAATCCATACATCAATAAAAGCAGGAATTATCATCCAGAAACTAATTTTTGGACAGATGGCTCCAGTGACCTTCAACTTTGACCTTGTGACCTCAAAATTGATAGGGGTCTTCCACTCTTGGCAGGTGAACTATATGTCCAAGATGAAAGATCTGAGATGAATTGTTTGGCTGAAAATGCATCCACAATCTTTTTTAAAGATGTGTCCTGTGACCTTGACCTTTGACCTCATGACCCCAAAATCAATTCTGGTTTTGCTTTTCCAATGGGTCATATACAAGTCAAGTTTGAAATCCATACATCAATAAAAGCAGGAATTATCATCCAGAAACTAATTTTTTGACAGATGGCTCCTGTGACCTTCACCTTTGACCTTGTAACCTCAAAATTGATAGGGTTCTTCCTCTCTTGGCAGGTGAACTATATGTGCAAGATGAAAGGTCTGAGATGAAATTGTTGGCTGAAAATGCATCCACAATCTTTTTAAAGATGTGTCCTGTGACCTTGACCTTTGACCTCATGACCCAAAAAAATCAATTGGAGTCTTGCTTTTTCGATGGGACATATATAAGTCAAGCTTGAAATCAATACATCAATAACAAGTGACCCATGGGTCATGACGCTCAGCTGACTGGGAAGATATTCGCAAAAGGAAATTTTATCAATAGAATGGTAGTATATACCCATTCAACTGAAGCATCAAACAGATTAACCAACAGGCCAAGATTTAGTCTGTATTTATATATCTCAAAAATAGAGAAAAATGTGTAAACTTTTAAAACTAGAATACGGGTTACCAACAAGTGACTACATGTATCTGCCAAAATCGGATAGTGAGGCATGGAATGAGTGGCAAGGGGAAATAGAGTGAGGTATGTTGCATATTAGCATGGATGTCTGCAGCCTAAATGTGTATGTAGGTTGTGCCACCTACCACAAATCCAGAAAGCTGTCCAAGTTGTATACACCTGCAAAATTTTAGGCAGAAAAGTCAAACCACTACATGTATATGAGCGATTTTTGCCCATGGCAGACAAAAAGACAAACACTGTGCAAAAATCTTTGCAGGTAACCCCTCCAGTTTTGTGTATGATAAAGACCTATGTGAGATCTAAACACATGCACAATTTTGGCCCAATCGGTCAAATGGTTCCTGAGATATGAGCTTGGATGTGTGCAGCGTTAACTAGAATGTAGGTGGCGCCACCTGTCATAAAATCAAGAAAGCTGTCCACGATGTATAAACCTGCAAAATTTTAGGCAGTTATGTCGAACCACTACAGAGAAATGAGTGATATTAGGGCACGGCAGACTAACAGACAGACACTGTGCAAACATTGTTACAGGTGGCGCCACCATTTTTTGTGTATGTTACAGAGCTATCAAAGGGCTACATTTGTATAAATTTTATTTCCTGATCGGTCAAACGGTTCCCAAGATATAAGCTTGGATGTCATCAGCGTGAACGTGAACGTAGGTGGTGCCACCTGTCATAAAATCAAGAAAGGTATCCTGGATGTATACGCATGACGAATTTCAGGTGAATTAGTCAATTCACTGCAGAGATATGAGTGATTTTAACCCAAGGCAGATGCACAGATGGACACTGTGCAAACATGGTTACAGGTGGCGCCACCATTTTTTGTGTATGTTATAAAGCAATCCAAGGGCTACATTTGTATCAATTTTATTTCCTGATCAGTCAAACGGTTCCCGAGATATGAGGGTTTATGAGTGGAAACAGACCCACAAATGGACACTGGATAGAGAGGAAAGGTCAGAGGTCAACGCAAATTGGTTAGGCACCAGTTCACATGTGACCCGATAATAGGTGTAAGTTTGGGAAAAATCGGTCCATTAGTCTCCGAGGAGCTCTCTGGAAATGAACGCCGCCGCGGTGGAGGAACTCGGTCAAAAACATAGTATCCGCAAAACTTCATTTTGGCGGATCCAAAAATACAGGTGGCTCCACCAGTCTGCAGAAACTAATAAAAACACTTAATGGTCAATATCCATGCAAAAAATCATGGTGATCTCTGCATTAGTTGTTCAGATACTTCAGTTTTTGTATCAAATTGTCCATTATTCTGAGGGATACTTCGGAGTCCTATAGCTTGAAGGATATGGGTAACAGAGACCTAATTTCAAGTTTCCACAGGCACCTTTCATGGGCCTCCTTGCATGACAAGAATGAAGATTCTAGGTCCAGTTGTTGCGATTTGTACCCTGTTGACAGATAACCACATCTTTAAAGGTCTCAAAAAAAAGAAAAAAATTGGTAAAAATTTGAAAAAAAATAGAGGTGGCACACCCAGTCTGCAGAAACTGATGGAACAGCTCATGATCAATATGTATGCCGAAAATCATGACCATCAGTGTTGTAGTTATTGAAATACTGCAGTTTTTGTATCAAATTTTCCATTATTCTGGGGGGGGGGGGTGTATTTTGGACCCATACAGCTTAAAGAATATGGGTAACAGAGACCTAATTTCAAGTTTCCATGGAGACTTTTCATGGGTCTCCCTGTGTGTCAAGAATGAAGATTCTTGGTCCAGTTTTTATGATTTGTGCCCTGTTAACAGATGTTCATATCTTTAAAGGTCTCAAAAATACTGAAAAATTTCGTAAAAAAAAAACGAACAAATACAGGTGGTGCCACCAGTCTGCAGAAACTTATGAAACACTCCATGATCAATATCCATGCAAACAATTATGGTTATCTCTGCATTAGTTGTTCAGATACTTTAGCTTTTGTATCAAATTTTCCATTATTCTGAGCTGTACTTTGGAGTGCCATAGCTCAAAGGATATGGGTAACAGAGACCAAATTTCAGGTTTCCATGGAGACTTATCATGGGTCTCCCTGTGTGTCAAGAACGAAGATTCTAGGTCCAGTCGTTACGATTTGTACCCTGTTGACAGATAACTACATCCTTAAAGGTCTCAAAAATGGAGAAAACAATTCGTGAACATTGAAAAATACAGGTGGCGCCACCAGTCTGCACAAACTGATGAAACATCTCATGATCAATATGTATGTCGAAAATCATGACCATCAGTGATGTAGTTAATGAGATATTGAAGTTTTTGAATGAAATTTTTGACTATTCTGGGGGGTAATTTTGGGCCCCATAGCTCAAAGGATATGGGTAACAGAGACCTAATTTCTGGTTTCCAAGGAGATTTTTCATGGACCTCTCAGTGTGTCAAGAATTAAGATTCTAAGTCCAGTCTTTATGATTTGTGCCTTGTTAACAGATGTTCACATTTTTAAAGGTCTCAAAAATAGAGAAAAAAATTCGTAAAAAATCGAAAAATACAGGTGGCGCCACCAGTCTGCAGGAAGTAATGTAACATCTCATGATCAATATGTATGCCAAAAATCATGACCATCAGTCAAGTAGTTAATGAGATATTGAAGTTTTTGTATGAAATTTTTGACTTTTCTGGGGGGTACTTTGGGGCCACATAGCTCGAAGGATATGGGTAACAGAGACCTAATTTCTGGTTTCCAAGGAGATTTTTTATGGACCTCTCAGAATCCCAAGTTACAAGGTTCTAGGTCCAGCGGTTACGATTTGTGCCTGGTTAACGGACGGACAGACGGACAGACGGACGGACGGACAGACGGAACGACGGACAGACGGACGACGGACAAAGAGTGATCGCTATAGCTCAGATGACTTTCAGTCAGCTGAGCTAAAAACAGGATTATCATCCAGAAACTAATTTTTGGACAGATGGCTCCAGTGACCTTCAACTTTGACCTTGTGACCTCAAAATTGATATGGATCATCCACTATTGGCAAGTGAGCTTTAAATTCAAGATGGATGAAAGTTTGGCTGAAAATGCATCCACAATCTTTTTTAAAGATGCGAGTCCGTTGATCTTGACCTTTGACCTCATGACCCTAGAACCTATAGGGTTTTTACTTTAGTGGTGGGCCATACATGAGTCACATTTGAAATCCATATGGCTATCAACACTGGAGATATCATAAGAGGTGTGTGATTTTCACCAAATATGGACACATTAAAGGTCAAGGCCACTCTCATGGTAAAGGTCCTGACCCAAATGTAAACAGACCTCATCCCATAACCCATCTCTCTACATCTTCATAATATGAAAGAAATCTGTCCATTAGTTTTTGACCTATAATGCTTACAGTACTGTCAAGTGGCAATTATGGGGGTATTAAAAGGCGTAAAAACAAGAAAAGGATAATAGGTGGCGCAACCAGTTTCCGGTATATCCCACTCACAAGGTTTTTCTGCGGCGACGGCGGCAGCAACGGGACCGTCGTGAAACCATAGTATCCTGACTTTGTCTGGGGATACAATAAAATGACAGTATATTATATTGTAGAGTTTAACTAAACATGCGTGAACTGCAGTTGTTTAGCTTTTTATAGTGCATTGTACAAAATATGTGATAATGTTTTAAAAATTCACTTTAAGGAACAGAAATAATTTAAAGTCTCAGATTTATTATTAAGATCATAGCATCAATTTCAGTAGAGATCAATGACATGAAATGTTTGTTTTATAGTAACATAATAATTCAGTCAACTAGAAATATGTTTCCTATTAGAACTTTATTATTTTACAGTGGAAAGCTTACTTTAATATGAAATGCCTACTTCACAGACAGTATACACCCTAACTTCAGATAAAACTGGTTAAAACCTGTTATATCCAATCCATATTAATCCGGATGAAATCAGTGGATTAAACTTCCAGACAGTGTTCCATAGACAAACACCTGTAAAATGATATGAGCAGGAATAAGTAACTTTTTTTATTTCAGATTGAAATTTTATGTGTTTCTGTAGAGGAACGTGAGTGCATGTGCTGCTTTAGAAAGTACTTTGTTTGCTGTCATTGTACACGTCATTGCTTGATCCAGGTCAACCCCTACGTACTTTGGTCTTTTCAGGTACTCGGTAAAACCCAGAATATCCTTGGAAATTCCTAGATATCTCCAAATAAAAGTTTGAGCGATTTCCCTCGTCGGAGGACTCAAGAAAGTAGCAAAAAAGTACCCATAGTTAAAAGTCGGAATAATAATCTTCCCTTTCTTCTCAGTTCTGTCCTAATCTTCGACTTATTAAGATACAGCGAACAATTTCATGAACATCTTTTCATGTTTACTAATCTTTTAGAAGCGCCCGGAAAACTGCTGGAGAATCCAGACCCATGGGGACTGGGCCAACCCACTTTAACCACAAATGTAAACAAGGGACCCATGTGTCACGGCACTCAGCTTAAGTTTGAAATTTTTGCAAATGCAAAATATTCTATTTTAATGTTTTTCATTTATATAAGCATGTGAGAAGCTAAGAGGAAAGGGGCCCTCCTACTTGGTTATAGTAAAGTTCTAAATATATGATTGCAAACTAATACTCTGACCATTCTGTCATGAAGAAAAACAGTAAAAGTTTTTAGATACTGTGATGCATATGAAAAATTTACAGATGGACATGCCAGTGGACAGAATGGACTAATACCTTTATTTCACTTTCAAGGAATAATGCATTTAAGTTTATATATAATCTTATTATTTTAAGCAGATCCACTTTTTCCATTAAGAAGTTTTTATCTGAATCATTTTTTTATTTACAGGTTTATAAATTTTTAATTAAAAAAACCTGAAAATATAAGTTAAAATATTAGAATTGTTGCAAAAGTTGCAATCATTATATATACAGAGTAAAAAACATTGGGTCATATTATGCATACACATATATTTTATTATTTTTAAATCATAAATGTTTAAACTGATTTTTAAAAGAAAATAATGCCAAAATATGGCATCTACAAGAATATTCCTTGAATCACTATTAAAAAGTTTTGCACATTGGAGTTTTCAGGACATGCTTAATTTTATTCACCAAAATAAAATAAAAGTAAATTTGATAAAATAAAACATCTTTTCAAATAAACTATACACACTGTTGGTTGAATGAGGGACAAACAATATCATTGTGCTTATTACTATCCCACTTTTAATTAATTACTGGAATTAATAGTCAATTTCACACCTGGTGAAGTTTTTACTCTTCTGAAGTAAGGAATTACTTATCTCATGAACATCCACACTTTCACAGCAAGAAAGCTTTACAGGATGTATAAACCTGCAAAATTTCAGGTGGATAAGTCAAACCACTGCTGAGATACGAGTGATTTTAACCTAAGGCAGATGAACAGATGGATATTGTGCATAAATGGTTGCAGGTGGCACCACCAGTTTTGCGTATGATGAAGAGCTATGTAAGATCTATATACATGCAAAATATTGGCCTAATAGGTCAAACAGTTCCTGAGATATGAGGTTGGATGTCTTCAGAGTAAATGTGAATGTAGGTGGCGCCACCTGTCATAAAATCGAGAAAGCTGTCCAGGATGTATAAACCTGCAAAATTTCAGGTGGATAAGTCAAACCACTGCTGAGATATGAGTAATATTATCTCAAGGCAGATGAACAGATGGACGCTGTGCAAAAATGGTTGCAGGTGGTGCCACCATTTTTAGTCTATGTTATAAAGCTATCAAAGGGCTACATTTGTGCAAATTTTTTAGCCTGATCGGTCAAACGGTTCCTGAGATATGTGGGTTTATGTGTGGAAACAGACGCACAAATGGACGCTGGGCAGCGAGGAAAGGTTAGAGGTCAACCAAAAATGAGGGTGTAGCAGTTCACATGTGACCGATCATAATTCCAAATTTTAAACAAGGCCTACAGGCCTAATGCGAACCTGTGCATTGGGAAATACAACAGGTATAATGCTTCAATGCTGGACCATTACTTTTCATGTATATGTACTATGCAAGTACTAAACATTTTGAATTAAAAACAATTACACAAACATCACTGCTGAAATTCTGGCATAGGTGCACACAACACTAAAAAGATTGTAGCTGGCACCACCAGTCTTGTATACAACGAAGCTATCAGAGATATATACATAAGCCCAATTTCAGACTGATATATCAAACCCCTCCTGAGAAAAACGTGTGCAAAAGTCATGGTAGGTGGTGACACCTGTCTTGTGAGTGAGAAAGCCATCAAAGACACATAGACAGGTCAAAATATTAGGCCAATACATCAAACTTACCTTGAGTCTGATGCATGGGGTTGACCAGGCTTAGGTGAGAAAGGCTGTTGCCCCGAGTGAACTGTGACAAATTGCTTGCTCAGTCTACTGCACTGAGTGAACTCATGACCTGCACCTGGCTAGACTGAGTGAACTTTTGACCTGTACCTGGCTGCACTGAGTGAACTCTTGACCTGTTGCCTAATCTGACACAGATGGCAGTCTGCCAAAGCTATAAATAGAATGCAGCTACTGCACTGAGTAAACTCCTGACCCATACCTGGCTGCACTGAGTGAACTCTTGACCTGTTGCCTAATCTGATACAGTTGGCAGTCTGCCAAAGCTATAAATAGATCCAGACTGACCTCTAGCCTGTTGCCAAATCTGAAATAGTAGCCACACCATTGCATAAGCTCATGCAGGGGCCCTGCCCTGAGGGGCTTGACACCCATGAAGTGATCACATGGTGCCCATGAGCTGTTCACATGTCACACATGAGGTGATCACATGCCATGTGCTTGGCTGCACTGATTGAACTCTTGACCTATATCTGGCTGCACTGAATGAACTCTTGATCTGTTCCCACATCTGAAACAGTTGGCAGTTTCTCATCCAATTTAAAGATACAGATTCAATCTTGGCCTGTTGGTATATCTGTTTACACATACTGAACGACTTTGGTTAAAATTTCTTTTTTCAAGCCAACATATTCATAAACTTTTTATCGAAACATCTAGAATAATAAAAGATGCAGTACTTTCATTGTTAAAGGTCCAATAGTTCTGCAAAAATCATGCTAGTAAACTTGAACAAAGGCCACCTAAGAATAGTTTTTGTGCAATGTTACAGAAGATATAATTGAAATAATAAATTTGTAGAAGAACACTATTGCAGTCCTCAGTTTGAAAAAGACATAATAATGGCCATAAGACCAACTTAAGCTTTTCTCAACTCATCCAAAAATCAACAAACTCAGTATATTCTGATATGATTGAAAGAACCATGTCCTAGGATAATTCTTTTGAAAAATTGACAGTTTCATCAAGCTGAAAGAGGCTAAAATTATGAGGTTTTTGCCCATAAAAAACAGGTCAATGTAGGTGGCACCACTAAATCTACAACTTCAAATATGAGTCATGTGACCAACATTTGCACAATACCTGGTAATGCTAGCTTCTGTCATTTCTGAGAGTACTATGTCAGTATACCTGAATTTCATCCATGACTCATGTGACCAACACTGGCAAAAAATTTGGTGATGATAGCTCTGGCTGTTTCTGAGACTGTCATTTTAGTATGCTTTTTTGGACAGATGACTAATTTCAACTTCCTGAACAAAATTGAGGGAGATGGTATAAAAGATTATTTCTGTGAAATATTGAACAATTTGGCTTGAGTGTTTTGGAGGAGAAGATTTTTAAAGGTTTTTTTTTAAGTTTTTTCTCTATAAAATTTAAGAAAATTTTCAGATGGCTAATTTTTTGCATTAAATTTCATGATGCTAGCTACAATCATTTTCAAAATAGTATGGGTAAACGTACAGAAGACAAACGGCGCCACACCATCGCATTAGTTCACAGGTTCACTTAAAATTAATACAGATGCATATTGAATGCAAAATTGTAATACAGATACATCTCACTGATGGTAAAATCTTGAATTAATTTGACAAAGGATACCAATTATTTATAATCCATGTACAGCCGTCTTTATATACCCACAGAGAGCTGTATAGCTGTGATTGTAAACATTGCCTGGCATGAGGAATATCTAAAAATCATAAATCTACATTTTTAAAAGCTTTTAAAAAACATTATTGTCAATATAAACCATAGCTAACCTGAAATCTAAATGTCTAGAGGCATGATGTAATAAATGCTGATAAACTGGTGCCAGTCTAGATGTATCTGTGTATCTGCTTCACACAGCTAACATATATGGTAAAATGACTCAATTGAACCTTTATAATTCAGCCAAAAATTATTCTTTGGAACCATAAAAGACAATTATTATAAGAATTATTCAGGGATTATTCTTGTAAAATATTAAACAAATTGACCTCAGTAGGGTCAGTCAAAAAATTTTACAGGTTTATAACTCATATGGGAAAATACAGCAAATTGGCTAAGTTAAGCTTCCCATAACTCAGCAAAAAATCACTGAACCAAAACCATTTGAACAAACTTGAATTATCAACATCTAAGGATAATTTATGTGTGAGATTTAAGAATTTGGCCCAGTTGTTTTTGAGGAGGAGATCTTTGTAGCCACTGAGCTAAAATGGGCTGTTACAGCATATGACTAAATTCAGCTTCCCATAACTCAGCCAAAAGTCACTGAACTTAGCCCATTTGAACAAATTTCAGAAAGCACTACCCTAGGATCATTTCTGTGCGATATTAAACTATTTGGCCATATGGTTTCAGAGAAGAAGTTTTTTGTAGCAGTCAGTATGATACAGGCACTGATGATCCCTGTACAAAAAAGGTCCATGCAGGTGGCGCCACCAATACCTCAATTTCAGATATGTCTCATGTGAACAACATTGGCATAAAATTTGGTGATGATAGCTCCAGCCTTTTCTGAGATTGTAATTTTACTTAGTATGCTTTTATGGACAGATGACTAAGTTCAACTTCCTGTAACTCGGCCAAAAATCACTTAACTTAAACCATTCGAACAAACTTGAGAAAGATTATTCCAGGAATCATTTCTGTGAAATATTGGACCATTTGGCTGAACAGTTTTGGAGAAGAAGATTTTTAAAGCATTTTTAGTTTTTTCCCTATAAAATCTAAGAAAATGCAGTTAGCCAAAAAATATGCAAAATCCTATATAGTTTTTTAGATGACTAATTTTTTGCATAAATTTTGCGATGCTACCTCTTGCTGTTTTCAAGATAGTATGGGTTAATGTACAGACGACGACTGACGGCCGACGCCACACCATCGCATAAGCTCACAGGTTCGCTAAAAATTCTGCCCAGTGGTTATGGAGGAGTTCTCCAGAAACCTATGCGGCAATGGCGGCAGCGTCGGCGTCCGACTGAAAACATAGTATCCGCAAAACTCTGTTTTGGCGGATACAATGATTGTAGCTGGCACCACCAGTCTTATATACAACGAAGAGATATATAAATATTCCCAATGTCAGACTGATATGTCAAACCCCTCCTGTGAAATAAGCAGGGACATACACTGTGCAAAAATTATTGTAGGTGGCGCCAGCAGTCTTGTACACTATAAAGCTACCCGATGTGTATAAACATGCCCAATTTTAGGCTGATGTATCAAATTCCTCTGTAGAAATAAGCAGGCGCATACACTGCAAAAGTCAATGTAGGTGGCACAGCCTGTCTTGTAAATGTGAATACCATCAAAGACGCATAGACAGGCCAAAATAGCAGTCCAATACATCAAACTTCCCCAGAGTTTGATGCACTGGCTGACAAGGCTTAGGTGAGTAAGGCAGTTGCCCCCGAGTGACCTGTGACAAATTGCTGCCTCAAGCTACTGCACTGAGTGAACTCTTGACCTGCACCTGGCTAGACTGAGTGAACTTTTGACCTGTACCTGGCTGCACTGAGTGAACCCTTGAACTGTTGCATAATCTGACACAGTTGGCAGTCTGCCAAAGCTATAAATAGATTCAGGCTGAACTTTGGTGCCAAATATGATGCAGTGAGCAGTCTGCCAAAGTTATAAATAGAATGCAGCTACTGCACTGAGTGAACTCTTGACCTATACCTGGCTGCACTTCTTCCAATACTGGCAGAGTGCCAAAACTATTTATGGAGCTGACATCATCTTGGCTAATGGCCTACATCAAGGCACTGGCAATCTGCCAATGGTAAACCAAGTGCTGCCCTCTGTACACAAAAGTGGTCTCTACTTGAAATAACTTTGAAATTGATTTTCCCAATACAATATGCTTTTCAGCTGACTTTTTATAAAAAAAGAAATCAGGAATTTATGTAAAATTATTACGGATGCTTACTGAATGCAAAATTAAAATACAGATATATCTCAATGACAGCAAATTCTTGAATTAAGTTGAGTAGGGATACCAATAATTTATAATCCACGTACAGTTGTCTTTATATAGCCACAGAGAGCTACATATCCATATTTGTAACATTGCCTGGTATGATGTATACTTAAATCATAAATCTAATTAAAAGCTTTTAAAAATACTTTCTTGTCAATATTAACCAAAGATAACCTGAAATCTAAATGTCTAGTGGCATGATGTAATAGATGCTGATAAACTGGTGCCAGGCTAGATGTAACAGCATAACACAGCTAACATATAAGGTAAAATGACTCAATTCAACCTCCATAATTCAGCCAAAAATCATTCATGTGGAACCATTAATGACAATTATAATAAGAATTATTGTAGGGATTATTCTTGTAAAATATTTAACAAACTGGCTTCAGTGGCATCAGTCAAAAAACGTTTCGCAGGTTTATAACTGCTTTTCAGCTGTTTTTTTTATAAAAAAAGAAATCAGGAATTTATGTAAAATTATTACGGATGAATACTGAATGCAAAATTAAAATACAGATATATCTCAATGACAGCAAATTCTTGAATTAAGTTGAGTAGGGATACCAATAATTTATAATCCACGTACAGTTGTCCTTATATAGCCATAGAGAGCTGCATATCCATATTTGTAACATTGCCTGGTATGATGTATACTTAAATCATAAATCTAATTAAAAGCTTTTAAAAATACTTTCTTGTCATTATTAACCAAAGATAACCTGAAATCTAAATGTCTAGTGGCATGATGTAATAGATGCTAATAAACTGGTGCCAGGCTAGATGTAACAGCAAAACACAGCTAACATATATGGTAAAATGACTCAATTAAACCTCCATAATTCAGCCAAAAATCATTCATGTGGAACCATTAATGACAATTATAATAAGAATTATTGTAGGGATTATTCTTGTAAAATATTTAACAAACTGGCTTCAGTGGCATCAGTCAAAAAACGTTTCGCAGGTTTATAACTCCTATAGGAAGATACAGCAAACTGGCTAAGTTCAGCTTCCTGTAACTCTGCCAAAAAGCACTGAACCAAAACCATTTGAACAAACTTGAATTATCAACATCTGAGGATAATTAATGTGTGAGATTTAAGAATTTGGCCCAGTGGTTTTTGAGAAGAAGATCTTTGTAGCCACTGAGCTAAAATGGGCTGTTATGGCATATGACTAAATTCAGCTTCCTATAACTTAGCCAAAAGTCACTGAAAAGAGACCATTTGAACAAACTTCAGAAAGCACTACCCTAGAATCATTACTGTGCGATAATAAACATTTTGGCCACATGGTTTCAGAGAAGAAGTTTTTTGTAGCCCTCAGTGTGATACAGGCACTGATGACTCTGTACAAAAAAGCCGATGCAGGTGGCGCCACCAATACCTCAATTTAGATATATGACCTATGTGACCAATATTGACATAAAATTTGGTGATGATAGCTCCAGCCGTTTCTGAGATTTAAATTTTAATATGCTTTTTTGCACAGTTAACAAAGTTCAACCTCCTGTAAATCAGCCAAAAATCTCCAAACTGGAACCATTCGAACAAATTTGAGAAAGTTTGTTCCAGGGATCATTTCTGTGAAATATTGGACAATTTGGCTGGACAGTTTCGGAGAAGAAGATTTTTAAAGTTTTTTAGCTTTTTCCCTATAAATTCTAAGAAAATGCAGTTAGAAAAAAAATAAACAAAATCCGATATAGTTTTTTGGATGAATGATTATTGCAAAAAATTTGGTGACACTAGCTCCTGCCATTTTTGATATAGCTATGGTTAACGTACAGACAACGTACGACACATGACGGACGCTGCCGCACCATCGCATAAGCTCACAGGTTCGCTAAAGATTTGCAATACTGACATCATTTCTGGCATGTGCATAGCGAATGTATAGAAAGTATGTATATTATATATGATCAGTGGATCTGATCAGTGGTTTTGATATTAGGCAGTCTTAAAGTGAAACAATGGGTTTTTAATGGAAAAATGAAGTTTTTCATTAATATCTCAAAGGAATTAAGTCCTAGTGACCAAATTCTTGGCATGATAGGGGATTTTGGAGACATCTAACTGTATGCCAAATTTAAGGAACTTAGAGCTGAAGCTCAGGAGCTGAGCTCTAGCAAACTGCATAACACTAGCTTGATGTAAACAATATGTGACGTGGTGCTTGAAAACTGGAATAAAATCTACAGTTTTTGATCAACTGGTTTCAAATTTTTGGTGTTAACAGTTGAAATGCTGACAAAAACATTCTTTGAAAATTAAATCCACAGCAGTTCCAAGAAAAAAACGTGCCATGGTCAAATGTTGGCAAAATTTAAGGTACCAATTTTTTATTTTTGCTAATATTTTAAAAAATTTAAAAGATTTTGATCTGATTTTGAGTATACAATTTAATTTTGATAAATAAAAGTAATATTACTGGGAAAAGGTGCTTAGCTTTAACAATTTTTGTGTTCAGTGATCAAATTTCTTTCCTGATATTTACAAAATGCATTATGTTTGGGCTCATAACTTATATAAATTATATAATACAGACCTAATTTCTGGCATGTACACAGGAACTATATAGAGGATCATTTATGGTAAATATGAAGAAAAACAGATGAGTGGTTTTAATATTAGGCAGTCCTGAAGTGTGAAAATAGTTTTTAAAAAAAAATTAGGTTTTTCCTTCATTTCTCATAGAAACGCAGTCGCAAAGACCGAGTTTTAAGCTTGGTAGGAGATCTTGGGGACATCTAACATTATGCCAAATTTTGGATTTCTAGGTCTTACGGTTTCAAACGTGCCACATCTACGGACGGACAGACGGACGGACAGATGGATGGATGACGGACAATGGACCACGACTATAGCTCAGATGACTTATAGTCAGCTGAGCTAAAAACTGCAACTTTCTCCATTTCTATTGAGATATTAATTTGTACCTGTTGGATTACATTCTTAAATTCTTCTACAGTGCATTATTTTCATTATTATTTCATATACTAGGTCTATAGTTTATAGTGTATAATTGTGTAACAACATTTACATGCAAGTACATATAATGGAATAATATATACAATGTATATGTATATTTATATACATGTCATGAACATTTCACTTAGGCCAAAAATAAAGGTATGGTTCTCAGGCACCCCCCACGGCAATTCTAACCCCCTGCATCAAAAATTTTTATTTTGATTTTCATCTTTCAAGAAGACAAAATAATACAATTCTGATAAGATTTCCCTTGTCATGTAGTTCTTTTACCTGTTTACTAAAAAACATGTTATTATCATGCTTTTCCCATATCATATAACATTTTTATCGGAACATAAAAAGGTAAAAAAAAGTGCCTGAAAACCATACATTTTTTTTGGCCTGATCATTTGTAAATATTTCATACATTGTCAACCAGTGTAACAGGTATTTAAAATCATTTTACTTTTCAATTGAAAATATTTCATACATTGTAACTGGTAACATGTAATATGTATTTCAAGATGATGATTTTACTTTTCATTTTTAAATATAATACATACATTAATACCTGGTATAGGGAGTGTATCACATGATCATTTTACACTTTATTTGTACATAGTGCATAAATTGATATCTGGTATTACTTTTATTTCATCTTTTTGACTTTCCATTTGTAAATACATTATATTTTGACAATATGTATAACATGATTTTCATTATCATTATACTGTTCATTTGTAAATATTTCATACATTGATAATTTGTATCGGGTGTATTTGATGAGGCTGAATTTTCTTTTCATTTGTAAATGTCATTTGACTATTATGGTTCAGTTGTTAATAAATTATACTTTTTAGGGAATTGTGTTCTTTGTTCATTGGACTAATAACAAAATAGAATTTTTATAATGCCAGTGATAAATGTAAACACGTAGACACATATACTGTTAAAGCCTCCCTGTCCAAATGTCATGCCACTTCCATTAATTGTAGAATCTCTTTCCATGCCCTTTGTGGCCTTCCACAATATTCCATATTCTGATTATCAGTAAGAGGAGTATATCTGATAAATAAAAAAAACAATCGCTTTACCGGCCATTTGGCCATGATATCCTTTATATCCAGGCCTGTCAAGATGTTTATACTTCCTGGGAATTCTCCTAAAATTGCAGGATTTAGGTAAGATCCATCATGAACATGGCCGTCGTACCGGGCCAGTTAGATCTTGCTCTGAAAAACGTAGGATACACCTTTGTCGTGGTCACGAGTTGACATTCCTAACATAAGTTACATCCATACAACGTCATTGACGAATGAACCAGTAATGTATCTGCAGGCATCCGCTCAAACTAAGAGTTGAACGACCAAAAAAAAGAGTCTTTTCTGGTGCACATAATACACAAAAAGGTCAAATATGGCTTTGATTAATATAAAAAACACATTACTTGAGTGTGTACTTCAAAACTCCCTTGAATCCTCCATCATTGTACACATAAACGGAGGACTTGTGAATGGGGAGTTAGCACAATAAGTGAGCGATAATATGCTAGACATGTCTTGTATTCTAGGTAATTATCATAAATACTGCGTTAAATGAATATGTTATTTAGCCACCAAAATGTCATTAACCATTTGGTCTTTAAAATGCAGTAAATTATCCAATCTGGGCGGTTCAGAATTTTTAGGGTTTTCCTTTAATTATGCGCAACCCTGATTTGGGATCGCGCTGCAGATGCTTTCCCTTATGTAGCATGCATGACTGAGTCGGGGCCCGTCTCAGTAATACTAATGTTACAGGAAAATATACACCTTAATAAATCCAGGATTAGAACGGAACCCTGAAGAAATGGGAAGATTATTATTCAGTCTATAGGAACGGATACTTCTTTCCAACTGTAATGGGTCCTCCACCAAGGGTATTGCACTCACTTTAATTCAAGAAATCTCGGAATATCCTCAGAAATTCTGCGGATATTCCGGGTTTTACCGAGTGCCGTCTTAGACTTTATAATGCTTTCTTTATAACAGACTCTCTTTTCCTCTAATTTATTTAACAGCGTGCTTCGTGCGACCCCCCTTTAACATCCGGTGTAACGTGCAATTTTCCCGGAATTTTCCTTCCTGGATTATTTGGCTTCGTGCGACCCTGGTTTGAGCCTGCGGTGTCACGTGACATTACCGTGGTAGTAAAGTCAACCGTGTAATCACTTAAGGTTTCGCTTAGCTTTAACTAAACACTGACACCATTATTTTCTATTCTTTCAATTATGAAACCTTGGTAGAACGTGTTCTTACACCTTTGGTTTAGCGTGGGTTTTTGTTTTTGCAACCATGCTACTGTTAATTAGCATAAGTACCGACACCATTGAGTCCTGTCAATCAATATCAGAGTTTTATGGCGTCTTTGATGATAACCATGTTCCGTTGCAATAAAAGAATGTGTGAGAGTGCTGTAATGTAGGGATGATTTGTTAATAACTTAGAATGAAGTGCACAACATATACCACTCACGAGGCGAATTAGGTTAACATTTTCTTTCCATCTATCACATATTTAGGGATTACTGCGTTTGCAGCTGCCTGTGAGGCCCCGGCTTCGTGCGACCACGGTCCTCCTAAACACCAAAAACACCGGTGTTTTGGGTATCTGTGACGAAACACCCACTTAACTTCAAATCTGAACCCAAAACGTAACATCAATCGATAAATGATCATCTGATGAATATATCTCTGCAATTTTGTGTTATAAATTTATGAAATAAAGATAAAAACGAGTGTTTCGTGCCGTGGTCGGTTAAACGGCGGACACGGTAGCCGTTTATGCCAGCTATGACGCTGCCCCATAGTGGCACAAGTCGCAATCAAGCAGCCTACTTGTCAGTTGTACAAAACACTATTTGTTTTTTTTTTATTTTACAGAGTAGTGGCACAATTCTGCAATAACATATGCAACAGATGATAATTTATTAACCAATGCCAGTGTTTTGCTTCAAATTCGAATTTAAAAGGGTGTTTCGGTGTGTTTCGTTACACGTACCCAAAACACCAGTGTTACTGGTGTTTTGGGTGTTTAGGCGGACCCGTGCGACCACGCTTTGCCAAGTCACAAGTCGCACGAAGAAACCACTCAAGCATACCAGGTCACGTGAGGGGGGTCGTAGGAAAGTGCCCTCTTCGTGCGACCCCCCGGGCGCAGGAAGGTCTGCCTTTATTTAGGCATTTATTTAACAGTTATAAACACTCAAATAGAGCCTAACATTATTACCTTGTGACTGTTATAAACACTCAAATGTTGCCAAACAGCATTACCTTTTAACTGTTATAAACACGTTTCTCGCATTCAGTGACTGGAAGTTATCAGATGTTGAAATCCTGCAACACCAAGCATTTCAGGGTGGACGATAATATATAAATTTATGAATGTATGCACTAAAATTTGGAAAGGATACGGAATTCTTGGGGTAACGGGCTAAAACCGGGTCTGTCTAAAACGCGGAGAATCCGCGGAGAGATGGAGAATTCGCGGAGAATTTGTGGAGAGTTTTTATATGCAATGATACTTTTAAATACGCATTAATATCACTTAAAATCTCCAACTATATTAATCGTAACATATTTGTTCACTGTTAAATGACGGGAAATAATTAAAAATCTGTACATTCACGTAAAATTCAGCTCTCAGTTGTTTAGACAAGCAAGTTCTTCTCCGATAAGATTTCATGTGTGCCGTGCCATAGACAACGAACAGCATCAGGAGACTATGGACTTTTTGCAATTGCAAATGCAGTTGATTTTTGCTGTGATTTTTGCTGATTCCAGAAATTAAACAACTTTTGTTTGTGCGTGTCACGTAAATTGGGTCTAGGCCTATCAACTATTAATGGTGCTGGTGTTTTTTATCTATCAGTAAATGTAGGTGAACGTATGATTTATTTATTATATTTTATATTTGGTTCACCACCTATAAA
Organism: Sipunculus nudus; assembly: GCA_026874595.1. NCBI lineage: Eukaryota > Metazoa > Annelida > Sipuncula > Golfingiida > Sipunculidae > Sipunculus > Sipunculus nudus. The sequence continues at coordinate 62,210,162 of CM049321.1, forward strand.
CACCTGCATGGTTTTGTTATGGTTTGCACAATAAACTGTTGAAACATTAATATTAGAGTGTTGCGGTTTCGGCTTAAGATCTGTCAGTGTCAGCTGGTGACTCAGACGTTTGTTACATTTTGCGTAACACATTCACCCGGTGGTGAGTCTACGGGCATGTATACATTGTTAAGCATAAACTGCTTAATTATATACATATGTTTTAATTATTTCGGTCATTTAACAGTGCGCAAATATGTTAATAGTAATATAGTTGGAGATTTAAGTGATTTTATAGTGTATTTAAAAATATCATTGCATATAAAAACTGTCCGCAAAGTTTCCACGAATTCTCCGCGAATTCTCCATCTCTCCGCGGATTCTCCGCGTTTTAGATAGACCCGCTAAAACCCGGATGTCGGAAATCGGATCTTGGGTGCCGAGCCGGACGTGATAAGATAACATTTATTGGCCTTCAGTTCAAGGAATTTGTCGATGACTTGCAATTCATTACATGAATATAAATAAATAAATAGATAAATACAAATAATACATAAAAATAACACATAACATATTGACTATGCATGTATGAATAAGCATGTAAAATGATAAAACAGATAATTCTGCAGATAAAACATAATTCAAAACATTAACTATCTAAGAGGGTTGCGAGATTAAAAAGTTTAATACTGTATGGCACGAGATTTTTTTAACGAGTTGTTCTGGAGAATATTAATTGTATCTAGGCGTTTACCTGAAGGTAAAAAACGGAACTCTGAATGTAGGAGACGTGTTGTGTTATCATGACCTTTGATATGAAGGCCATTGTTTTGGTTTCACAGATTTCCTAGTGTGTGGCAAGAGAAGTACTAGTTTTTCTACAACTTCTCTTTCTAGTATTATTTAACTGTTTCTTTAACTTATCAGATATATTTGTTAACCAGCACTCCAGTCGAGGTGAATAAGTTAGGACACTGGAAATTACTGATTTATAAAACATGGTAATTATGGTTTTGTCAATATTTAGATTTCTTAGATAATATAGGTAATATAATCCTTTGTTCATTTTTGATAGCAACTGGGTTAATTACAGAGTTTGATCTCTTGAAATCAAAGACTACTTCTTTAGTCTTCTTTACATTTAATTGAAGGTAGTGTTCCTCACATCAACCAGTACATGTTGAATGGTTTTCCTGTAGAGCGATTCATCATTCTTGTGTATCAGGCCTAGAATGATAGTGTCGTCTGCATACTTGATAATTTTACAATCTGAAAGGCTCACAGACAAATTATTTGTATATAGAATAAAAAAGACTGCTGACAGAACACAGCCTTGTGGAGCACCACTATTTATGATTATATCTGAAGAAGTTTCTTTGCTTGTTCTAACATGTTGTCTTCTGTCCGTGAGAAAATCTAGAATGCATGGACAGTAGGAAGGAGTAATGTTATACCTACAGAGCTGATTGATCATGATGTGTGGCTGTATTGTATTGAAGGCTGAAGAATAATCAATAAAAAGTGATCTGGCATAATTTCTGGGGTCTCTGTCTAAGTGTTGATAAATATCATGAGTTAATGTGACAATTGCGTCACTTGTGCATCTGTTGGACGAATATGCAAACTGATGTTGATCTAGCATTGGTTTAACAATTGGAAGTAATTTGTTTAGAACAATTCGCTCCAAAGATTTTTTCGAGAATAGATGTAAGTGCAACAGGCCTGAGATTTTTCTCATCATTTTAGGAGAGTTATTTTTTGGGGGACCGGAATTATTTCTGCGGTCTTCCATAATAAAGAGAAGAGCAAAAGTAATTTTAATTAACTGAAATAAAGGAACCAGTAATATAAATTTTGATTATTTACATAGTCCTGTGACAGCTGATACAGCCACGTGTCTTAATGTCATTGGCGAAACATATTGACATCTTTAATCAATACTTGTCTGAGTAAAATTTAAAAATTTTGACATTTTTAAATTTTTTATTTTAATTTCGAAATAAATATAAATTAACAAGCTGAAAAACTTGAAAAAGACCTGGAAATTTAAATAAATATTATCAACTGCATCTTTGTCTATCATTAATTTCATTCATATGACCCTTATTGTAAAGAACAATATAATTTAATTATTTTAATTTCATTCAAAATTGAAAAGAAAAATACCATAGGTAACTCAATGGTGTTATTTGGAATACAATTTCATCCATCCATACAAAATCCATAAAACATCAGTAATTGCAAGGTAATTCCCTATTACTCATCAACTATCAATTCCTTTTCTATTAATTTTCATAAAGTTGTTATTATAGAACTGTAAAAAGTTTTTATTTATTGTTTATTTTATTGTTATGTTGTTGGTCAAAACAACTAATAAATGAGTTGGGTTGGACACCTGAATCAACTGTAAGCTGCCTGGCTGACCAATATTATACCCCGCCTCAAGCGTGCATAATTGACCTGAAAGGTCAAGCAGAGGACGTACAGGTGACTGAAGAGGGGCTGGGTAGAGCCTGGGTCCGACATGGTCTCATAAAAACTTTAAATAAAGTAGCAGTTTTTTTTTCAATTTTCAAAACTAACAAGCTGAAATACTTATTTCTGCACAATATGAAAATTATATTAACAGTGCTTATAGGAAACAAACGTGCCATGGCCAAAGTTAGGCAAAAATTTAAGATACTAATTTTATATTAATGCTATTAACTTATGAAATTTTAAAAATTTAGAACTAATTTTGGGTATAAAAATGAATCTTGATTAAATAATGTTATATCCCTGACAAAAAATATCTAGCTTCAGCATATCTCATGTTAAGGGAGTAAATATATTTATTGATTTTTTACCAAGTGGATTATGTTTGGGCCCTTAACTTAAAACAATTACGCAATACTGTCATCATTTCTGGCATATGCAAAGACAATGAATTGAAGAATATGTATATTATATATGATAAAAGTCAGATTGGTGGTTTTGATATTAGGCAGTCCTTGGAATGGGGTGTAACAATGGGTTTTTAATGGAAAATTAAAGTTTTTTCTTAATATCTGGAAGGAATGAATTCTAGTGACAAAACCTTTTATATGGTTGGGGATTTGGGGGGCATCTAACTGCATGCTAAAATTTAGGAGCAGAGAACTGGCCTGGGAAACTGGGGAAATGAGCTCTAGCAAACTGCATAACACTAGCTTGATGAAAACAATACTATACATGGTGCTTGAAAACTTGAATGAAATATACAGTTTTTGATCAACTGGTTTAAATTTCAGATGAAATACTTATGGAAACATGCTGTGTAAATCCACTGCACTAACAGGAAAAAAAATGTGCCATGGTCAAATCTGGGCAAAATTTAAGGTACTCATTTTATATTTTTGCTAATAACTTATAAATTTTAAAGAATTAGATCTAGTTTTGGGTATACAATAGAATCTTGATTAATTACAGTTATATACCTGAAAGAAAGTCTCTAGCTTCAGCAATTCTCAAGTGAAGAGAGTAAATAGATTTCCTGAATTTTTTACAAAGTTCATTATGTTCGTGCCCATTTCTTCAAGAATTTAATCAATCTTGAACTAATTTCTGGTATGGACATAGGGAATATATAGAGGAATTAATATATAAAAAATGATCAATATCAGGTCTGTGCTTTTGATATTAGGCAGTCTTGAAGTGTAACAATGGGTTTTTAATGGAAAATGGAGGTTTTTCCTAAATATCTTGAAGAAACGAAGTCCTAGTGACCCAATTTTCGGTATGGTAGGAGATTATGGGTCCAACGGTTTCAAAAAGGTGCCAGTTTAACGGACGGACGGACGGACAGCCGACGGACATAGGATCACGACTATAGCTCAGATGACTTATAGTCAGCTGAGCTAAAAAAAAAAAGTACCTGGATACCACCACTGTCACAGCGATAAGTCCTTTAAAATGTATAGTTCACACAAATTCTCTCGGAGAATAACAGTCCAATGTAAAACTCTTGTAACAATCCTGAAGTAAACTGAAGACCAAATAAAATTCGTCAGAAATCCAGAAGAAAATCTGAAGAAAATCTATAATTGCCGCACTTATCGGAATAGGTCCCACAAACTGACATACACGCTTTCTTGTCCCCTCGAATATTCTTTCACCTCTCTCCTGGCTCTAAAACACAGCCTTTTTATATAACTTTTCATCTCATGCCGAGAATTTTCCATTTCTCGAACAATCTAAAGAATTTAACACAGTACACACGTTCAAAGAACAAACTAGAACAAAGAACGCTGTGTATCTAGGGTTTAACCAATGCGGATTAAAGCGAGCCTGCAACATCCGGCCAGGCGAGGCCGCTACAACACGTAGCTACGCGTGCCACACAAACCAAATGCCAACAACACATGGAACATCCGTGTGCACAATAAAACCATCATCTGTAAGACCGCTGCACACAATAAAAAACCTGTAACAATATACATGTAATAAATTAAATTAATATAGAAATTAATTTCTGCTCTATATTTACAATAAACTTACCTGTCAGTCTCAAAAGGAACACCACAAAGGGCAAATATAAGATCAAAATATAAAGCAAAAAATCAAGGAAATCCATGCAAGAATTATTGAGAAACAGGTGCTTCTGTATGAATTTTATTCAATACAAGCCAACTGTACTGCACTTTCATATATGATGATAATATTTATTAAGAAATATTTGACCCAATCCTTTGCAAGATTACATTAATATACGTACGTCCGACTGCCTTCACTTTAACAGTTCTTTAGATAATATGATCAAAAGGAATTTAAAGATTGTTGCCTGGTGGCCATTTTGGACTTCTGACAGGTCTGAAATCGGACAACAACCATTCTCTGAATCGGAACAAACATTGAAGGAAACTTACTGAAAAAAAGGATTTCTAAGGTGGCTAACTGGCAGACATAATTTATTTCTGACAAGTCTGACATTTGATATCACACATCCTCCAACAAGAGACCAAACTTGGGGTAAATTCTCCAAATGATGTTACAGTAATGAATGTCCAAAACAATTCAAAAGGCATGTTCAGGCGCTCATATCAGATATATAGATATGCAAATGTAAAAGTGTAGGTCCAATATTTTTTATTATCACTCAGCTTTTCAATGGGGTCAGCAGGGTTGGTAAACTGCAAAACCTGAAAGAAAAGAAACGCACAAAGCATGACTAAGAGTCTTGTAATAAAATTAAGCCATCCTAAATCAAGTACACATCCACATATTATGAGAACAAACGCTTGCTTTTATATGTGGTGATTTATATAAAAATATTCAGATATCTAGGAACTGAGTTTATTGCTATGATTCCATAAAATAAACTGCAGAATGTTCCCATCATCTTATAAATCAGTAGCTAAACCTTAATACTATACTCTCATAGTGTTAATGCCTGGCTGAAGTATTCCAACAACAGTGTTTTGTTATGCAGTAACGAGGTACTTATCACTCAGCCTTATCACTTAATAGCCTGATACAAAAGGGAGTCCATGTCACCAGTGTCACTCACAATTACAGCCACACGGTGAGATGTACCAGCTGGAGTGCAAGCTTATATATACAAGAAATATACAGATGGTCTACAAAATAAGTTGACCTGACCTATGACCTTGGGCTTTTGCCGACACATCAACTGGAATCTTTCTAAATGATGGGTAACTACTAACCAATTACATCTGGCCGGGTGTAATTACTTGGCAACCAGTGAGTGAATAACTTAGACCTGCAACCTTTAACCTCCTGACCAGCTGACCTCAAAATCAATTAGTTTTTTCTTCATGCAAAAAGACCCATAAATATGAAGTTTGAATCACATTCATTGATGCATAGATGTGGCATATGTGAAAGACTGAAGGTTTGGGTTGAACAATTTCACTTGAAATATGTTCACAAGCATTTAGAACAATATTGTAACCTTGACCTTTGACCTTTTGAACTCAACATCAATAGGCTTCTTCCTCTATTGGTAGGTAAGCCATATATGACAGATGGAAAGTATAGATTGAAAAGTTTGCCTGAAAATGACTCCACGCAAGAGGAGGGTGCTGTGAACTTGACCTTTGACCTCAAAATCAACAGGTCTTTTCCCCTGTTGGCAGAGAAGCGATATCAGTGCTGAAAGGTTTGGAATGAAAGGTCTAGTTGGAAAAGTGTCCACAACCTTTTCAAAGAAGTGGATCCTGTGACCCTGACCTTTGACCTTGTGACCTCAACATCTATAGGATTCTTCTCCCACTTAGTAGGTGAGCTATATGTGAAAGATCAAAGAATTGGGATGAAAGGTTTGGCTTAAAAGGCATCCACAGGCTTTTCAAAGAAGTTGGTTCTGTGACCTTGACCTCTGACCTTGTGACCTCAAAATAATTATGGTTCTTCCCCTGTTGGTTGGTGAGCTGTATGTAAAAGATGGAAGGTTTGGGATGAAAATTTTGGCTAAAAGAATTATTTCTGGGGGGGGGGGTGCAAACACACCCCGTAACTTCGAGAATATAGGTCGCAGTGACCTAATTTCAGGTTTGCAAGGAGATCTTTGAAAACCTCTAAGACTGCATAGGGTTCATGGCCCTAGCCCCTACGGTTACGATTTGTGCCCTGCTAACGGACGGACGGCCGGACGGACGGACAGACGGAAGGACGACGGACAAAGACCCATCGCTATAGCCCAGCATGACTGAAAGTCAGCTGAGCTAAAAAAATATTATATTCATTTTGAATACTTTCACATCACTGTCAAGACACTTATGACAATTATTAACATTATAGACATCATAATGAGAACTTTGCTTTAAGACCTGATTTTTTAATCACATTTAAAAAAAATTATTTTTTTAAAAAATTTGTATCAGAAAAAAAAGAAAATAATTTCTACTACGAAACTAATACATGTGTTCAAAATAACCCAAGGATCAAAACAAACCAATATATTATACAAGGAGCAAACTGGAGTTGTGAATGTTTAACTTTATTAACTGAAATAAAGTTATCAGAAATATAAATTTTGATTATTTACCCAGTATCATGTAACAGCTGATACAGCCATGAGTCTGAATGTTATTATTCAAACATATTGACATCTTAAATGAGCTATTGTCTCAGTAATATTTTTAAATTTTTGACATATTTCATTTTTTTTTTAATTTTGTAATAAAAAACCAACAAATTAAACACCTTGAAAAGACCTGGAAATTTAGAATATTTAATATGATCAAATGCATCCTTTGCTCATCATTAACTGGCTTCACATAATCCATTATAGTAAATAACAATTTTATTTAATTATTCAATTTTCATTTTTATGATTGAAATTAAAAAATACCCAATGGTGATTGCATGGTGTCATTTGAAATATATTTTCAGCAATCCATGAAAGATCCATAAAACATCAGTAATTGTAAGGGTCCTGTTACTCATTAACCATACAACTCCTTTTCCATTTATTTTTCTTAAAATTGTTATTGTAAACCAAAACTTAAAAAAAAATATTGTTTATTGTTATGTTTTGGCCAAACAATAACAAGAGGAGGCGGGTTGAATAGCTATATCCAGCTGAGGCCTTCCAAGAGCTGGCTGGCTGCAGTATATGCCTTGCTTCAAGCATGAAAGGTCAATATGGGGACATATAGAGGGGCAGCCTAGGTGTGACATGGTCTCATAAAAAAATGTAATAAAAGCTACAGTGTTTGGTCAATTCCTTTCAAATTTCAGAATTTAGAAGCTGAAATCCTTACGTGTGCATGATATGAAAATTATACCAACAGTTCTAACTGGGAAAAAACGTGCCATGCCCAAAGTTGGGCAAACTTTTAGGTACTGATTTCATATATATGCGAATAACTTATAATATTTGTAAAATTCAGATGTATTGTTCGGTATACAATTGAATCTTGGTTAAATGGAGTGATATCTCTGAAAAGAAGTATCTAGCTTCAGCCATTCTTATGTTAAGTGAGTAAATATATTTCCTGATTTTTTATGAGGTGCATTATGTTCTGGCCCAAAACTCATGACCTAATTTTTTGTATGTACATAGAAAATGTATGGGAAAATATGCATATTCACTATGATCAAAATCAGATCACTGGTTTTGATATTAGGCAGTCTTATATTGTAACAATGTTTTTTTTTTACGGAAAATGGAGGTTTTTCCTTAATATCTCGAAGGAAAAAAGTCCTAATGACCCAATTTTCGGTATGGTGGGAGATTCTGGGGACATCTAACTGTATGCCGAATTTTGGATTCGTAGGTCTAACGGTTTCAAAACGTGCCAGTTTAACGGACGGACAGACGGACGGACGGATGGACAGCCGAGGGACAAAGGACCACGACTATAGCTCAGATGACTTTTAGTCAGCTGAGCTAACTAGAATATCAGCAGAAGCTGACAAAAGCCCTCAGCCAAAAGAACAGTGTTAAGAGGGGTTAACAGTAACAAGTACTAAATATCTGTTCTCACATGGATGTATATCTGTACATGTCTCAGTTACAAATTTAAAATGGAGAGGTATGTACCATGATTCAAAACAATCCACCAAATGCTTCCTGAAAAATAAACTTCTAAGTTTTATTCTATTATCAGCTCTGTGACCTTGAAAAGTAGGTCAAGGTCACCCATCTTCGAACTTGACCGAGATTTTGTCAATATACATCTTCACCAAAGAAATCAAATTCCTATTGTGAATCCGTTTGGTGTTCAGTTGCTGGTGTCTCCTTCAGCAGGCCAGAAATGGATGAATCTTTTTCGAGTCACTGGTGTACAGCGGCATTATATTTTCACAGCATATTTTGCATATTATGGGAGATGTATTAAAGGAGATGTTGAATGATAACTTATTTTGTTAATCTAAAAGTTAAAAGAATAATATAAAGTCCGCCCCAAAACCCTTGTTCGCTTTTTTTTCGCCACAATTATTTTAAGAATATACTTTCCAATTGCTCTTTGGTTTGAAGTAACTGTACAGATATTCTACCGATTTTGTGTAAAGTATTTATATATCATGTAAAAAGTAATTACTTTGCAACTCTTTTGCGTTATTTAGTATTGATGGACCGTAGGTAGCGTCTTCCGGGCACTGCTGAACGGTATATTCCTCCATATTACACTTTCCATGTCTATGGCTGCGCGTGGTGTTTGTAAGACAACAGTTAAACCACAAAGACGTGACAATGATAGGTCGAGCGTCATCTTCAATTGCCATTTTCCGGTCAATCAAGCTTCTCAGTTAATTAAGTGAAAGTTTGTAATCAGTTACATCCATTTGTTGGTCCGTAAATATATAATCCTTGATATATTTAAAGGTATGTGCGGATTTCAGCAAAACTGGACATGATTATTTCAAGGTCACTCTATCTTCCACTCATGTCTATGTTAATGTTATTTTGAAGAAGATTAGGGCTAATCAAAACTTACAAGATTGCTGTAAAATACCGTGAATATAATACTAGTTTACTAGTACTAGTACTAATACTAGTAAAACTAAGCCACTAGTTTAATATCAACAATAATGTTCAGGATTTTAATGCTTAGTTTATTTCATGACAATCGACGCAAGCATTATTAACATATTTACCATTTGTAAGAAATGTTTCTCAAAAGTAACTCATTGCGTTCAGCTGGCTGACATAACATTAGGTCTGACATTCTTTCAAATATGTTTTTGTGAGATTCTGGACTTTTTTTCAAAACTTTGCAGACAAACAGGAACATTTGTCTTTGTTAAGCAATTTGTTAATATTCCAGGGTAACATGTAATGATAACTGATTATTGCACCATAATTGATATCCCTGTCTTACAATGTCCATTCAAACATTAAAGTCCTAGAAGCAGCATTATGGAGATCTCGGACCTTCGGATCTCGGCCCATACGAAATCGGACCACTTAGTATAATTTCGGACCACCGAATCGACCGTCTCGGACCAATGTCGAACTATACAGTCAAATACACCTCGTTGTGAAATATAGAAATATATTTCTAGCTACAGACCATGTTGAGGCTAATCGTTCCACCATCCCCCCCCCCCTCTCTCTCCCTCTCTCTCTCAAAGAGAAAACTGATTTATAAATTGATTTTTGACATTCATTGTCTCACTCATAACAAAGAGCTTTTTAAATAATCCGACAAGAGAGAGAGAGAGAGAAAGGGGTGACTGACAAAAAGAGAGTGAAACAAACGAAAATGAAAGTTTACTGGGTGCTCACTGGTTAAAACACATTTCAAAATCCTCATATAGGGACCAGTCTTGAAAAAAAAGTTACCCATGGGTCATGACGCTCAGCTGAATGGGAAGAGATTCACTAAAAGAAAATTTTACCATCAGAATGGTAGTATATACCCATTCAACTGAAGCATCAATCAGATCAACCAACAGGCCAAGATTAAGTCTGTATTTATATATCTCAAAAATAGAGAAAAAATGTGTAAACTTTAAAAACTAGAATACGGGTAGCCGACAAGTGAGTACGTGTATCCGCCAAAATCAGAGTGGAACGGGTGAAGTGAGGCATGGACTGAGTGTCAAGGGGAAATAGAGTGAGGTATGTTGCATATTAGCATGGATGTCTGCAGCCTAAATGTGTATGTAGGTTGTGCCACCTACCACAAACAGAAAGCTGTCCAAGTTGTATACATATGCAAAATTTTAGGCAGAAAAGTCAAACCACTACATGTATATGAGTGATTTTAGCCGACAGCAGACAAAAAGACAGACGCTGTGCAAAAATGGTTGCAGTCGGCCCCTCCAGTTTTGTGTATGATAAATACCTATGTAAGATCTATACACATGCAAAATTTTGGCCCAATCGTTCAAACGGTTCCCGAGATATGAGCTCGGATGTCTGCAGCATAAACTAGAATGTAGGTGGCGCCACCTGTCAGAAAATCAAGAAAGCTATCCAGGTTGTATAAAACTGTAAAATTTTAGGCAGATATGTCAAACCACTGCCGAGATATGAGTGACATTATCCCATGGCAGAAAACAGCCGCTGTGCAAAAATGGTTGCAGGTGGCGCCACTAGTTTTGTGTATGATAAAGAGCTATATGAGATTTATACACATGCCAAATTTTGGCCTATTTGGTCAAACAGTTCCTGAGATATGAGCTTGGATGTGATCAGCGTGAACGTGAATGTAGGTGGCGCCATCTGTCATAAAATCAAGAAAGCTATCCTGGATGTATATGCATGCCGAATTTCAGGTGAATTAGTCAATTCACTGCAGAGATATGAGTGATTTTAACCCAAGGCAGATGAACAGATGGACACTGTGCAAACATGGTTACAGGTGGCGCCACCATTTTTGTGTATGTTATAAAGCAATCCAAGGGCTACATTTGTATCAATTTTATTTCCTGATTGGTCAATCGGTTCCCGAGATATGAGGGTTTATGCGTGAAAACAGACACACAAATGGACGCTGGATAGAGGGGAAAGGTCAGAGGTCAACACAAATTGGTTAGGCACTAGTTCCCATGTGACTCGATAATTGGTGTAAGTTTCTGAAAAATCGGTCCATTTTTCTCAGAGGAGCTCTCTGGAAACAAACGTGGCGGCGGCATAGGAACCCGATCAAAAACATAGTATCTGCAAAACTTCGTTTTGGAGGATACAAAAATACAGGTGGCTCGACCAGTCTGCAAAAACACTTAATGGTCAATATTCATGCAAAAAATCATGATGATCTCCGCATAAGTTGTTCAGATACTTCAGCTTTTGTATCAAATTGTCCATTATTCTGTGGGATACTTCAGAGTCCTGTAGCTTGAAGGATATGGGTAACAGAGACCTAATTTTAAGTTTCCACAGGCACTCTTCATGGGCCTCCTTGCATGACAAGAATGAAGTTTCTAGATCCAGTTGTTGCAATTTGTACCCTTTTGACAGATAACCACATCTTTAAAGGTCTCAAAAAAAGAGAAAAAAAATTCGTAAAAATTTGAAAAAAAAACAGAGGTGGCGCACCCAGTCTGCAGAAACTGATGGAACAGTTCATGATCAATATGTATGCCAAAAATCATGACCATCAGTGTTGTGGTTATTGAGATACTGCACTTTTTGTATCAAATTTTCCATTATTCTGTGGGGTATTTTGGAGCCATACAGCCTAAAGAATATGGGTAACAGAGACCTAATTTCAGTGTATCGAGAATGAAGATTCTAGGTCTAGTCGTTATGATTTGTGCCACGCTAACAGATGACAGCATCCTTAAAGGTCTCAAAAATAGAGGAAAAAATCGTAAAAAATTGCACAATACAGGTGGCGCCACCAGTCTGTAGGAACTGATGGAACATCTCATGATCAATATGTATGCCAAAAATCATGACCATCAGTGATGTTATTGAGATATTGAAGTTTTTATATGAAATTTTTTACTACTCTGGGGGGTATTATGGGGCCCCATATCTCGATGGATATAGGTAACAGAGACCTAATTTCTGGTTTCCATGGAGACTTTTCATAGTTCTCTCAGTGTGTCGAGAATGAAGATTCTAGGTGCAGTTTTTACGATTTATGCGACGTTAACAGATGACAGCATCCTTAAAGGTTTCAAAAATAGAGGAAGAAATCGTAAAAAAATCAAACAATATAGGTGGCGCCACCAGTCTGCAGGAACTGATGGAACATCTCATGATCAATATGTATGCCAAAAATCATGACCATCAGTGTTGAGATATTGAAGTTTTTGTATGAAATTTTTTACTACTCTGGGGGGGGGGTACTTTGGGGCCCCATAGCTCGAAGGATATGGGTAACAGAGACCTAATTTCTGGTTTCCAAGGAGATTTTTCTTGGACCTCTCAGAATCTCAAGTTACAAGGTTCTAGGTCCAGCGGTTACGATTTGTGCCTGGTTAACGGACAGACGGACAGACAGACAGACGGACAGACAGACGGACAGACGGACGACGGACAAAGAGTGATCGCTATAGCTCAGATGACTTTCAGTCAGCTGAGCTAAAAAAGTTGGCAGCAATTGCATGAAAACTTTCTTAGGACACAACACGAGAAAGGACAAGTGATCGCCTGGTGGCCCTACTGGATTTGTGACAGGTCAAAAATTGAACAGCAAGCATCATCGAATAGGCATAAATCACCAACCAAATATTCAGAGCAGCAGCTCTAACAGTTCTTAATTGAAATACGATAGGAAAATAAAGAATGCTGTCTTGAGGCCATATTGGCTTCGGAAAATGACTAAAATTTAAAGGCACAAAACCTCCCGGCATGAACCATCCGTCATAAAAAATCACAATAGCTCGGTCTTGAGATAATACATGTAAAATGGAAGTGTAGTTTTCTGTCCGGCCACCAAACAACGCGTGTATGAAAGCTATGAGCATGAAGTAGTCAAGAGCAAAAGTAATCAAAACTGGTTTTATTGGTTTGGAATTTCTTAGAACTTTCAGATCCGTTTATTTGGACCAACCTCCAGTTACTGTGTACAACAGAAAGTGATACATTGGCGGAAAGACTATTATTCTTAAAGGCGTGGATGTGGAAAATTATTTCATTATTATAAACCATAAGGACCACTGAGATATTTGGTCCAAGACGACGAACAGCTAGTTATCGCATTAGTTCAAAGAGGTAATATTCAAAATACATATTTCCAGACACGTCTGATTATAGCCATTAACACACGACACTAATCAGCAGGCTGACATAAGTCATAGTCGAGAATGCAGTTTAATAGCCATCCATCCTATTGCATCAATACCATTGTGAACAATCGATAATATTAACATTACGTGATGAGTGATGAATTTAAAAAAGAATACATATGAGCTCACAACCCATGTGTCAATCTATTTTCTATGGTAATAAATCAGTTCTTGTATGGTATGCATGTTAGCTACTGGTGGACAAGTGACTAATGCGCAACACCCTTGTTCTCATGCTGTAAGCAATTGAAGAAGCATGCAGGGTAATTTACCAATATGCTGAGTGAATATCGGTTTAAAAAGGCTATCCTGTTTATAGAATTCTTTGCCACATTGCTCACAGTTAAATATTTTCTTTTTTTTATTATGTGTCGTGATGTGATATATCAGTATACTGGCTTTAGAGGTTTATCACATTGTTCACACTTGAATGGTTTTTCTTAAGTGTATGTCCTGGTGTGATATTTCAGTGAACTGAGGTCAGAGAAAATTTTATCACATTGTTCACACCTAAAGGTTTTTTTCTCTAGTATGTGTCTTCATGTGATTCTTCAGTATACCTTTCCGAGAAAACCATTTACCACATATCTCACAGTCAAAAGGTGTCGTCCCTAGATGGGTCTTCATGTGATTCTTCAGTATACCTTTCTGAGAAAACCATTTACCACATATCTCACAGTAAAAAGGTTTCGCCCCTGGATGGGTCGCCATGTGATTCTTCAGTATACCTTTCCGAGAAAACCATTTACCACATATCTCACAGTCAAAAGGTTTCGTCCCTGGATGGGTCGCCATGTGATTCTTCAGCTTATCTTCCCGAGAGAAACAATCACCACATTGTTCACACTTGAATGGCTTATCTTGATTATGAATATTCATGTGATATCTCAGTGAACTGAGGTCACAGAAACTTTTACAACATTTTTCACATTGAAATGGTTTTTCTCCAGTATCCTCCAGTCCTCTTGTGACTTTTAAGTGCACCATTCTGAGAAAAACATTTACCACATATATCACAAGCGTAAGGTTTAGCCCCAGAATGTGTTCTCATGTGAATCTTTATCTTATCTTGCCGAGAGAAACATTTATCACACCGTTCACACTTGAATGGCTTTTCTCCAGTATGTGTCCTCTTGTGACTTTTAAGTGTAGCATTCTGAGAAAAACATTTACCACATATATCACAAGCATATGGTTTAGCCCCAGAATGTGTTCTCATGTGAATCTTTATCTTATCTTGCCGAGAGAAACATTTATCACACCGTTCACACTTGAATGGTTTTTCCCGAGTATGTGTCCTCATGTGAAGTTTCAGCTTCTCTCGCCGAGAAAAACATTTACCACATTGTTCACACTTCAAAGGGTTTTCCCTGGAATGTGCCTTGATATTTCCCTTCAGTTGACCCTGTTCGAAGCCACCATTTTCACATTTTAATGGGTATTGTTCGTCATTATGAATTTTCTTTTCTACCCTTTCATCCTCAAACTTCATCACATTTAAAATTTGTTCTGCCTTAATAATTTTACCTGAATCATCATCCTTATTCTCAGGCAAAACTGTTGATACGTGGACAGTAAACTGATTAGAGTCTTCTAGACAACTTAGTGGTTCATATTCTGGTTTATGTTCCTTTACATATTTTGAATAATTTGTTGTTGCCTTGTCTGATATATCAATCTTCATTTGATTAAAGAATGTTCCGTCATCCCAAGTGTTTATAAAAGTCAAACCTTTTTTATCCTGGCTGTTTCCATGGTCATTTCTGGTGTAGTTGTTGATATTTTGTTGAAATGTACTTAAACCAGATTCCCCCTTTATGTTTTCACTTAAATCCTCACTGACCACCTCTCCAGGATTTGGATATCTCTTATCACCAGGATAATTTTCTTTCTTAATAAATATATCCAGACATGGAGGGGAGGTTGCATCCATTTCTGGTGTTATGAGGAGGCCTGGAATTAACAGAAAAGAATACTGAACGAAGTACTGAGCAATTTCAATGACCCTACATTTGAAAATTGTACTAAATGGGAGTAATACGGCTATTTTAATTTTCCTTAAAATCTACGTAATAACTGTATATGTAATTAAGATAAAAGAACTCTGAATTTATAATAAAATCATGCATCAAATACAAATAATGTTAATTTGTGGATACAGAAATGCATATTTGGTTATATAACACTGGCATTTTCATGAGAAAGAGTTAAATAGTTACATTTGCTATTTTAAATATGTTATTGTTATGTGAATTTAGAAAAATTCCTTCATACCAGTCAAACTTTTATTATCCTGGATATTTTCTTGGTCATTTCCAGCGAAGTTGTTGATATTTTGTTGTAGTGTGCCTAAATCTGATTCCCTCTTTATGTAGTCACATAAATTCCCGCTGACCACCTCTCCAGGGCTTGGATATCTCTTATCGACTGGGTAATTTTCTTTCTTAATGAATGTACTAAGACATGGAGGTGAAGTCGAATCCATTTCTGTTGCTGTGACGAGGCCTGAAATTAAACAGAAAAAGAATAGTGAACCAAGTTTGTACCATTTCAAAGAACCTACCTGAAAATTGTACTTAGTGCAAGCAACACAGCTATTTTATGTTTCAAATATACATGACAACTGTATATGTAATACAGAAATAACAACTCTGAATTTAAAATAAAATCATGCATCAAACATAAATAATCTTTTTGTGGATCAAGAAATATATATTTGACTATAAATAACTGGCATTTTTTATGAAGACCAGTTAAATGGTTATATTTACTGTTTTCCATACGTTATCAAAACCCTAATAACAAGCAAATAACACCATGGTAAGGGGCAGAAAACTTTTCAAGATGTGGTACAAACCAGGAAGCTCCCTGGCCAGGTCCTGACCTCTGTAAATCAGAGCTTTATGGTGCAAAAGTCAACAAAAATATTGTCGAAACTATCACCAAACAAGCTAAAGCCTTTACAGGAATCTAGACAGTATTAGGGCTATTGTACAGCAGTACCAGTCTTACCAGACAAGGAGCAGGCCATAAAGCCACCATATATATAATAATTCAATGTAGCCTAACTTTATAACATTATGACTGTTATAAACAATCAAATGCAGCCCAATGTCATTACCTTGTGACTGTTATAAACAACCAAATGAAGACCCAACATTTCACCTTGTGACTGTTATAAACAATCATATGTAGACCAATGTCATTACCTTGTGACTGTTATGATCAATCAAATGTAGCCCAACGTCATTACCTTGTGACTGTTATCAACATTCAAACGTAGCCCAACATCATTACCTTGTGACTGTAATAAACAATCAAATGTCGCCTAATGTCATTACCTTGTAACTAGTTAGATAGAGTTCATTAGGTAAAATTCGTACACATGTGCAACATACATATAAAAGCTACCTAGGATAACACATAAAAGTTTTATAAAACACTTATTTTAATGTGGTCCTTGAGAGAACAAACAAAGTACAGCAAAACATGGCAAATTACAACTAGAAATACAGTTACTAAAAATATACAAGTTTACATTAAAAATCTGCACTTATTGAAAATTTCTTAAGAGTTTACAAAAAAATTAAACGAGTTGATTTAAGAATCTAAGATCTTAAACAGTTCCCTTAAAAATCCTAAAAGGACATTCTATGTGCCCTGCTATTTGTTATTTACATACTACAATATAGAAAACCAGTGGCTTGTACATCTAATTAAATGAATAAACACTGATTCAGTGATTAAAATTGAATATACATAATGTCTTCTCCTAATTTCAGTTCAGGGTTGGGCAGGTAATACCCCTTATTACCCGGGCGGGCAATATGCCTTAAAACCCACATGCGGGTTTTAATGGGCAATATGATTTGGGGTTTTCTAGAAGCATTCTTTTCAATCTCAGAATCACTGCATAAATTGCATATAATCAAATAAAGAGGAAAAACTACAGTGATTGTCCTTGAAATAAGTTAAATACCAATAGATGAGCAACATCACTGATATTAATGAAGAAGCACACAAGCAAGAAATTGTGTCATGCACCAATGCTATTATGATACATCATGCATAATGTTCAAACTGTTTTATACAAACTGCTACCAGTCCAGTTCAGAATGTCCAAAAAAGGCATTATAGCAGGTCACAAGCTTTGCAGCAGGTTGTACTCCAAGTCGATTACGAAACTTGTTTTGTATGTGGCCAAAGTTAGAGAATACACGTTCTACAGCAGCAGAACTGGCTGGCATACAGAGAAGTTTGGATGCGTGTGACACTAGCACTGAGGTGTCACTGTGGCTTCAACTGTGTGGTATCCTATACATGTACTGCCAATCAGTTGACACTTGGCAGCCAGTAACAATCTGGTGTCAACAAGTTAGCCAGTTTTTGTACACCCAATAAGTAATCCATCCACTTTCAATCTTTCATTGATACAAGGGAAATTATTTCAAAATCATTAAATAATACAAATGATAGATTCTGATAGAAATATGATTGAAATAATGGGAGTTACAAAGTACGGTAGGTTTATACTCCATCTTAAAGACTCCTGATTTTTTTTAATTATCATTATAACTGCTATATATCACCAATATCAGTTATATATATAAATATATATATATATATATATATATATATATATAGTTATATTTATACAGTTATATTAATATAGTTATATATATTCTAAAGCAAAGAAGCATACTGATCACAGTAATTCCAAAGCTGATACAAGAAATTTTGAGTTCAGTCAGTTGCCAATTGAGACTATATTGCCCATGAAACTCATAAAACCCATAAAACCCGGGTTTACCCAGTAAAACCCACTGGGCTGGGTTTTATGCTTAAACCCTGGGTTTTGCCCAAACTGAAATGTTTCATAAAATGAATTTCAACTGTTTTTCTAAAACATATTTAGTTTCACACCATTACTTGAAAGTGGAAGACAAACACCTGTAAAATGAAACTAGAATACAGGTAGTTGACAAGCTACTATGTGTATCCGCCAAAACCAGAGTGGGACGGGTGAAAAAGAGGCATGGATTGAGTAGCAAGAGGAAATAGAGAGAGTTGTGTGCATATTAGCATGGATGTCTGCAGCTGCAATGTGTATTTAGGTGGCGCCACCTGCCACAAAATCCAGAAAATTATCCAAGTTGTATACAATTGCAAAAATATTAGGCAGATGAGTCACACCAGTCCTGAGATATAAACCTGGATGTCTGCAGCCTGAACGTGAAAGAAGGTGGCGCCACCTGCCACAAAATAGAGAAAGCTATCCAAGATGTGTATACATGAATAATTTTAGGCAGATAAGTCAAACCACTGCCAAGATATGATTGATTTTATCCCAAGGCAGACAAACAGACGGACCCTGTGCAATATGGTTGCAGGTGGTGCCACCATTTTTTATGAATGTTATAAAGCTATTCAAGGGCTACATTTGTGCATAATATTTTGCTGATTGGTCAAAAGCGTCGAAAGATATGTGGGTTAATGTGTCAAAACAGATGCACAGATGGACCCACTGGAGAGAGGAAAGGTCAGAGGTCAACGCAAAATATTTTGGCACCAGTTCACGTGACCCAATAATCGTGGAAAGTTTCGGAATAATGTGTCAAGTGGTTCAGAGTTCTATTCCGGAAACGAACCTGGCGGTGGCGGCAGCGGAACTTGATCAAAAACAGTATCCGCAAAACTTTGTTTTGGCGGATACAATGAGCTTTTACCAAATCCTTTAATCCTCCTTTAAGCTCATTTTACCTTGTCCTGTATCTGTGCTGCATATTAATCAAGTCCATATTATCCCTCAAGTATCTAAGTGCATTTCCATGTATAATACTGTGCAAAAGACCAAGTTTCAGTTTATCTACCCTGTAAGATACTGGTAGAATATCTGTATATTTAAACTGATTGTAACCCATATGCATTCTAGAATGAACATTGTACATATATTTTATCACATAATTTTGCATTGTCTGCAATCTAAGCTTCTGTTTCTTTGAAAGACCACTGTACCAAGCAGAGCAAGCGTATTCATAACGACAGTGAATTAGAGCAGAAATAAGAAATTTTTTGTTTTCAGATTGCAATTTTTGTTTCAGTAGAATAACTTTAGTGCATGTGCTGCTTTAGAAAATGTGCTGCTTTAGAAAGTACTTTGTTTGCTGTCATTGTTTCAGTCAGTCTTTGGTCTTAGATTTAATAATACTCTCTTCGGTGCGACTTTACAATCAGTACCTACCGGTCAGGAGCGAGTCCTTTTTATATACAACAGTCTGGATACATGTTAAGTGTTCCAATGATAGATCAAACTTACTCCTCTGTATGTTAATTGTATCCTGTAGCCTTTACACTCATATCTTAACCCGTAATTATGTATAATTTATCTTTTCTTCATGCAACTCAACATGTTCGTTTCCATCAAGAATCCTCCCTCTGCTTGTGTACACCATTTGGCCTATGTGCACGTCCTGTCTATGCCATACACATAAATTGTGTTGCTCCCTCAAGGAATTTGTACGGACACCGATCTCTCGGCTATCCCACATATATAATATTTGGTGTATTTCAAGTGTTAGGGTTAACAAATAAATCATTTACTCAACCTTGTCTGCATGAAGCTGGAGACCGAGTAAGCTATAGTGGCAGGCAGTTAACAAACAGTTGAGGGTTACTTTTTTTAGCTTTTTGCAAGATCTGGGCGCGAAGCCCTCCAACGTCGCAAACGCTTAACAAAAATTAACCCTTATTCTAACAACTATGACCAATTTTCAATAGTGGATTTAAATATCCCCACTCAACCCATAGTTGTGCATAGGACTTGTTATCACATGGTTGCTGGTTCCAGACCCGGTGAAAAGCTTCACAATTGCTTGTTATAGGTTCATAACTGAAATGAGATTTCAGTTATGGGGATCCTCTTATGGAAAAGCATAGCAAGGGTATATTAGGATATTTGCATAATGAAATGGAGGCAATTAAGCAAATTTCTTACCAATAATGGCTAATAAACTGTGCTGGAGCAAAAATAAAAAATGTAGGAGTGCTCTTATTAGGAAATTGTTAAAATTTTCTGGAGCCTGCCATGCTGTCATGTTTATTTTTTGTCACATGACCCTGTCCTTGACCTTATTGATATGAGAAAAGTTGTCCTATGATTATCGTCCAAAATAAATTATAGTGAATATTGCTTCCATTGGCAAATTTGTTAAAACCTTAAAAGATATAGCCATAAACTTATAGTGGACTTATTGTAGCCATATATTTTCATTTACTCATAAGTATTATTCATGAACTAAGATATTCTGGAATAGATTTATTAGCAATAAATTACTCTGGTACACCAGAGGTCAGGTCACAGGTCAGGTCATGGGTGACCAGAGTTCATGCCTCAGCAACATGGCTGTGTCAGTGATGGTCTTCTGCTCTTCTCTTCATGATCAAATGCTGTTATATCATATAAAACATAACCAGGACACTCCACGTGCATGGAAACTGAGAAATAAAGGATACAGAGGTGAAGTGAACATAGTTTAAGCTGCATCTTATTCTTAATGACTCTTTTATATGTTCCTTCTGATATATCAGAAGGACTGCTACAATATTTCGTAAGAGCATATTCAAGGCTGAGTATGGCCCAGGTACCTGATGTGTAATTATCAGCCTTGCACTAAAGCAACACAACTGCATGTGTACAAATAAATCATGAATTTCTCATTACAGGTTCGCAACCTGACGGAAACAGCAGATATACAAACAACAGACAAAAACTTTTCCTTGACTAAGACCATTTTCCGCAGGTACTGATTCTACAGTTGCTCCCTATCTTTATAACAACTAGATATTTCTTGGCACCGCAGGTACCATAGCATCCCCAGACAATTAATCCCCCCCCCCCCCATTTAAGAATAGGTCCCCCATCTTCAGCAACAATTAATATCAGACAGCTCTCATAGAAAAGGTCACTCTCATAGAAAAAGTCATAACCCCAATTTCAACATACATCATCCCCTAACCCATGTCTATGTATATGCATAATATGAAAGAAAGCTGTCCATTAGTTTTTGACTTATAATACTCACTGTACTGTTAAGTGGCAATGATGGGCTTTTAAACAGCACGAAAATAAGTAAAAGAATAACAGGTGGTGCTACCAGTTTCCGGTACATGACAACACCAGGGTTAGGTTTTAGGCTGCCCAAAACCACACATCCTCCAATAAGAGACCAAACTTGGGGCAAATTCTCCAAAGGATGGTACAGTAATGAATGTCCAAAACAAATCAAAAGGCATGTTAAGGCCCTCATATCAGATTTATAGATATGCAAATGTAAAAGTGTAAGTCCAATATTTTTTATTATAACTCTGCTCTTCAATGGGGTCAGCAGAGTTGGTAAACTGCAAAACCTGAAAGAAAGGAAATGCAGAAAGCATGACTGAGAGTCTTGTAATGAAAAAAAGCCATCCTTAATCCAGGTACATATCCACATATTATGAGAACAAACACTTGCTTTTATATGTGGTGATTTATATATAAATATTCCGATATCTAGGAAACTAAATTTATTGCTATGATTCCATAAAATAAACTGCAAAATGTTCCCATCATCTTATAAATCAGTAGCTAAACCTGAATACTGTACTCTCATAGTCTTAATGCCTGGCTGAAGCATTCTGACAACTGTGTTTTTGTTATGCAGTAATGAGGTAATTATCACTCAGCCTTATCACATCCTCCAATAAGAGACCAAACTTGGGGCAAATTCTCCAAAGGATGGTACAGTAATGAATGTCCAAAACAAATCAAAAGGCATGTTAAAACCCTCATATCAGATTTATTGATATGCAAATGTAAAAAGTGTAAGTGTAATATTTTTTATTATAACTCTGCTTTTCAATGGGGTCAGCAGGGTAGGTAAACTGCAAAACCTGAAAGAAAGGAAATGCAGAAAGCATGACTAAGAGTCTTGTAATGAAAAAAAGCCATCCTTAATCCAGGTACATATCCACATATTATGAGAACAAACACTTGCTTTTATATGTGGTGATTTATATATAAATATTCCGATATCTAGGAAACTAAGTTTATTGCTATGATTCCATAAAATAAACTGCAAAATGTTCCCATCATCTTATAAATCAGTAGCTAAACCTGAATACTGTACTCTCATAGTCTTAATGCCTGGCTGAAACATTCCGACAACTGTGTTTTTGTTATGCAGTAACGAGGTACTTATCACTCAGCCTTATCACTTAATAGGTTGATACAAAAGGGAGTCATATGTCACCAGTGCCACTCACAATTACAGCCACACAGTGATATGTACCAGCTGGATTGCAATGGTTATATATAAAAGAAAAATAGAGATGGTCTACAAAATAAGTTATTGCAAACATCCCTGACCAATGACCTTGGCCTTTTGCCCACATATCAACTGGATTCTTTCTAAATGATGGGTAACTACTAACCACTTAAATCTGGTGTAATTACTTGGCAACCAATGAGTGAATAACTTTGACCTGCAACCTTTAACCTCCTGACCAGCTGACCCCAAAATCAATCAGTTATTTCTTCAAGCAAAAAGACCCATAAATATGAAGTTTGGATCAAATTGAGTGATGCATAGATGTGGCATATGTGAAAGACTGAAGGTTTGGGTTGAACAGTTTCACCAGAAATATGTTCACAAGCATTTAGAACAATTAAGTATTGTGGCCTTGACCTTTGACCTTTTGAACTCGACATCAATAGGCTTCTTCCCCTATTTGTAGGTAAGCCATATATGTCAGATGGAAGGTATAGATTGAAATGTTTGCCTGAAAATGTCTCCACATTAGAAGAGGGTGCGGTGAACTTGACCTTTGACCTGAAAATCAACAGGTCTTTTCCCCTGTTGGCAGAGAATCGATATCAGTGCTGGAAGGTTTGGAATAAAAAGTCCAGCTTGAAATGTGTCCACAACCTTTTAAAAAAATATGTTCACAAGCATTTAGAACAATATTGTGACCTTGACCTTTGACCTTTTGAACTCAACATCAATAGGCTTCTTCCCCTATTGGTAGGTAAGCCATATATGACAGGTGAAAAGTATAGATTAAAAAGTTTGCCTGAAAATGACTCCATACAAGAAGAGGGTGCTGTGAACATGACCTTTGACCTCAAAATCAACAGGTCTTTTCCCCTGTTGGCAGAGAAGCGATATCAGTGCTGAAAGGTTTGGAATGAAAGGTCTAGCTTGAAATGTGTCCACAACCTTTTCAAAGAAGTGGATCCTGTGACCCTGACCTTTGACCTTGTGACCTCAACATCTATAGGATTCTTCTCCCACTTAGTAGGTGAGCTATATGTGAAAGATCAGAGAATTCGGATGAAAGGTTTGGCTTAAAATGCATCCACAGGCTTTTCAAAGAAGTTGGTTCTGTGACCTTGACCTTTGACCTTGTGACCTCAAAATAATTATGGTTCTTCCCCTGTTGGTAGGTGAGCTGTATGTGAAAGATGGAAGGTTTGGGATGAAAATTTTGGCTAAAAGAATTATTTCTGGGGGTGCAAACACACCCCATAACTTCGAGAATATAGGTCGCAGTGACCTAATTTCAGGTTTGCAAGGAGATCTTTTTAGAACCTCTAAGACTGCATAGGGTTCATGGCCCTAGCCCCTACGGTTACCATTTGTGCCCTGCTAACGGACGGCCGGCCGGACGGACAGACGGAAGGATGCCGGACAAAGACCCATCGCTATAGCCCAGCATGACTGAAAGTCAGCTGAGCTAATAAAAGCAGGAATTATCATCCAGAAACTAATTTTTGTACAGATGGCTGCTGTGACCTTCACCTTTGAACTTGTGACCTCAAAATTGATAGGGGTCCTCCTCTATTGGCAGATGAACTATATTTGCAAGATGAAAGGTCTGAAATGAAATGTTTGGCTGAAAATGCATTAACAATCTTTTTAAAGATGTGTCCTGTGACCTTGACCTTGACCTTAAGACCCAAAAATCAACTGGAGTCTTGCTTTTTCAATGGGACATATATAAGTCAAGTTTGAAATCAATACATCAATAAAAGCAGGAATTATCATCCAGAAACTAATTTTTTGACAGATAGCTCCTGTGGCCTTGACCTTTGACCTTGTGACCCCAAAATTGATATGGATCATCCATTCTTGGCAAGTGAGCTATATATTCAAGATGGAAGACCTGGGATGAAAGTTTGGCTTAAAATGCATCCACATTATCTTTTAAGATGCGAGTCCAGTGACCTTGACCTTTGACCTCATGACCCTAGAACCTAAAGGGTTCTTACTTAGTGGAGGGCCATACATAAGTCACGTTTGAAATCCATATGGCTATCAACACTGGAGATATCATAAGAGGTGTGTGATTTTCACCAAATATGGACACATTAAAGGTCAAGGCCACTCTCATGGTAAAGGCCATGACCCAAATGTCAATAGACCTCATCCCATAACCCATCTCTCTACATGTGCATAATATGAAAGAAATCTGTCCATTAGTTTTTTACTTATAATGCTTACAGTATTGTCAAGTGGCAATTATGGAGGTATTATAAGGCGTAAATACAAGAAAAGGATAATAGGTGGCGCCACCAGTTTCTGGTATATCACAAGGCCATCCAAGTTCTTCGGTCACCTTGATTTTTGGACCAGTCCATGCAAGCTTACTTGAAATATTTAAAAATTTGTGTTATTTTCAGCAAAAATGGACCTATTCAAGGTCAAGGTCACTCTCCTAGCATAGGTCATGACCCCCTTTTAAATAGGCTCCATCCCCTTACCTATATCTATACAAATGTACAGTTTGAAAAAGATCAGTGAAATATTTTTTGAGTTATCCTGCTCATAAGGTTTTTCTGCAGCGGCGGCGGCGGGACTGTCGTGAACCCATATTTTCCCGACTTTGTCTGGGGATACAATAACAGGTGGCACCACCTGTTTCCAGTACATGACAATACTATCCAAGATCTTCATCAAGTTGATTTTTGGACCAATCCATGCATCCCTTATTTAGATATTTATGATTTTGTGTAATTGTCACCATATATGGCAATATTCAAGGTCAAGGCCACTCTCATAGGAAAGGTCATGACCCCAATTTATAAATACGGTGGGAGTCGGTTCCTTTTTCATAATCGATCATCGGTTTGAGCAAACTGACTGATGATCGATTATTAATCGGTTCAGACAAATATATGCAATTATCAAAGAAATATTTATGCAATTATCCGTGAAACTGTACCTACGTTTCCCCGGAATGTATTCTCCTCTCGGGCACGAGTGTAACGATCCTTCCACATATAAAGACTAATTTTAAGGATCAAATTTAACGATCGGCAACGTCCGGTAATATCTTTCATAATGGAATTTAAGAGCATCTAAGAATGTTTGGCCTATAAAAGTGCTGTTTTTTTTGCATATGAAGGCAGATTTTATGGGCCCAGGTGCGCTTGGGGCAGATCATACAAAACAAAAATTGCAGACTAGTCAAAAAACAAGGGACCTATGGGTCACCACGCTCAGCTGTTATATATGATAAAAAAATATTATTTAGAAATGAGGCATAGCTGGTTTTGTGTGGTAATAAATATAAGCTGTATTATGAGTTGTTGTTGTTTAGCTTATGTATGATTTTGACAGTACCTTTGGAGACAGGGAAGAGGATTGATTTCATTTATTTTATTAACAAATGGAGTACTATTGTCACACAGATTTTGACTTGGCCATATAACTTATAAGCAGAACATATAATATAAGAGTTTAACTTTTTATTAAAAAAAAATACAAATATTGTCCCAAATATAATTTTTATTAAAAATAATAAGAGAATCATGATTTTTTAAAATGAAATATAACTGATATGATTATTAAAATAAAATTAAAGAATATATTCATGAATGCATTCATGAATACATTTTGAAAGTATTTGCACGAGTATTCATATATTTTCATTTTTACCTGAATTCCCATTCTTTATGCAAGAAATTTTATAATGGAGTACAAAATCATATTCGTATTTAAATACAATTACAAAGTATTTGCACCATGTCTGGAATTTATTCAGTTTTCACCAAACAATGATGTTGAGAATCCAGAATATACAAAATTCACACATTTAAATAATGATCATAAGTACCTGGTTTTATGGCTTTTATTTATATTAAAAAATAACTGTAAAAAATTCATTTTGGACTAATTTCACATCAATGTACACACTAGACACAGCAGGAATCTAGATTAATATTATCAACTGCATCTTTGTCTAATTTCCTTCATATGATCCCTAATGATTAGTAATGAATAATATGATTTACTTCTTTATCATTAAAATTGAACTGAAAAATGCCATAGGTGACTGCATGGTGTTATTTGGAATATGTGACATTCTACCCATCGATACAAGATTCTTATATCATCAGTAACTGCAAGTTAATTTCCTGTTTTTATAAACTAACAAATTCCTTTTCTATTTTTCTTTAATTTGTTATTAAAAACCAATAAAAATTTATTAATTTATTGTTTTTTGTTATGTTCTTGGTTAAAACTACTAGATGAGTTGGGTTGGACACCTGGATCAACTGTGGCTTGCCATAAGCTGCCTGGATTCCATGTATGCCTCGCCTCAAGCGTGCATAATTTGATGAAAGGTCAACAAGGTCAACATAGAGGTGACTCAAGAGGGGCTGGAGAGAGCCAAAGTCTGACAGGGTCTCATAAAAACATAAATAAAAGCTACAAATTTTGGCCAATTTCTTTCAGCTTTCTAAACTAAAAAGCTGAAATGCTTATGTGTGCATGATATGAAAATTATATCAACAGTGCTCACGGGAAACAAACGTGCCATGGTCACAGTTGGGCAAAATTTAAGGTACTAATTTTATATTTATACTAAATAAAATTTGAAAAATTCAGAACTAATTTTGGGTATTCAATTGAATCTTGATTAAATAATGTTACATCCCTGACAAAAAATCTCTAGCTTCAGCAATGCTCTTGTTAAGGGAGTAAATATATTTCTTGATTTTTTACAAAGTGCATTATGTTTTGGCCCATAACTTAAAACAATTACACAATACTGACATCTTTCTAGCATGTGCATAGAGAATGAAAAATATGTATATTATTTATGATTAAAGTCAGATCAGTGGTTTTGATATTAGGCAGTCTTGAAGTGTAACAATGGGTTTTTAATGGAAAAATGAAGTTTTTCATTAATATCTCGAATGTCCTAGTGACCAAATTCTTGGCATGGTAGGGGATTTTGGAGACATCTAACTGTATGCCGAATTTAAGGAACTTAGAGCTGAAGCTGGGGAGCTGAGCTCTTGCAAACTGCATAACACTAGCTTGATGTAAACAATATGTTACATGGTGCTTGAAAACTTGATTAAAATCTACAGTTTTTGATCAACTGGTTTCAAATTTTTGGTGTTAACAGTTGAAATGCTAACAAAAACATGCTGTGAAAATTAAATCCACAGTACTAACAGGAAAAAAACGTGCCATGGTCAAAGTTGGGCAAAATTTAAGGTACCAATTTTTTATTTTTATTAATATTTTAAAAAATTAAAAAGATTTTCATCTAATTTTGGGTATACAATCTAATTTTGATTAATTAAAGTTATATTACTGGAAAAAAGATCCATAGCATTAACATTTTTTGTGTTAAGTGATCAAATATCTTTTCTGATTTTTTACAAAATGCATTATGTTTGGGCCCATAACTTTTTTAAATTAAATAATACAGACATAATTTCTGGCATGTACATAGGAACTATATAGAGGAATATTTATGGTAAATATGAGGTAAAACAGATGAGTGGTTTTGATATTAGGCAGTCCTGAAGTGTGAAAATAGGTTTTTAACAAGGGACCTATGGGTCACTGTGCTCAGCTGACGTTAACCTTGAAGGTAAAAATTTAAATAATATCAAATGGAGATAAAGTGTAAGAGGAAGAGGTAATAAAGGCCATGGTTGATTTATATGATTGGTTTGTATTGATGAGCAAGAAATTGTTGCAAATAATATTTTGTGACCTGACCATGTGTTTCCTAATGTTGAAACTTAAGCATGTGAGCAGTTTGTGAACAAATGATCTGTACAATTACCATGATCATTAGTTGGCTTTTCGATAAACTGTTGACATTTCAGTAGTTTACACATTTGTTCAATCGAATCTTTCTTTGTATAATATATATTATTAAATATATGTTTTTTTTTTATGAAATGTATACAGTTGAAATATAACTAATTAACAACATAAAACATGGCAAACAAAGCCTGATCTCAAATTCTGCTGATGCAGGAAAATAATGAACAAATGTTTGTAATAAATCCTCATTTTTTTATCACATCAATTTTTTTTTTAAATTTAAGTTTATATTTCTATACATATTCAATATAACATATATATCTGGATATAAAAGTTGATTCATAATTCTCAATTGCATCATCATAAATCCAATTTTGTCAGATAACACCACATCATGCATACAAATGTTTATTAATTTTTTACCACAAAACTATATCTTTTATATCTGCAAAACAATAAATATCTAAAAAAAAATACTTGATTTAAATTTCTCAATTTTATTTTTAATTGTGTCTTAATTTATCCATAATGTGCTTCATATTTTATAATAATTTAAGCATACTGATGGGTTCCATCATGATTGGTAAAATCATTTAAAAGAAAAATGATTTCTTTAAAAATGCTACATTACACAACATTGCATCTTCTGGATTACACCTTGAATTACTTTTTCTAGGAAAGTTTTTGCATATCAGAGTGGAAACAGCATTACAATTAAGGAGATACAGTGAACACTTGGTGGGTTGGGTTTGTGGGGGGGGGGGGGGGGTGATTGGGGTGGTGATATGAGAATAACTGTACACCTGTCACAGCAGGGGATCTCCCCCAGTGACTTGAACAAATCAGAAACCCTGGCATAGCTGACTTCCAGTGACCTGGAGTGGGACCCTGCATCTGTAATCTGTAATCAAAGCAAATGACTACAATAGAGCCTCAAGATAAAAATCAATAACTAGCTTAATTTTCAAGCTTTTACTTCCAAATTTCAGATTTAAACAAATAAAATATTTATGTTTACATGGTGTGAAAATTAAATCAATGGTACTTACAGGAAAAAAACGTGCCATGGTCAAATTTGGGCAAAATTTAAGGTACTGATTTTATTTTTATGCTAATTACTAAAAAATTTACAAAATTCAGATCTAATTTTGGGTAAACAATTGAATCTTAATTAAACATAGTTATATACTTGGGAAAATAGACTCTAGTTTCAAAATTTTTCATGTTAAGTGTGTAAATATTTTTCCTGATTTTTTACAAAGTCCATTATGTTTGGGCCCATAACTTAAAGAATTTATACTTAACAGACTTAATTTCTGGCATGTACATAGAAACAATATAGAAGAATATTTATGGTAAATATGAGGAAAAACAGATGAGTGGTTTTGATATTAGGCAGTCCTGAAGTGTGAAAATAGGATTTTAATAAAAAATTGAGGTTTTTCCTTAATTTCTCAAAGGAACGAAGTTGCAAAGATCCAGTTTTCGGCTTGGTAGGAGATCTTGGGGACATCTAACATTATGCTGAATTTTGGATTCCTAGGTCTTACGGTTTCAAAACGTGCCACATCTACGGACGGACGGACGGACGGACAGACGGACGGACGACGGACAATGGACCATGACTATAGCTCAGATGACTTATAGTCAGCTGAGCTAATAAAAAATTGAGGTTTTTTCTTAATTTCTCAAAGGAACGAAGTTGCAAACACCCAGTTTTCGGCTTGGTAGGAGGTCTTGGGGACATCTAACATTATGCCGAATTTTGGATTCCTAGGTCTTACGGTTTCAAAACGTGCCACATCTACGGACGGACGGACAGACGGACGGACAGACGGACGGACGACGGACAATGGACCACGACTAATGCTCAGATGACTTATAGTCAGCTGAGCTAAAAATTCCAGCTAAAATCCAAATACTTACCGGCCGGGTTAGCCCCATTAAAGAAATATTTAAGGACAGCCTAAACAGCAGCACCTGGCATCGGTTGAATAGATTATTTCTAAGAGAATCTCGCAAAATTGGCATAGACCTGGAGAATTTATGCAGTATTTTAACAATTTCCCGCCCATATTTTGCAATGTACATTTCCTTAGAAAACTCTCCCCATGAGTTAACAGCTAATAAGTTTAATAAGTCCTCTGTTCTCGCATCTACCGCGTCAGACTCATACATACGGAAGTTATCTTGGAACAATGTGGTAAAAAATGAAAGAATCATTTTTGCCTATAACATAAAGGCATTCTGGAAAGAAAACAATCATTATTATGATGTAATCGATAGTTGCCTTTTGTAATCGAGCGCTAAAAAGTGGCAGCAAACCATCTGATTTTCGATAAAACTCAATGATCAGCCCACCAGTAATATATATATCATCCCATAACCCATGTCTAGGTATATGCATAATATGAAAGAAATCGGTCCATTAGTTTTTTACTTATAATGCTCACAGTACTGTCAAGTGACATTATGGGGGTATTAAAAGGCACAAAAACAAGTAAAGAATAATAGATGGCGCCACCAGTTTCTGGAACATGACAACCCTATCCATGATGGGATCAATCCATGCAAGATTTCTCGAGATATTTAAGAATTTGTATTTCCCCAAAAACGTATTCAACGTCAAGGACTCTCCTAGTAAAGATCATGACCTCATTTTAAATGGGTTTCGTCCTCTAGTCCATATCTATACATATTCCAAGTTTGGTAAAGATCAGTGAAATATTTTTGAGTTATTGTGGCAACAAGATTTATATGCGGCAGCGGGACTGGTATGAAATCATAGTATCCTCCGACTTTGTCTGGGGATACAATAAACATACTCTCATTTCAAGTCTCACTTATTTGATGAAAGAAGATGAAAGAGCATGAAAGAAGATGAAAGAGGATTTAAATTAATAACAATTAAAAAAATAATTTAATTCAAAATTTCATAATTTACCAAATGTTAGTAACTGTTTTATCAATCATATACCTGGGGTAACAAAAAGAGTTAATACTATTCGGCAGTAGTAAGTTTAGTTTGAGCCAGGTTGTGTCAGTTATACCCATTGTTTGTATAGACTGATACCCTACCACCACAGATGCTTGTTATACTGTGGTTGGCTTCATATTCGCGAGGCTGAAATTTCGCGATTTCTCCATTTTTAATGTTTCGCGAGGGTGTCATTTTCGCGATCTCACCAGAACCTATATCAAATCTTTGGTAAAGCCATTGCTGTGTGTATTATAATTTGAGAATAATTCATGAGCTTGTGATATTCTCCTCATATAAGGATGGGCCCGTACACACAGCACAGGTTCTTTAGTTCAAATTTAAGGGAATGTTTTCCCTATACCTGCATGGATGTAACTTATATTAAGATTTCTCACTGTTCTAACCTATTTCCATTCAAGGATTGGCTACACTTAATCAGAAGGACACACTCAATTGGCCAATTATTCCCGAGGGTGTCATTTTCGCGATTATTTCCCATTCGCGAATATCGCGAAATTAAAACCCTCGCGAACAAAAAGGCAACCACAGTATTCCCATTACACAGACAGAACTGGTCTATGAGCTTTACATATGCTGTGCTGAAACATAAACAAGTGACCCATAGGTCATGATGCTCAGCTGCCAAGCATGACCTGCGACATCATGGGCTGAGATTCACAACTTCCAGTTAAATTTTGAAGACCCAATTTGCAAATATGTTGAAATTTTCTACGACAACAGAAATATATATCACCTGTGTCTGGTTAAAACACAGTGAATTTATGGTCAGAGGAAAAATATTGATTGTTAAGCTATCAGCAACTATTCCCAGAGCTTGCTTGATACCTGTCAGTCTCAAAAGGAACACCACAAAGGGCAAATATAAGATCAACATATATAGCAACTAGATGTGTCGGAACGACACGAATGCCCCCGCCTTGGGCAAATTAGAAACATTTATAAAATTTGGAAAAATTTTTTAATTTCAGGAGGTGTCGTATGGTCAAAAGTAGGTAAACAAGGGCAAAATGCAAACTCGATCTGTAACGGGTCATTATCAAGCAACACACCAAAAATCATGCCAGTATATGCAGGCATTGTGAAAAAAAGTCAATACATGTGCATTTTCCATAAAAATTTCTGTCTTTCATGAAATTTTCTATGTTTAAGAGCCGTAAAACAATCAAAAGTAGGTCAACCGGGATGAAACGCAAACTCGATCTGTAACTGTCATTATCTGCCCACACACCAAAAATCAGGCCAATATCTGCAGGTATTGTGAAGAAAAGTCTGTACAAGTGTATTTGTCATGAAATTTTCATATTTTTCATGAAATTTTCTATGTTCAGGAGCCGTAAAACGGTCAAAAGTAGGTCAACCAAGACGAAACGCGAACTTGATCTGTAACTGGTCTATATCTGCCCACACACCAAAAATTAGGCCAATATCTGCAGGCATTGCGAAAAAAAGTCTGTACATGTGTATCTGTCATGATTATTTCTATTTTTCATGAAAATTTCTAAGTTTAGGAGCTGTAAAACGGTCAAAAGTAGGTCAACCAGGACGAAATGTGAACTCGATCTGTAACTGGTCTATATCTGCTCACACACCAAAAATCAGGCCAATATCTGCAGGCACTGCGAAAAAAAGTCCGTACATGTGTATTTGTCATGAAATTTCATATTTTTCATGAAATTTTCTCTGTTCAGGAGCCGTAAAACGGTCAAAAGTAGGTCAACCAAGACGAAACGCGAACTCGATCTGTAACTGGTCCATATCTGCTTACACACAAAAAATCAGGCCAATATCTGCAGGCATTGCGAAAAAAAGTCTGTACATGTGTATCTGTCATGATTATTTCTATTTTTCATGAAAATTTCTAAGTTTAGGAGCCGTAAAACGGTCAAAAGTAGGTCAACCAGGAGGAAACGTGAACTCGATCTGTAACTGGTCTATATCTGCCCACACAGCAAAAATCAGGCCAATATCTGCAGGCATTGCGAAAAAAAGTCTGTACAACTGTTTGATTTCGGAATGACAGAAGGACGGAATGACGGACATGGGTAAAACTATATGCCCCATGCAAGAATTATTGAGAAATGGGTGCTTCTGTTTAAATTTTATTTAATACAAGCCAACTGTACTGCACCTGTATAAATGATGGTAATATTTATTAAGAAATATTTGAACCAATCCTTTGCAAGATAAGATTAATATACTTCCAACTGCATTCACTTTAACAGTTCTTGAGATAATATGATCAAAAGGAATATGGTTGCTTGGTGGCCATATTCAACTTCTGACAGTTCTGAAATCAGACAACAAACATTCTCTTAATTGGATCAAACATTGAAGAAAAATTACTGAAACTGCACTGAAAAAAAGGATTTCTAAGGTGGCTAACTGGCAGACAAAATGGATTTCTGACAAGTCAGACATTTGATATCACACATCCTCCAATAAGAGACCAAACTTGGGGCAAATTCTCCAAAGGATGGTACAGTAATGAATGTCCAAAACAAATCAAAAGGCATGTTAAAACCCTCATATCAGATTTATTGATATGCAAATGTAAAAAGTGTAAGTGTAATATTTTTTATTATAACTCTGCTTTTCAATGGGGTCAGCAGGGTAGGTAAACTGCAAAACCTGAAAGAAAGGAAATGCAGAAAGCATGACTAAGAGTCTTGTAATGAAAAAAAGCCATCCTTAATCCAGGTACATATCCACATATTATGAGAACAAACACTTGCTTTTATATGTGGTGATTTATATATAAATATTCCGATATCTAGGAAACTAAGTTTATTGCTATGATTCCATAAAATAAACTGCAAAATGTTCCCATCATCTTATAAATCAGTAGCTAAACCTGAATACTGTACTCTCATAGTCTTAATGCCTGGCTGAAGCATTCTGACAACTGTGTTTTTGTTATGCAGTAATGAGGTACTTATCACTCAGCCTTATCACTTAATAGGCTGATACAAAAGGGAGTCATATGTCACCAGTGTCACTCACAATTACAGCCACACAGTGATATGTACCAGCTGGATTGCAATGGTTATATATAAAAGAAAAATAGAGATGGTCTACAAAATAAGTTATTGCAAACATCTCTGACCAATGACCTTGGCCTTTTGCCCACATATCAACTGGATTCTTTCTAAATGATGGGTAACTACTAACCACTTAAATCTGGTGAAATTACTTGGCAACCAATGAGTGGATAACTTTGACCTGCAACCTTTAACCCTCCTGACCAGCTGACCCCAAAATCAATCAGTTATTTCTTCAAGCAAAAAGACCCATAAATATGAAGTTTGGATCAAATTGAGTGATGCATAGATGTGGCATATGTGAAAGACTGAAGGTTTGGGTTGAACAGTTTCACCAGAAATATGTTCACAAGCATTTAGAACAATTAAGTATTGTGGCCTTGACCTTTGACCTTTTGAACTCAACATCAATAGGCTTCTTCCCCTATTGGTAGGTAAGCCATATATGTCAGATGGAAGGTATAGATTGAAATGTTTGCCTGAAAATGTCTCCACTTTAGAAGAGGGTGCGGTGAACTTGACCTTTGACCTGAAAATCAACAGGTCTTTTCCCCTGTTGGCAGAGAATCGAAATCAGTGCTGGAAGGTTTGGAATAAAAAGTCCAGCTTGAAATGTGTCCACAACCTTTTAAAAAAATATGTTCACAAGCATTTAGAACAATATTGTGACCTTGACCTTTGACCTTTTGAACTCAACATCAATAGGCTTCTTCTCCTATTGGTAGGCAAGCCATATATGACAGATGGAAAGTATAGATTGAAAAGTTTGCCTTAAAATGACTCCACGCAAGAAGAGGGTGCTGTGAACTTGACCTTTGACCTCAAAATCAACAGGTCTTTTCCCCTGTTGGCAGAGAAGCGATATCAGTGCTGAAAGGTTTGGAATGAAAGGTCTAGCTTGAAATGTGTCCCAACCTTTTCAAAGAAGTGGATCCTGTGACCCTGACCTTTGACCTTGTGACCTCAACATCTATAGGATTCTTCTCCCACTTAGTAGGTGAGCTATATATGAAAGATCAAAGAATTGGGATGAAAGGTTTGGCTTAAAATGCATCCTGAGGCTTTTCAAAGAAGTTGGTTCTGTGACCTTGACCTTTGACCTTGTGACCTCAAAATAATTATGGTTCTTCCCCTGTTGGTAGGTGAGCTGTATGTGAAAGATGGAAGGTTTTGGATGAAAATTTTGGCTATAAGAATTATTTCTGGGGGGTGCAAACACCCCATAACTTCGAGAATATAGGTCGCAGTGACCTAATTTCAGGTTTGCAAGGAGATCTTTTTAGAACCTCTAAGACTGCATAGGGTTTATGGCCCTAGCCCCTACGGTTACGATTTGTGGCCTGCTAATGGACGGCCGGCCGGCCGGATGGACAGACGGAAGGACGCCGGACAAAGACCCATCGCTATAGCCCAGCATGACTGAAAGTCAGCTTAGCTAAAAATGATAACAGAAATATCTTTTTATATGTTTTAAGTATATAAGGAGAGATAGACCATATATATATATATATATATGGCATGGCACACCTTACACAGCATAAGGGCTCTTCATATACATCTACAATTGAATTTTAAGAGTACATGATATAAAATTTAAGCAATATTTTATATACAGCACTGGTGTACTGAAAAATAAATATATAATATACATTATAAATATAGAAACTATGGACATTTTTATATACGCAACATAATCATGCAAAGATTAAAAATACTACATCGTAAGAGAACAACATGCATATAATGTATAAGCTATGCAATGTTCTTTTTATTCTGAATTAACATGCAGACACACACACTGAGATTATGTTAGAAGGTTTGGCAAGAGAATTTCCTATGTGGCTGGGTACCAGTCTTAATAAGAGACAGGGGACATAATTCAGATGTATACTGAAAGTGTATCAAAAGTAAATAGATCCCAAGAGAATTGATTTATAATTACCAGATATGTAATTTATACAGTAAATAATGGTTAATAAATGAATTTTTAGAGTAAATATTATTTATAACTAGTGTTGGGATGATATGGGTTTTTGATATCATGATAATTATTCAAATTTTATCGCGATATACTGTGATATCGCGATATTTTTAATTATATATAATGGCATTAATAAGCCATCAATAATGGTATTTATAACAACCACCTTTAAAGTCTTGACTTTATACAAGGGGTTAAGTATTAATATCATTTATACCAATTGTGCCAGTACCACAGAATGACTCATTAAGTGATGTAAGTTGCATGAAGGACCTACAGGTGTGCAAGCTTGAGGGGCGGGAAGTCCTGCCCCAATCGTCGAATCACCACAGGCGCTTGAATCGCTATTTGTGTTGATATTGGCTTAAATAGTGTTGAATTTACCTTAACAATAATCCCCTACCGTTTTATGAGCTGTAAACCATGATATATCGCTTGCCGGTACTTGTTTATTTAATAAATGCACAAGGCCGGCATCCAAGTCTGCGGACAGGTAGGCAATAATACAAGAAATCAATTAAAATTCCCAAATATTTCAAAGATTTTCGAAGGAAGAAACTTACAGTCGTTAAATGGCCAGTTCTTCTTTCTATAAAAGCATCAACAATGCCAATACACACAGTGTACCACTTGTAATGAGCTCTTATTTGTAACTAGTCTGCATCCATTAAGCAGCTGTTACCCCAAACAAGGAAATCCCCATGTATCTTGGTCAGCAGTAAGGATTCCCCCCTGGAACCTTACACCTTATTGGTTGATAATTATGGAAATAGTAATCTGGGATAAATCTGTCTGTTTGTCGCTTAATGGATACAGACTCGTCCGCAGATTTGGATGCCGGCCTTGTGTATCTATTATATAAACAAGTACCGGCAAGCGATATAACTTGGTTTACAGCTCATTGAACGGTAGGGGATTGTTGTTAAGGTAAATTGAACACTATTTAAGCCAATATCAACAGATATAGCGATTCAAGCGCCTGTGGAATCACCCTTGTCAGAACTTTCCATCAGTTTCCTATAGCTACATAAAAGCCGAAGAATTTTCGGAGAGCGTGTCATACCAATCATGGCTAAATGAACCATCTCAATTTTATATGGCAAAATATGCAACCCGTATGGAATGTTTGATTCAGTGGTGACACTTTTATGTTGACATTTTCGTTCCATGCAATAAAAGCATAAATATGTGTATTTATTGCTCTTTCAATATAATGTTATTTTCTCCTGGAATTCTCAAGCTTTTGTCCTCTCCGATTCATCCTGCTACTTCCGGACATTTCCGACTAACCCCGAAGTCTGTAAGCACACGGTTCCACCCACACGCGTGTATTCAAATACATGTGGTTTATAAAAATAAATGTGATTCTTTGAAATAAATTTATTTTGTACTACAAGGGCTTGTTGTGAACCAAAATCGTGAACAAAAATTGATATCGTGGTATCGCGATAATAGGAAAGTTGACGGTATGATAACCGTAGCTGTCAGATATCGTGATAATACCGTATACCGGTAACCGTCCCAACCCTATTTATAACTGGTAAGTTTAACTATCTTTCATCTCCTTACATCCTCTTTCATCTCTTTTCATCAAATTATAGTCCGTCCCGTTTTCGTGATTATTTTTTTGATAATCAAAGAGCGTCCAAACATTTTGTTCTTAGGGCAGAAAGGGGAAAAAGCGTAATTAACTATTATGGAAATAATAGCGTACCTTAGGTCATTTTCCTGTAAACAATTTAAAAGCATTTTATGAGTAACAAGTCTATTCTGTAATGACATCGTGCCACTAATCTGTGAAATGGGCATGTCAGGGATTAGTGATGACGTCGTAATAGACGTGACGTACTAAAGAGGCGCCCATATTCATTGGACCAATAATCAAGAGCTCCCGACCCCTGTTTACAGCGAGACTTGTATTCTCCGCGTGCTCGTGCTTCACTGTTACGTCACATTACTTTATATCCATATCCAAGGAGGATAAACAATGGCCACTTATTAGGGACGCCATGAACCACAGATATATATGTGATATGTCAACCAGGCCGTAAAGTAAATAATATTTATATTTTGAGTAGGTAAGGTACCAAAAATTAAGCTTTTGCCTCTTCATGCCATTGGTGCAAATATTATTTTGCAAGTTTGTCTTATGTAGAGATAATCGCCAGAAAACAGGTGGACAGGGGTGCTGGAATGGACTATAGTGAGACGGAGTGCTTATTGACACATGGTCCGAAAGTCTCGGTTACCTCGATTTGGAAGTCTCGGTTACCGTGTTTTGAGGTCTCGGGTACTGAGAATTGGGAGTCTCGGTTACCGTGTGTCACCAGTGGTCAGTCATGCGTACCGCAATTAAGTTAAATAATTTTCATCAGGGATGTTATTTTCATCCCCGAAATTAGTAGTACCCCGCCTGGTAAAAATAGGTTTTAAACTAATTAATATACCTAGGCGATGAAAGTAATAAACTATTATAAATGTTAAACATTTGTGTCAGAGATCACTTACAAATTCCCT
Organism: Sipunculus nudus; assembly: GCA_026874595.1. Lineage (NCBI taxonomy): Eukaryota > Metazoa > Annelida > Sipuncula > Golfingiida > Sipunculidae > Sipunculus > Sipunculus nudus. The sequence goes on from CM049321.1 coordinate 62,249,459, forward strand.
TAGGACAAATCCAGTTGCATAATGAGGCCTAGTTACGGATAACCCCGACCCCTGGCGGCCTCACGTGGTATTGTGGTATTACTCCAGGCGACCGCTTCATCAGTTGTTCACTTGATTTGTGGCAGTCACGTGTGATAACAGCGCGGGCAGTCACAGCTGACACGACTGGGAGCTCAGGTAAACAAAATGACACGGCAGGGATTTCCAAAAATGGTCACAATTAAGGAAAAGACCCCGGTTTTGATCGTCAATTAGCGTGAATGACTGCTCATATAATCACGATACACCATCTGTTGACAGGACCATTTCATCGGTAAGTGTTTATGTCCGGTGACCTCCGGCGGGTGTAAGCTGTCGAGTATGTTTTCAAGTTCAAAATTATGCAGGATACTTGACCGACAACCCGTTCAATCCCGTTTTATATTCCTTTAAAAAAACATAAACAAACCAATTTCCCCATATATTTCTTGTATTTATGGTAATGATTTAATATATGGAATAGCTCAAAGACAACAAATATAACAATTTAACTTAATTACTGTTTATATTTTATTGGACAAATATATTATTATAGCGTCAGTTTTGGGTGCTCCACTTCAGTGCTACAGTTTCACTTGTGCCCTTCTACCATATATTGAAATTATTATCATATTTTATTTTTATACTTTATTTCTTTGTTTCATTCAAATCTGTGAAAATGTTGTAAAAATGAATACTTGTATTTTCAGTTAATAGTTCCAGTCAAAATTTTAAAGAAAAATTATTCATGAGGGAAGGCCCATTACCGAGTTATCTAGAACATCACTTCTTTTCACATATTAATCTTTATGGTTTACCTATATGGTTGACTGAAAGAAAAATTGTGAAGGTATCTTTTTTAATTTAATTTTATGTTATCGTCCCACTTTTTTGTTTTGATTTTTAAAAGTGAATATGTTTTTTCAAAGTCATCAGATATTAAAGATTGTTGTTATTCATTTTAAGATTGTTCATGCAATTAATGATTTTTTTGTTCAATGAATACACAATGTGTTTGTTACTTTCTTTTTAGAAAAAAGTCTTGTTTGGATATGGATTTTGCCTGAAAACAAAATCTACATTGTCGAGCTGGAAGCAAACATATCAGCATAAATCATCTTTATTTGAGGGAGAAGTTTGAACTGATGACATTACTCAGTACTGACTGTTAATCCCTTAATGTTCATTTTTTTGTGACATTGAACAATGATGTCAGGGGCAATATAAATTTGCTAATGGCATATCATTTCAATCTTTTGACTATAGTGTTATATACTAAACTAGAAAGTGTTGCATATCATGTATGAAAATAATCAAAGAGAAATCTTTCAATACATGGTGTATACATATATGCCCATTTTGGCTAATGTCAGTTTTTTACCCATCTGCAGAAATTAAAAAACTTATACATAAGAAATGGGTTTGCCTGGGAATGCATTAGGATCATTGGAACAAAGAAAATTATCCTTTTTCAGTGATGTAATCCACTGTCTAAATGTTCATATGACCAGTAAACCCTCAGCTTTCACAGTTCCAGGTTTGTTAAAAAAATTACTCTTTCGTTAAGCATTCCCTAATATATTTTAGTGTAATATATATTTCATTCAGTGATATGAATTTTCATGTACATTTTATATTTTTTAAAAACAACTGGTAAGTTTATGTGTATCTGACCATACTATAATATAGAACTATACAATAAAATTATCATTATTTTGTTTAATCTCATGTTCTACTGTCTTTTAATCACATGTGTTGCACAATCTTCCTTTTGCCTCTGTATGTGTATGATTAGTTACCATGTGAATGTCATAAAATGTGGTGTCTACTATATTGATCTGAAATGGCTTTGAACCTAAATTAAGGCTGACAATGTACATTTATTTGACTAGCTTTGCCCTGGGACCACCTAATTTAATTTTGAAAAGCATGAACTGCAAACAAAACAGGCTTAACCTTTGCTGTACACATTACTACCTATACTACACAACTCATAATAAGGCATTTCATATATTTGTCTATGTATTCAAATAAACATTATATATATATATATACATATATATATATATACATATATATATATATATACATATATATACATATATACAAACAAATACAAACATATTTCAGGTAATTTTAAGTGTACAAAGAAGTATCCACATCCTTATCAATGTTTGCAAATTTGTTGTCATGCAATTTTGTTTTATACATTAATCACACAAGAAACACTTTGGTCTTTTAACATTTGATATAATATGTATTAACAAAATCAACCATACATTCAAAGTTCAATCATCTGGTATCTTTATGTCCTGTGATTCACAGGTTGCACAAGCGGAAATATTGCCTTAACATTCCAGGCACATAATGTTATTCCTGTCTTATTACCTATGGGTCTAAATACTGCAGATCATTTTCCTTTTGGATCCACTTATTTTATTGTTTATGGCTTAATTATTTTAAGAAACTTTTACAACAAAGTGAGTGAAAGTAAATAGTGGAAAAGTAAGGTCATGACAGACTTAAATATTATATTAATTTAAATTAACAAATTAATATTCTAGGAAACTCTGGTTACACAGCTTTTTGACAACACAACTGATAACTTTATTTTGAGTACTCAGAATTAGTTGAGTTAAAATATCATTAAATAAAAAATAATTGCATGGTGCACACTTGTTTAACAATTTATTATCATGGGGGGGGGGGGGGGGGGGAGTTGCCCATGGCTCATAAAATATTTATAACTGAAGGCACTGAGTGGAAGTAGGTACGAGGGTTGTGCTAATGGTTTAATCACTGACACACAAATTTAAATAAACCAACTGTTAAGAAAATCCAGAACCAAACTCAAAATTATCTTCAGTGTAAATCTTTGGAACCAGATCTGACAGTGACAGCATGCCGGCACACGGGTCCCGCGTTATCGCCTCAGGCAGGTGTCTGATTCCGTGCACGTACCCCTCTCTGCACTTGTAGTTGTACCCACTTGATCACTGATAATCCCTTGCTCTACGTACCCGAGATGGTGCAGGAAGTATGATCAACAATACTTGGACATAATAAATCCCGGCAGGAAAACATAAACGAGAATGAATCCGATACGATGTGTTGACAGATACATGGAAAACACCACGTGAAGCTATTGTTTTGGTAATAGTGGTAGCGACCCAGAAACATCTGCGCATGCGCAACGACCAGGTCATTGTATTCATGCAACCTAAATAAATATGCATGAGCCTGTAAAAGGTTCGTTCCATTACGTTACACACTTTTGTAAGTGGAGATCAAAGGCCCCCAATGGTAACACCTGATTAGTCCAAAGCTACCACTTCTCCTACACGGCCCGGTAATAAAGACCTGCTATAGTAACAACAACTTGCGTTATTGACACACGGTTTCGGGTAGCCTACATAGTAAGCCTCCCAGTGAGGCTTACGAGCACTCTATTGAAAATATTGGTGTGCGAGCGAGGACACAGAAATTTAGATAAATCAGATAATAAGCTTAAAATAAACAAACGTGGGTCTTAACTGGGTGTGTGAACCATTTCTAATAAGTGAAAACGAGAAAATTTGCAGGTGGCAACTAGCCCCGCTTGGAACCATTGTTTTGCTTGCACTTTCTGTTTTATTCACAAGATGGCACTATTTTAGGGACCAGGCAGTAAATCTTATACTTGGAATTAAGTTGGATTTCCATGATGAATGAGCCTGAAACCTAACAGCCAATCAGAGGAAGAACTTTGAAAACTGGCTTCTCCCTGTGTCCTTGAACCTACAGCAACATGTCATGTTTGGTTAGAAACCTGCGAGCATCGCTTCTAAACTTTTGCACCTGGATTATGTGTTTAATTTTCTTATTTGAGCCAGAAAACAAGTAAGGAGTCGTAGTTAAGGGTATGTTAGCTAGATTATGTTTGGTAATTTGGTCACAGGAGGGACATTTAGTAATATCAGACAGGGCACCACAAGAATGCATGCAGTGCTCTCCGTCTCTGTATTATAGAGACGGACACTCTGTCTAGGTTTCGGGTATCACGACAGGGATTGTTAGTGACACACGGTGAACGCCCTGCCATCTAGCGGGAGTGTGACAGATTTGACGCATGCGCAGTTATACCGTGTGTCAATAAGCTGGACCTTACACACCCCGTGTGTCAATAAGGGCGGCCATAGTGAGACCCCTCATTTCCTCTAATTTATTTTACCGTTATAAACATTAAAATAGAGCCTAACAGCATTACCTTGTGACTGTTATAAACACTCAAATGTAGCCTAACATTACCTTGTAACTGTTATAAACACGTTTCTCGCGTCCAGTGACTGGAAAGTTATCAATTGTTGAAATCCTGCAACACCAATCTTTTCAGGGTGGACGATAATCTATAAATTTATGAATCTATGTACTAAAATTTGGAAAGGATACGGATATTCTTGGGGTACGGGCTAAAACCTGGATGTCGGAAATCGGATTTTGGGTGCCGAGCCGGACGTCAATCTCAGATGCTATATTATATACAAACAAACAGGAAAATTCTTATATATATATATATATATATATATATATATATATATATAAATATTTAAAGTATAATCCATGTATGAATAATTGTTTACATATATACATGTACTAAATTAAATTAATGTTAAACTTGATTTCTGCTCTACACAATAAAATTATAAGCTTAAGCGTCCTCAACTCCTGGTATTCTTAAAAACGATTAACTTTCTGCGAGATACTCAATGTTTATAAAAAAAATAATTTTTAATTTGTAGGTTAAAGAATACTTTATAGTTTATGCCTGTTCAAGATTAGTCGGTTTCATAATTCTGATACCTTGAATGTATATGTTATTTACCTAAAAGACATAATAATTAATGAAAATTATTTTTGCATTTCCCCCTTTGATGCCACATGACATCGAGATACCAATAATTTATAATAATTAATATTTTTCTATGTACACCGCAGAGATTCTGTTTTTTTTTTTTTTTTTTTTTTTTTTGTCTCTGCTATTATTTTTTTTATTTTATTTCGAGAGTTAAGTCAAACAAAACAGTGAAACATTAAAAATTGTTCACTTTCTTTTTATCTGTGTATAATATCATGAAGGAACAAGAATACGGGTAGTGGACAAGCGACTACGTGTATCCGCCATAATCAGAGTGGAACGGGTGAAATGAGGCATGGATTGAGTGGCAAGGGGAAATAGAGTGAGGTGTGTTGCATATTGGCATGGATGTCTGCAGCCGAAATGTGTATGTAGATGGCGCCACCTGCCAAAAAAAACGAGAAAGCTAATCAAGATGTATAAACACGCAAAATTTTAGGCAGATAAGTCAAACAACTACTGAGATATGAGTGATTTTAGCACACGGCAGACAAACAGACGGACGCTATGCAAAAATGGTTGCAGGTGGCCTCTCCAGTTTTGCGTATGGTAAAGAGCTATGTGAGATCTATACACATGCAAATTTTCAGGAAGATACGTCAAACCAGTCCGGAGATATAAGCAGGGATGTCTGCAGGGTGAATGTAGGTTGCGCCACCTGTCATAAAATCAAGAAAGCTATCCAGGATGTATACGCATGCCAAATTTCAGGTGAATTAGGCAAACCACTGCGGAGATATGAGTGATTTTAATCCAAGGCAGACGAACAGATGGACACTGTGCAAACATGGTTGCAGGTGGCGCCACCATTTTTTTGTGTATGTTATAAAGCTATCAAAGGGCTACATTTGTACCAAAAAAATTCCTGATCGGTCAAACGGTTCCCGAGATATGTGGGTTTATGTGAGGAAACAGACGCAGAAATGGACGGGGCAGAGAGGAAAGGTCAGAGGTCACAAGAAAATCGGGGCGCAGCAGTTCACATGTGACCCGAACATAATCCCGGGTTTTGTAAAATTCCGCCCAGTGGTTACGGAGGAGTTCTCCGGACACCTACGCGGCGGCGGCGGTTGGCTGAAAATTTCTTTTAAATAGACATGAAAAAATATTATTCAATTTTTAAGTATCAGAGACAGGTAAGAACGAAAAAATGTAATTATCTTTGTTTTTAAAACAATTTTCTTGCAGAGTATCTCACAGGTAATGATTCTATAGAATATATGGATGTCATATTTTACTTTTATTATAAATGTGCAACAATGAGTACCTCACAATAAGTTAATAATAAATTAAATGCACGAGTAAACACTTTTCTATACTTTTATAAAAAAATTAGACTGAAAATACTCATTTATGTTTGTATTCTCCTGTTTGCTGGTTTGTAGTATATGCCGAGTTTATGCCAAATATACTACTCATCAAACGGAGGGAGCTTGAGTTTCGGGACCGAAAGTCCGCAAACGTACAAAGTAACCGCTGACAAATTGATGTGGATGTATCCGTACAATCACATATGGGTTGCACTGAAAATCAAACGACGCACGGACGGACGAACATCAAGTATGTAATGTGAATGTTTGAATACACTAATTGAATGGAAACAACTCAGTTTGATGTCGTGTGCCCTCACTCGACACATCATCACAAACCAAGCTAAGTAAATGAAACTAAACGGCTTTGACTGCAAAATCTCTACTCTAATCAGAGTTATTAATCAACGTAGAACAGTGGCTCTTACTATCACTGAGTAATCACCAAGCATAAAACAGTAATGTATCCAAATATTAACCTGCATTAACTCTAAGGGGAGTGTGTATATATCAGGTATCAGCACTGACTTTCAAGTTAAAATTATATTACAAAACATTAAACAGTTCGAAAAAGTTATTTGAAAAAATCAGTATGATAGTTTTTTTTCCAAATACTCGGGGAAATAAATTTCCTGACAGGACATTAGCTCTCAAAGGGCTTAATCAATCCTGAATGAACGCTCGCCATGAAATGTCATACAAATGGTTTCTTTTCAGTCTGTCTAAATATCAGGCAGATCAGACATTAACACACTCAAAGAAAACTCTAAGACAGTTAAAAGTTAACAAAAAAATACGGATCTCTGAGGGAAGGGGGATGCCGTCAGTACAAATAACACAGTAATCCTTGATTTCACAGTCTCTTAATCCCCACGGCACAAGCAGTCTTAAAAGTTAAAGATCATATGACTTCTCGCTCTCACGTGACGTCTAGACGTTCCGCTAGTCCCTGGTGTAATACATGTGTACACGGAGCACAGTCTATTCCCAGCGTAATACAGATGGTCACAACACATAACTGGTTCTGATTAACTGTTCATCGTCCTTCAATCACAATTAGCGTGTCGCACACCGAATGTTCCTGCAGAGCCCTGAATCAACGGCTCTTTCGGCTGCAGTCTACTTGGCCCTCGAGTAATAGGATCCCGAACATACGCACTCTCTAGTGAAATTCAGCACCATCACAGTTTCGCGTCAAGGCAAAGACCCCTTGCCTGTTCCTGGAAGCGCGCACCATCACGAGAATGCCTGTCATTCGGCATACAATATCTAAATCTCTGAGGTACTTTACAGAGTATCAACAAAGTAGCCTCCATAAGACGTAGACTCTCAGTAGACCGGCGCGATTTCTCAACTGGACACACAGAAGTTAGCAGACCAGCCGGTTGGACTGCTGAAACTCACTCAGGAGACGCCACACTCACGTAGCGCGCCGGCTCATTCTGAAGAAAACCGGGATTCACGTCTAATATAAGACTCCTGACGTCACACCTCCCCTAGACTTATCCGCCAATCAGCACTTCCATCCACGATGTCCGTTGTCATCAGACACAGTTACCAGACACAGTTACTATGGAGTCCGTCACACATGATCGGTTTTCACGCGTCTATGCTACAAAGAAATGAACATCAAAGGATGATGGTGGCGCCTACTGATTGCTAAAATGCACTGAAATGTACACCAAATGAAACACGTGCTCATCCTAACTGTGTTTCCCACGTTAATGGTAAACATGATACTTCATAAAATTAATCAAACTTGAAAAATCATTTATCTTGTCATACTCCCTATACCTAAATATACAAAGTCATAGTCCTCTGGTGACCCCAATATTTGCATAAACATGGTGATGCTAGTTTCTGTCGTTTCTGAGTTTGTTATGTTAGTATGCTTACTAAGCCAAATGACTTCCTGCATTTGCCCAAAATTCATCGAACCCAAGCCATATGAAAAAACTTGGGAGAGCTCATCTCCAGGATCATTTCTGGGAAATATTGAACAATTTGGCTGCATGAATTTTCAAAGGTTTTCCAGCTTTTCACCCTTAAAAATGTAAACTGATGGAGATGGCGCCATAAAAAGTTCAATCCCACAACGTTTAACATGTGACTGATTTGTGCATAAAATTTGGGGATGTCAGCTCTTCTTGTTCCTGAGAAATTATGGGTTAATGTACTGATGACCAATAACCCCCGAACAAATAAAGTTGATGCGGGTTGGCCACAAATACCTCAATTTCAAATATGAGTCATGCGACCAACATTTGCATATAGATTGGCGCTTATAGCTCAAGCCGTGTCTGGGATTGCAACTTGATTTGCTTTCTTGGCCAAATGACTAATTTAAAATTCCTGTAACTTGCCCAAAATTCACCGAACTAGAACCATTAGACCAAACTTGAGAGAGATTGTGTTTAGGATTATTTCTTTGAAATACTGGACAATTTGGCTGGTCAGTTTTGAAGAAAAGGGTTTTAAAGGCTTTTAGATTTTTCTCCTTAAATTCTGAGTCAAATAGCCAAAAATTAGACTCAATCCGATAGTCTGGCATGTGAATGATCCTTCCATAAAATTTGACGCTGCTAGCTCTGACGGCTTTTGAGATAGCATTGTTTAACGTTAGGACGATGACGAATGCAGACGGACGACGCTGTGCCATCGCATAAGCTCCTAGTTGAGCAAAAAAAAGTATCTCTCTCAACCAGGGCCCATAACGAAATCGTTGACCTGATCGTTATACATGTCCGCGCACCAATACATTAGTCTAGCAAAATGGTATTGGGTTTTCTGATGGACAGCACAGTCCTGGAACCCCATCTGCTCACACGCAACCCGGTACCTGTCCAGCACAGAGTTGCGGTCCAGGATATACAAGTGATCCTGTGTCACCAACTGTCAGAGGAAAGCAAGTGTTAGCTACTCGACACCCGCACAGCCTGAATGGGGATATAAAATAATATTCTCAGCCAGACCGCAGACACATCAACACTTGCTTGCTGACCTCTTTCCCGATGGCTCGCTCAGAACAACAATAACGAACTGTGTATATACACGCACGGATTTTTATTTAAAAATAATGTGCGAGTGCTTGTGTCTTTATTTTTCGTCCATTATGACAAAGCTGTTAAGCCTGTCGTTACACTCATCAGCACACCAGTTTATGAGACAGGCATTACTGGCCGGTCAGGCTTTTACTTCATTTACTTATTTATGTACAGCGTAGTTGCCCAGGCCCAACTGCTCGCAAGCCTGCCAGTGCTTGTCCAACACTACGTCTATGCGGTCATGGACGTAGCTATAATCTTCAGGTTCAGGGGCCTGGTCTTCGTCTTCCTCCAGAAGACTGTGTCCTGCTTTGGCCGAATGGTGGGTCTACCTCCATAAACACTACGTCGCATATCACACTCGGCTAGACCGCATTTTAATTAACGCTCGTTAACCTGTTAAGCGATAACTGGTTTCAGTACATCAAGGCCCCGTGAATATGTATTTGACGTTTAAAAGAAACCTCTTTCTCTCTCTCTCTCTTCCAGTCCTGTTTTTTCTCCACGTGTGTATATATCATGTCTATATATTATTTCAGATTCACTGTTATCCTATGCATAGAGCATATATGGAATTTAAGTCGGCAAAAACTTTATTATTATACGGGAATACAAATAACTATTATCACATATCAAACTAGTGCAGCGTGGATGGAGGGCAATAAACCATACACTCCGCTACATCACAGATTATTTACGTTCGCTTATCTGATAACCTGATTTAATGCAACATTAACTACGAACCCCTGTGCATATTTACTAGAATTTTATTACATATATAGTATTTGAACTTTTATGCGAGTAGAAACCCACTTTTTCACTTACACACACGGACGACTGTTTATACACACAGTCACATTAATATATTCATTACATTAATATATATGTATATATATACGAAAATAATGTATGTTTAATATTCGTCTATGATGACCAAGCCGTTGGCCCTGTTGTTATATTCTTCAGTACACCAGTTCATGAGCCAACAGATCATACGGTTTTATGTGAATTGGATAATCGCCTAGCTCCAACTGCTCGCAGGCCTAATGGTACCTAAAGTCAGCACTACGCCCATGCGGTCTTGGACTTAGCGATTATCATCCAGCTCGGGGCCTTAACCTTTCTCCAGTAGACTTCAGATTACTGCATAGGCCCCGAAGATGGCGTCTGGCTTCGGTATGAAGGTGTTGTCCACCTCCATGACAACCATGTCGCGTATCAAATTTCTGGGTCATCCAGAGCGACTCTTTTATTGACACGTAACGGCGACTGAAACAGAAAGAGCAGAATTATTTATGGTGATTAAAATTTACACACACACACACTCTGATGAACTAACACACCCCTTGATATTCGCAGCCACCAATCCGCTCTCTGGTCATGGGGTCCACCTCATGCGTACCGGGCATCACTAGGATATCAGCCACTGTTTAAAAATCTACTGAGCTCAGGAGACGGCACTGTTAATTGGTTGAGAAATCACTCACTTGTTCCTCTCTAGTTCCTCCAGTCCACCTGCTCACAGCTCTCCCGCTCTCCAACTCCAGGTGAACTGAAGGAACTAGAGAAGAACAACTGAGCGATTTCTCTACCAACAAACAATGGTACCAGAGCGTGGCTCCAAGAAAACATCGGTTTGAGGACTATTGTAAATTGATATTAAGCCTGGCAGGGGCAGTTTGATTTGGCGTGTGTAAAAACATCGCCGAACCGCGTAGTTGATTTTTTTCAAGAAAAGTAAGAGAAAATGTGAGCTAAGGCCAAAGGAAGCCGGGATTAGACCAATCTAGGATTATATTTGAACATTTTATCATATTTGCAACACAACTGAATGAACTTTGATTACTATAATTTGTTTGGAGTGCAAGGTATGCTTCCGGACTGCAACTACCAGATTTTAAAAAGAAAACCTATGAAAGGTAGAGACAGAAATAATGGGCTTGGAGAGAAATTTCTGAACTCCCTAAAAGTAAGCAAGGAATAGCTATTGCTTCATCTCTGCCTGAAGAAGATGATATTAGTATCACAGAACAGGTCTTTGAGGCGTTATCACTGGGGTATTTGAAAGAAGGTGGCTTTAATTTATCTGTATAGGAAGTTAAGAAAAGATGACTTACCTGATACTCTAAAAATGTTTGAAGGTTTTGAAGGTTATGAAAGAATGTATGGAGAGTACATTGCTGACTATATATCAAACCCTGACAACAGGTACAACAAATTTATGAAGTTGAATATGAATTTACCTCCTGCTATATTGGCTTTGAAGTTATCGAAAAGAGCTAAGATTAGCAAGGCAGAGCGGATGAACTACAAGCATGACCAAGCTAAGAAACTTTTTTTTTAATTTAAAGGCCAACAAGGGGAGGAGCTGAAACTGGAAATTCAGCCACAGCCATTAAGACAGAACCTGCATTTTTATTTTATTGAAAATGAAGAAGCACTTCTTGCTGCCGGATTTATTAGAGCCCCCAAAGTGTTACAAGGAGGAGAGGCCTTGGTCCTACAGTTAATAAACCAGAAAAAGAATATGGCTGGAACAGAGGTGCTAGTTTCTATAGCAAAGGTTCTGGTTTTCGATATTTTAACAAACACAGAGAGGAAGAGCACAGCCTCCTTTAAACCCAACCGGGATAGATGGAAAGACATTGTGCAAAGCTTGTAGATCATACATTCATATAATAACTGATTGCCCAGACAGCCGGGAAAACATGTCTATGATTAATATTGTGCAGTAAGAAAAGGATATATCTAAAGAAGCACAGAAAAGGTTCTGTTATTCAATATTTACAATAAATATGACATGAGACAGCTGGGATTAGAAGCTAGAAACTGTGCAGTGTTAGATAGTGCATTTTTGAGCACAAAGTGTTGCAAAAAGGGGCTTGAGAACTACTTAGACCCTTTTGGATATGTTGACAGAATGAGAATTCAGAGAAAAGCAGGAGATAAAATTTCAGGTTTGGAGGTGGAGAAAATATTGATCTATTGGTTGTTACCGTATACCTGCTGAGCTTGCAGGTAAAATGTTACTGTGGCCCTAGATGTGGTGGATTCTGACATCCCTCTTCTGTTATCGAAGGAAGCAATGGAAACAGCAAGAGTAAAGTTAGATTTGGAGTATGATACGGCAGAAATCTTTGGAGTCAAAGTTATACTGAACCACACTGAGTCTGGCCATTATTGTGTTCCAATTGACAAGAGGGAATCGACAGATGTGGACTCAGTATGTGCCGTCAGGTTACATGAACTGAAGGAAATGGATAGGTATAGATCAATTCTTAAACTTCACCGTCAGTTTAGTCATCCCCCTGAAACCAAACTGAATACTCTTGTGCAAGATGCTGGAGTGTAGAGAGAAGATTTACAACCCAGCCTTAGCAGCGTTTATGATAAATGTGAGCTCTGCAAAGCTTACATGAAAACCCCGGCTAGGCCTGCAATGGCATTTCCAATGGCTTCTAAGTTCAATGAGAATGTGTCTATGGATTTTAAGATGGGCAAGACAAATGGATCTTGCATTTGATTGACATGTGGTCCCTTTCTCTGTGTCTGGGATCATAAAGAGGAAGAAACCATGTGACGTGATTAACAAAATTATGACTTGCTAGGTTGGGGCTGCTTCTGGAGTGATGGAGGGCATACCGTCTGACGATGGAGAACAGTTCAGTTCATAAGAGATGCGTGAAGTATGTAATGTCCCTAATGTTGTTGTTTGTACCACTGCAGCTGAATGTCCCTTCCAAAATGGTTTGTGTAAGAGAAATCACGCTGTTATTGATATGATGTTGTTAACAAGGGACCCATGGGTCAAGGCACTCAGCTGTTATATATGATAAAAAATATGATTTGGGAAAGAGGCACATGCTTGTTTTGTGTGGTAATAAATATAAGCTTTATTATGAGTTGTTGGTGTTTAGCTTATGTATGATTTTGATAGTATCTTTGGAGACAGGGAAGAGGATTGATTTCATTTATTTTATTAACAAATAGAGTGCTATTGTCACACAGATTTTGACTTGGCCATAAAACTTATAAGCAGCACATATTATAAAAGAGTTTAACTATTTATTAAAATTTAATAACAGATATTGTGCCAATATAATTTTTATTTAAAAAATAATAATAAGAAAATCATATGATTTTTAAAATAAAATACAGTGTAACCCCACAATTACGACCACCCTTGGGACTGAGCAAAGTGGTCGTAATTTGGGGGTGGTCGTATTTGTGAAACTCTTACCGTGGTCGCATATAACACGCTGATATTTAATGGGTATCAGAGTTTATCTATTGCATATCTTTAATGTGAATTTTAACAAAATATTTTACCTAGCGAAGGACCCTTATTATGATTGGTTTATTGTGTGTGTAGCCTAACATATTTATTCATGATAAAAATTAATATACATGTACACATACGTAGTGACTGATAATTAACAAAAAATAACACAAAGGAAATACGATTACAACCTACTGAATGCATATTGAACATAATACGTGGCTGTCATATATTTAGCCTTCCGCTTGAGTATATATTGCGTACACTTGAGTTTTCCCGACGATAAACAGCTGAGCCATTTGGTGTTGACTGCGCGTGGTGTTGCCACTTTGATTAACGCCAGTTAATCCTTCAAGGATAGCTCTTTTAGAGGCATGGTTGCCTAAAAGCAAGCAATTTAAATGCAAACTTAACAGTAGAGAAATAAACTAACAACGATCTATCAGAAAAGGCAAGTAAATGTGAGGGATTCCCCCCCCCCCCCCCATGCAAGCTTTATTTATACATTTTACTGACTGCTCAATACTCAGTGTCAGTAAGATATGAACACATTAAGAATTAAATAGGTCGTTAATTTTACCAATGAGGATCGAACAATATGTGATTAGTTTAAATATTAAGCCCACAACCCCACACTTAGGGTAGCTGTAATACAGGTGATCACTGAAGGGCAATTAGCATCTCAACCAAGGTCAGACCGGCTCATTAAGTAATCAGGCCGATGGTTACCCTTTTTGATCTATAACCTACACCTCAACGAGTCTCAGTGAAGACACCGAGTCGGGAAGATATGCGGAACCAGATTAACACTCAGGTTAAGAAACCTTGTTACCCGCTTTGATCTTTCGTTAAGGCGCCTGTGACAAGAAGCAGCCATTGACTCGTGACAAATGTTGTTTCAGTACTTCTCGGCGGTGGTCACATTAGCGGGGTCGCATCAGCGCTGGGGCCAGGAAATCTGGTCGTTATTCTGAATTCAGGGGTGGTCGTAATTTTGAGTCATTTTTAAACATAAATAAACTAAAAACAATTTGAGACCAAGCAAAATGGTCGTAATTGTGGGGTGGTCGCAATTGTGTGGTGGTCGCAAGGCGGGGTTCCACTGTATAACTGAAATGATTATTGAAATAATATTATAGAATATATTCATGAATGCATTCATGAATACATTTTGAAAGTATCTGCACTGGTATTCAAATACTTTCATTTTTACCTGAATTCCCATTCTTATGCAATAAAATTTTTTTAATGCAGTACATATTCATATTCGTATTCAAATACATTTGCAAAGCATTCGCACCATGTCTAGTATTTATTCAGTTTTAGCCAAACAAAGATGTTGAGAATCCAGAATATACAAAATTCACAAATTTAAATAATGATCATAAGTATCTAGTTTTATGGCTTTTATTTATATTTAAAAAAATAAATGTAATATATTCACTTTGGATTACTTTCACATCAATCTACACACTAGACACAGTAGGAATCTAGATTAATATTATCAACTGCATCTTTGTCTATCATTAATTTCCCTAATGATTAGTAATGAATAATATGATTTATTTTTTTATCATTAAAGTTTCACTGAAAAATACCATAGGTGACTGCATGGTGTTATTTGGAATAACATTGACATTGACATTCTATCCATCCATATAAAATTCTTACATCATCAGTAACTGCAAGTTAATTTTCTGTTACTCATCAACTAACAAATTCCTTTTCTATTAATTTTTCTTTACTTTGTTATAAAAAACCAATACAAAATTATTAATTTATTGTTTATTGTTATATTGTTTTTTAAAACAACTACTAGATGAGTTGGGTTGGACACCTGGATCAACTGTGGCTGGGCATTAGCTGCCTGGCTGCCCCAGTGAATGCTTCGCTCAAGCATGCATAATCTGATGAAAGGTCAACAAGGTCAACATACAGGTGACTGAAGAGGGGCTGCATTAAGCCTTAGTCTGACATGGTCTCATATAAACATTAATAAAAGCTACAATATTTGGCCAATTTCTTTCAGCTTTCTAAACTACAAAAATGAAATCCTTATGTGTGCATTATATGAAAATTATATCAACAGTGATCTCAGGAAACAAACGTGCCATGGTCAAAATTGGACAAAATTTAAGATACTAATTTTATATTTATACTAATAACTTATAAGATTTGAAAAATTCAGAACTAATTTTTGGTATTCAATTGAATCTTGATTAAATAATATTACATCCCTGACAAAAAATCTCTAGCTTCAGCAATCCTCTTGTTAAGGGAGTAAATATATTTCTTGATTTTTAAAAAAATGCATTATGTTTGGGCCCATAACTTAAAACAGTTACGCAATACTGACATCATTTCTGGCATGTGCATAGCGAATGTATAGAAAAATATGTATATTATATATGATCAAAGTCAGATCAGTGGTTTTGATATTAGGCAGTCTTACAGTGAAACAATGGGTTTTTAATGGAAAAATGAAGTTTTTCATTAATATTTCGAAGGAATTAAGTCCTAGTGATAAAATTCTTGGCATGGTAGGGATTTTGGAGACATCTAACTGTATGCCTAATTTAAGGAACTTAGAGCTGAAGCTTGGGAACTGAGCTCTAGCAAACTGCATAACACTAGCTTGATGTAAATTTGATGTGACATGGTGCTTAAAAACTTGAATAAAATCTGCAGTTTTTGATCAACTGGTTTCAAATTTTTGGTGTTAAAAGACAAAATGCTAACAAAAACATGCTGTGAAAATTAAATCCAGAGTACTTACAGGAAAAAAACGTGCCATGGTAAAACTTGGGCAAAATTTAAGGTACCTATTTTATATTTTTGCCAATATTTAGAAAAATTTAACAGATTTTGATCTAATTTTTGGTATACAATTAAATTTTGATCAATTAAAGTTGTATTACTGAAAGAAAAGTCCCTACCTTTAACACTTTTGGTCTTAAGTGACCAAATATCTTCCTGATTTTTTTACAAAGTCCATTATGTTTGGGCCCATAACTTTTTTAAATTATATAATACTGACTTAATATCTGGCATGTACATAGGAACTATATAGAGGAATATTTATGGTAAATATGAAGAAAACCAGATGAGTGGTTTTGATATTATGCAGTCCTGAAGTGTGAAAATAGATTTCTAATAAAAAATTGAGGTTTTTCCTTAATATCCCGAAGGAACGAAGTCCTATAGACCAAACTTTTGGCATGGTAGGAGATTTTTGGGACAAATAACTGTATGGCAAATTTCAGATTCGTAGGTCCAATGGTGTCGAAACGTGCCAGTCTTACGGAAGGACATCCGGACGGACGTACGACGGACAATGGACCACGACTATAGCTCAGATGACTTATAGTCAGCTGAGCTAAAAATGGAAGAGCAGTTTCAAGAGACAGACATTGATGTGCCTTTGTGCAGGGCAAACATGGCGAAAATAATCTTCTGATGTGGAATGGTCTCAGTAGCTACAAACTTATTTGCCTACCATCATGGCTGACCAACTACCAGCGCTTGCAGGTGTTGCTACCAGTGAGACTTTAGCAGACCTTGCTGAGATCTTGAAACAGATGAGGGCATCAGAAGGGCCCTCAGATGTAAAATTAAAGCATCTGAACAATACTTTGAAAATGGAGCTCTTATTTATTATAAACGTGAGGGCATGAACACGCAAGGTGGTTTTTCAAAATGGAAGTGTGGTGTTTTTGCGTCATTGCAGGATTCTGTCAGGGTTTCACCAAACAGACTACTAAAACAAATTCTTTCAATGACACTTCATGTGATGTCTTATCAGATTTTTAAAAACATTGAACAACAGAACGGACACAGTTGATCCTACTTGAGGAGGATACTGGTAATAATGAAAAGATGGAACAGGCAGCCTCAGGTACAGGGCTTCAGATTTAGGGCCTCAGTCTCAGACAACTGAAGTTGCCAAGCGAGCTTTGTTAAAGAAAGCTAAAAGAATTCAGTAAAACATCTCTGGCATACGTGTATGGGTACATGCCACTGTTTTAGGAAAAGCTTGGAAAGCCACAGGATAATACAGCAATTGGTGTGATGTGAAAGACTTGAATGGTGATGAGAGAAGGAAAGATTTGGACAGTGTGGTTGAATGGAGGCGGAGAGAAATGAAAGTGAGGTGAATATTGTAAGTTCTAAAGCATAGGAATTTTGAGGAAGACTGCATTGAAGCTAAAAGGACTGAACTCAACAAGCTAAAGAATTTGATGTGTATGAAGAAGTTGATGATTTGACCAATTCCGTATATCCACAAGTATATCTTTGGTTTATGGAAGAAAGGAACAGATACACGTGCTATGCTGGTAGCTAGAGGGTTTGAAGATGAAAGAGGTCTGGGGAAGTACTCACCGACTGTTAGCAAAAGCGCTTTGAAAACCATTCTTGCTGTGGCTGCCAGTGGAAACTGGTCTGTCAAAACCAGATACAAAATTAGCTTTCTTGCAAGACAAACATATGAATGGAGAAGTGTATCTTTCTCCACCAAAAGAGGCAGATTTTGGTGAGGGGGAAATATGGAAACATTTAAAAAGTCTTTATGGCTTGAATAATGCAGCCAGGCAGTTTAATCGCAGTTTGTTAGATACTTTGACAAGTCTAGGGTATCAGCAGTTACCACTGGATCCTTCTTTGTTATACATGAGGAGAGGTAAGCAGCTAGCAGGACTTATAGCTAGTCATAGAGATGATTTCTTGCATACAGGCCCCTAGGGGAGGAATTTCTTGCTGAGAAATTGAAAGCTAGTGATTTCAGATATGTGGGCTTTCAAATTAAACAGAGTGAGGCAGGAATGTCAGTAGGTCAAACAAATTATGTGGCAATATTGGAAAATGCAGTTGTCAGTCCAAATAAAGCAGAAAACATTATAATCTTAGTAAAAGAAAAAAGAACAGAATTATTATAGTAAGTTGGAAGACTGAACTTGGCCGTGCGAGGCACCAGGCCAGATATTGCTTTTGAGTTGATGGAATCTAGCACTAAACTGAAGCAAGGAAAAATATGACTTGATTACGGCAGTAAAGAAGATCAGAAAATTAAAGGTAAAGCCTGTCAAGATATTCTCAACTGCTCTGAAATGGAAACAAGATTGGAGATCGATTACATATAGTATAGTTTATACAGTGCATAAACAGGTCAGGTAATATTAATTTGGAACATCAAATCATTAAGTGTAGTCAGAGAGACAGAGTTGATAATATTTGGTAAAGTTATATATTGTTGTTGTCACCCGGATTGTTTACATCAGTGCCGAGGAGGCTGGTGGATTTTTCAATAGTATTTTGTTTATTATTTATCCAAATGGACTTACTGTACCATGATTTATGATAATTAGAAGACAGAAGGTTCTGGAGGCTTCAGGCAATGTGTAATTTCAGAAAATCCTTTAGGTGGCAGTCATGACGTGAAAAAAACTGATCTTTCTAGAGACTTCTCAAAGTTTCGGCTACCGACATACAAATAGGTGGTGTCAAGGCCGGTTAGTCAGTGACTGAATTTGCAAGCTACCGTCAACTGGTGATAGGTCGTGTTATATAAACGGCAGATTTGGTGTACACCGAGCGAGGTGTTGTTATAAGATACCACCAACATTTATTAGTCCTGGATACGGTAGTTACAGCAGAGCAGGGCATCAGAATATTACGGGACTTGTAATTTGTTGAAGACGTTGTTATTGTGAGATTGGAGCCGGTCAACGACGGCGGTGGCCAATTGTTGGATGTCACCAGTATAAACTTGTGTTTTTCAATTCAGACGAGTGATATTTTGGATTTTTCAGCGTGAAAAAACTCGGTAACGAACATATGTCCTTTGCATGTGTGTGGTTTGTTTATTATTTTATGAAATTCCATTTGACATACTTGGGGCAGGTAGCACATTTGTGTCACTCTCACTTTACTAGAAGGCTTGGAATACTCATATTTTCTGTGTGGACTCTTTGGGAAATTCTGAATGTACCCCCATATATCATTGCTGTTTTTGTAGATAACAGAAGCGTGATAGAAACCTTGCTGACTACAACAATTGTTGATGATAAGAGATTGCGCTTGGATACTGCAGCTGTAAAGCAAGGCTTAGACAATGAACAGGTTGCAGCAGCCAAATGATGTTCTGAAGAGGAACAATTGGCCAATTGTATGAAACAGAGAGCTGCCTCTGGTTACTAACTTCTGTCAGTGTTGATTCATCATATAATTTATTAGTTCTGTTATTTTCAATTATTTGAATTTTGTTTGTTTCAGTAACAAAAGGAGAAAGAAAGAAAATAAAGAATGGAAGAAGCACCTTTACAAAGTAAATGATTAAACAGAGAAGTGAAAAGAAAAAGGACAATATTAATATTGCAAGTAAAGGTTCAAGAATGTGGGAGTTGTAACCTGGGACATGGAGCCAACTAGTGACAAGAGGAAGGCAGGAGTTGGAGAGTGGGAGAGCTGTAAGGTGGACTGAGGGAACTAGAGAGGAACAATCGAGTGATCTCTCTACAAATCTACAGGCACTGTACAAACTGCAACATAATGAAAAACCTATTGTCATGGCAACGTTTCCTGCGACACATACTGTCTGTGCCATCTTCCTCCCCAAGCACAACACACAGCACAGTTCAGCTCAGCCAGCCAGGATACCATGGCCACCATTTGCCCTCTTTGTCCTGTGCGTTCCAGGACAATTATGCCCGTCCCGTTTTCCTATTGTCCTCTTTATCTCATTTATATTTTAATGAGCTGTGTGGCCTACGACCAGCGGGAGAGTCCATCCTCCCGAATCAGAAGCAAGCATTCAACCATGTGACCTCCATTCCCCCACTCAAGAGAAATAATATACACTACACTATTCCTGTTACTCTTACAACTGATAATGGACCACACTTTGTGTCTCAAAAGTTCAAGGAGTCTTTTGGTGGTCTGGGCATAGAACATAGACTCGTGACACCTGAATGGCCCAAGAGAACCTGAGGTCAAGACTGTGAACACAGTGATCACAGTAAACATAAGTTACATCAGGCATAAGTAAAAACATAAGCAAGGTACTTGTTCAGTTCAATCGCATTAATCTATGGACTCATTTAGTTACACAACACAAAAACTATTGGACTTCTTCATTTCAATATGACGCACTGTAGACCTGTTTAATTGTACAACAACATGCACCTTGTGGACGCTTTATTTCATGATATTTCATAATGTGCATAATGTGCTCCCACAGTCAATGGACTGTTATTCTTATAGTCCTCACATAATTGCATGAATGGTGAGATTAGTTCAATGTCCATACCTGCATGTCTAGATAAGAACAATATGAAATCTAAAAACGAGGCCTACAGGCAACGAGTGCAATGGGATATATGTCAGGTATCATCCTTCAATGATAACAAAATTGACCATTTTTTTACAAGGGCACTGCAACCATGCATAATATCCCTTAGCAAAATGAAAAGTTTGCCGCTGCTTTGCTGCAACCGTGCTGCAAAGCAGCAGAAACCAAAATAGGCTGCAAGAAGAGTGTGCAGGAAGGCTGCGGCTAGTTGCATGCTTCCCTCTGCCTGGCAAAGGCTGCAGGAAAGTGTGCAGCAAATCTGAATTGTGTGCTGGAAGGTTGCGGTAGGGTTGCGGCTAGCCGCAGTCCTATAGAGTATTTTAATACTGTGTGCAGGAAGGCTGAGGGAGGGTTGCGGCTAGCCGCAGCCTCATAGAGTTAACTGGATGCTGAGCGCAGGAAGGCTGCAGGAGGGTTGCGGCTAGCCGCAGTCTTTTACAGTTTTATTTGCTCTACTATTTCCTGTCTTACCCTGCTGTGATTGGCTAAACTGATTTTGGAGGGAAAGGCAGCCATTTTTGCAAAATTAGTAAAAGACAGTGCTTTGTTAGCTCTTCTAAAAATATGAAGATCTGTGCCAAATAGCTCAAGTAAGAGTAACATTCAACAGATCCAGCATGTTCAGAGGACTCATTGGATTAATTAGAACATACAATTAGTTGATGGGAGGAACAAAGAGAGGGTGTTATGTTACTACCACCAGTAAGTTTGAACTACATATTTGTACCCTAAGGGATGCCGCAGCAAGCATTGATAAAGGGCTGCCCAGCACTGATAAGATTGATTTTTCCTCAAGTAATTTTATTCACAGAAAGTGTAGCATTAAATTTTATTTTGTGGAAAAGTAAAAACTAAGTCTAAGATTAATGGTGGGATTGAAAGATGTTTTCAAGCTGGAAGGCAGATATATCAAAGGCAGCATGAAAACAATCTGTGGTTAACGTGTATATCATGCATTTATTGAACTCCAATGCATTTTGATTTTGATTGATTTGAATATGAAACAGTAACTTTAAATAAGGTTTTGTTTTCATCTTCACACAAACTTTAAAATTCTCAGGCTAAGCTTCATTTAAAGTTGATTTGCTAAATTCTGTTTGACTTATGTCTATAGATGTCACCCTAAGTAAACGGGAAATTCTAACAATATTGAAGTAACCCAATGTCACTTTGTGGTTCATGTTTCCAGTCCTTGGCCTGACAATATACTCACCCAGAACTTTTATTCAGCTATGTAGCTACACAACTTCATGCAGGATTCGTGTGACTGCATGTGTAGTGTGTACTCTGATTCATATTCATCAAGGTGTAATTCCTAACAAAGCTTGATTAAGTTTGTTTTATATTTAAAAGCCATTATGGATTAAGGTTCAATTGTATGTGCAAATTAAATGGAGTTTCATGAGAGCTTGTTCTGTTGAGTACCTGCATTTATATTTGGAGCAGAGACAGTCACTGACTAATGACATGGCATGTCTGCTTGTACACAATAACTGAGCCCACGTGCTATTGTTTATACATATCATGGCTGCTATCTAATTGGCCCCTGCTGCGGGAAAGTGTGCGAGAAGGCTGCGGGAAAGTGTGCGAGAAGCTGCAGAAAGTGTGCAAGGCTGCAGGAAGTGTGCGAGAAGGCTGCGGGAAAGTGTGCGAGAAGGCTGCAGGAAAGTGTGCGAGGCTGCGGGAAGTGTGCGAGAAGGCTGCGGGAAAGTGTGCGAGAAAGCTGCAGGAAAAGGGCTGCGGGAACATTGGTTGCAGCAAGCCTGCAGCAAGGTTGCCGCAAACTAATTTGCATGGCAAATTGTGACATTGCTGCAAGGTTGCTGCAAAGCTGCGGGAAAGTGTGCGAGAAGCTGCAGAAAGTGTGCAAGGCTGCAGGAAGTGTGCGAGAAGGCTGCGGGAAAGTGTGCAAGAAGGCTGCGGGAAAGTGTGCGAGAAGGCTGCGGGAAAGTGTGCGAGAAGCTGCAGGAAGTGCAAGGCTGCAGGAAGTGTGAGAGAAGGCTGCGGGAAAGTGTGCGAGAAGGCTGCAGGAAAAGGGCTGCGGGAACATTGGTTGCAGCAAGCCTGCAGCAAGGTTGCCGCAAACTAATTTGCATGGCAAATTGTGAACTTGCTGCAAGGTTGCTGCAAAGCTGCAGCAAGTTTGCAGCAACAGTGCGCGGCAAGCTTGTTTTTTGCTAAGGGATGCCTGTCATGTATCTGGTGACCCAAGACTTAATTATATATGCGTGAATATTGACGAGAATGTTATTCAGGTGAGAACGTCTATCGGTTAATATGTATAACAAGTTTTTATGAAAATCCTTAGGAGTGACATCAAAGTGCGATGACCTCTGACCTCATTAAATATGCATGAATTTTGATGAGAATATTCAGGTGAGAAACTCTTTTAATAAATATGTATGAGTTTAATGAAAATCAGTAGGGTTTTTGTTAAGTTTCCATGGTGCCTCCAAAATGTGTTGACCTCTGACCTCATTAAATATGCGTGGAATTAGCTGGAAATCGAACTTAGGCGGGATATTTTAGTGATTAACACTTCTGATGAGTTTTATTAGAATCCTTCAAATTCTGTGTAAGTTATCACAGTGACACCACAAAATGACTGTAGAAAGCAGCCTGGTAACCTCTGACCTCATTAAATATGTATGAAATCTGCTGAGAATTTCATTAAGGTGAGAAACTCTATTTGTTAAAATGTATGTATTATGAGTTTCATGAAAATCCATAGGATTTTTGTTAAGAAAATGGTGGTGACACCAGCCTTATGTAGAAGAAAGCCATGAAGATGCATGGACATGCCAACATTTTCAGGCTGATACATTAAACTTCTCAGTCAGGTGCACTCAGATGACCAAGCTTAACTGAGGAAGACGGTAGCCCCTAAGTGAACCATGCGGCTACTGCACTGACTGAAACTTGGCCTGTCTCCAGCTCTTGAACAGGTGGCACTCTGCCAAGCTATTTTTAGATCCGGACAAAATCTTGGCATATTGCCAAACCTGTTTATCCATCCTGAAATACATTAGTTACAATATTTTATTCAAGCTGACATATTCAAAAGTTGTTTTGATTAAAATGTATAGAATAATAAGAGATGCCTATTTAAACAAAATCATAATACATATATTTTATTCATGGATTTATCTTACACATAAGCTGGATATGTACACCAGTTATCTATGTTGCCTGTACAGATCTCTTTGTATACCCACAGAGCTCAGACTGTTCATACAACAACTCTGCTAGCTTTGTTTCGAAAGTATCTCACAGTCATTTCATTGTTAAAAGTCCAATAATTCACCAAAAAATCATTAAGAAACTTGAACAGAGCTACCTCTTAGAGTCATTTCAATGCAATGTTACAGAATTTGAAACAACAGTTTTGCAGAAAAAGACTGTTGCAGCCCTCAGTTTGATATAGGCTTTTATAACCAATAAGTTAAACCAAACTGGAGTTATCATCTGGAAACCAGATGTGGACAGATAGCTTGACATTTCACCCTGTGGCCCCAAATTCATATATGTTCATCCCCTAATGGCAGGTCATCTATATGCATAAGATGGAAGGTTTGAATGAAAAGCTTGAAAAATGCAGCCATAATCTTTTTAAATAAGTGGGTCCTGTGATCTTGACCTTTGACCTCATGACCAAGAAGCATACATGTTCTTGCTTTAGTAGTGGCCCATACATAAGTAAAGTTTGATATGGACATCAATCCAAACTGGAGTTATCATATGGAAACAAATTTGTGTGGATAAATAGAAGGACAGACAGGCAGACAGACTGACAAACAGATGGACTGACAGGATTATTACTGTAGGACATCCACGTATGACCAATGAACACACCAGGTGTTGGGACACTGGATGAAACCACAGCAGATAAACTTACAAGATCGCTGTCATTTCATATTTAAACTAGATGTGTCGGAACGACACGAATGCCCCCGCCTTGGGCAAATTAGAAACATTTGTTAAATTTTGTAAATTTTTTTAAGTTCAGGAGGTGTCATATGGTCAAAAGTTGGTCAACGAGGGCAAAATGCAAACACGATCTATAAAGGGTCATTATCAAGCAACACATCTAAAATCAGGCCAGTATCTGCAGGTATTGTGAAAAAAAGTCCATACATGTGCATTTTTCATAAAAATTTCTGTCTTTCATGAAATTTTCTATGTTCAGGATCTGTCATATGGTCAAATATAGGTCAACTGGGACGAAACACAAACTTGATCTGTAAGTGGTCATTATGCACCCACAGACCAAACATTAGGCCAGTATCTGTAAGCACTGCATTGCGAAACTAGGATATGAGCAAAAGCTGATAATCAGTTATAAATTTAAATTGGAGAGGTATGTACCATGTTTCATAACAATCCACCATATGGTTCCTGAGATATAAGCTTTTTGAGTGTTTTTGTAAAATCAGCTCTAAAATGTAGAAAAATGGGTCAAGGTCACCCATCTTCGAACTTGACCAAGATTTTATCGATATACATATTCACTGATGAAATAAAATTGCAACGGTGAATCCTTTTAGAGATATATATATCCCACTCACAAGGTAAAAGTTAACAGACGCAGGATGGACAGACTCCAGACGGGCAGACAGACGGACGGACAGATGGACATCTTGGGTGACGACAATCGCCCATCAGCCTATGAGCTGAGGGCTAAAACGGCTGTACATGTACATTTGTCATGAAAATTTATATTTTTCTTGAAATTTTCTATGTTTAGGAGCCGTAAAAAAATCAAAAGTAGGTCAACCGGGAGGAAACGCAAACTCAATCTGTAACTGGTCTATATCTGCCCACATACCAAAAATCAGGCCAATATCTGCAGGCATTGCGAAAAAAAGTCCGTACATGTGTATTTGTCATGAAAATTTCTATTTCACTTTGTGGCGGGGGCATAAAAATAGAGAAATATTCCTAAAAATAAGAATATTACGATGGAATCAAAAGTTTTCGGGGTGACATAACTAGTCATGGTTATTTTTCAAGGCAAGATTCATGACAATGCATGCATTAATTATCAAGCTACTAGATGTTTTGTATCAAATTTTAAACTGTTCAGGGGGGGTACTTACAAGCCCCATTGCTTGGAGGATATAGGTCACAATGACTTTATTTCAGGTTTCCAAAGAGATTTTTTATTGACCTCCTTGGATGTCTAGTAAGAGTTTCCCAGGCTCAGCAGAATCAAGTTTCCGGACGGACAAAGCACCATACCTATTATACCTCAGTTGACTTACAGTCAGTAGAGCTAAAACAGTGGAAGATCCAGGTGTTGCCAAAAAAATCATTTTCAATTATGAATCAAGTGACCAATATTTGCATAAAACTTGGTGATGCTGGCTCTTGTCAGTTCTGAAATTGTTATGTTAGTATGCTTACTATAGACCATTCAATCTAACTTGGCACACGGGTGAAGTCACCCTGCCTTAGACAGATCATACAGCACTTTTTTATGGGTGCACAAAACATAGTTCTATTAAAAATCTGACATTCCATGACTATTTTAACCTATAAGCCTGTAAAAATGAATTACTTTGGTTCTTAAAGATGAATAATTGTCATAAATTTATTCTGAGTGAAATCTAAAAACTTATCTATAAAGACATGCACTTTTTACTTGAGGGACCATCTCTGCTGTGATGTAACGACAATTATTCTGTCCACTATGAACAAATTACCTAAGAAATATATATGATCACATATGAATGAGTGTGATGGAGAGATATGTGATTTTTTTCTTTCCTTATTATATATGTTGTCTCTGCAAATTTGTACTGCTTGTATTTTACTGCAATGTGACCAAGCTGGCTCAAACTTAATATACTAACATGCATGCACATCAAGCACAGTTCCTCTTGCGTGACTGGTTATAAACTTCAATTGAAATATTTCCTTTTAAACTCTTTGAGTTTATTGTTGTCTGGTGTGATGCGGCGAGGGCTTGACTTAAATTGGTTATTCTTGATATTTTGCAAGCAAAAGTATAGGTAAATACACAGATCTACTTATCAGAACTGAGCTATCATTCAAGTACCACATATCAGAAAAGACCCAACTTGTACGTAACCTGATATTTCATGATCTGCTGTTCAGACCTGTGTGCCTGCAGACCTAGACGGTCTACTTATTCTGGGACCATCTGAAGAACTTATTATAATAACTGTATGTTATTAAGTTTTTCACTTCAAGTGAATGAATTTTGTGATGGTCCTCATTCCTGTAGTGGACATCAGTGACTCGGGGTACAGGCTGGTTTACCCTTGTCCAGGCCTGAGACAAGGTCATTTATCATATGGATATGTCACAAAAATATATAAATAACATATAGAAATGACACATAATTTCAGCTGAAAACTGTAGATTATGTTCTGCTTTGAAACATATGTAAAATATGAATAAGATATTTGGACAAATATGTATTTGAAAATAAAAATGGACTAAGTTTTGGCCTTGAGTGAAAACATTTGACCAGTGGTGATGTGTGTCAGCCATAGAGGTCATTAAGCTCCCCCCTGGGGTTAACAGATCTGATAGCAGGACCCCATCATACATGGATGAAATCATATCGCCAGGCCAAGTTAGCCTGAATAGACTATAGGCAAGATGACTTAGTTCAAAACTCCTCAGACCCAAATCATTTGAACAAACTTGAATGAGCTCATTTCTATGATCATTTTTGAAAAGTACTGGACAATTTGGCAGGACAGTTTCAGAGTGGAAGATTTTTAATTTTTTTTTTTTTTTTAGCTTTTTCCATAAAATATCTAAGTCAATGCAGATGGCCAAAAAATAACCTCAATCTGGTGGAGTTTTTTATGAAGACTGATTTTTTACATAAAACTGAGTGATGCTAGCCTCTGCAATTTTTTAGATAGTATGGGTTCACAGACGGACAATGGACGACTCCACACCATTGCATAAGCAAGCAGGTTTGCAAATAACAATTCAGTTGAGCTAAAAATATATGTTAACATGGGACCCATGGATCACTGTGTTCAGCTGAAGTTGACCTTGAAGTTAAAGTCTAAAAAAATATCAAATGGAGGTAATGTCTGACAGGAAAAAGTTATACAGGCCATGTCTGGTTGTTATGATTGGTTTGTATTGAAGAGTGAGAAACTGTTGTAAATAATATTTTGTGAACTGACCATTTGTTTCTTAATGTTGAAACTGAAGCATATGAGCAGTTTGTGAACATAAGATCTCTACTGTTACCATGATTATTGGTTGGCTTTTTGATAAATTGATGACAGTTCACGAGGCAAGGGAGCATTCGGCAGCAGCAGGAACTTACTGAACAAATGTTTGCATTTTTTAATTACATCCATTTTTTTCATGTTTATAATTTTTATACATTTCCTATATAATTCATATATATATATATATATATATATATATATATATATATATATATATATATTACGCTCTTTACACAGCGCTTTACCTATAGGGCTACTACCTATATCGTAAAGAGCTGTTTGTTATGACCTCGTATTCTAAATTGCTACACCAGAGGGGAGCACTGTATTTTTGTCCAATCAGATGAGACCTTGTGCTGGAAGACAAAGCCAAGCGAGGAATACATGGAGCCAATCATGTTCATTTTGTTTTGAGTGACAGCTCATCGCCCGCGTAACCGTCTGAACAGGCCACATGCTCAGAGAGAATTGCCCCTGACGTTGCTCGCTTAGGGCCTTGGGCACATAGGATGCTCGGCCGGTGAGCTGTAATTCAAACGAAACGTAACAACAGAGGCTGCGTGCACACCTCACTGGCTGGTTTCAGTTCTGCAGACAACAGATACATGGCTACGCTAACACAGTCATAATGTCATAATCGAATCGGTCGATGATGCGGGAATGCAGAGGGAGCAATTTAAATTCGACCAGAAACTCATCAAGCAGCGCTTGAAGCGCAGCAATGGGCGGAGCCAGGATGCCTGTCAAGTGTTTGTTTATTGCCATCTGATTGGCTGCTTGTCACATCATACGCACGTTTATTTCAGCTGACAACAAACCGCCATCTGGTCTCTAAATATATCATAAACGGTCAAAGCTGGCAGCGTGAAAATCAGTTGCTTCTTTAGAAGTGCAAGATTTCCGCTGCCTCGGGAGCGTAATATATATATATATATATATATATATATATATATATATATATATATATATATATATATATATATATATATATATAATTCTAAATTACATCATCATATATCTCAATCTTGTTAGATAACATCACATAATGCATACAAATGTATTGTTTTTTTATCCAAAAAATATATCTTTTTAATTGCAAAACAATAAATATATGGAAATAACACTTGATTCAGAATTCAGAATTTTAACTTGTGCCTTTATCCATAATTTGGTTCATATATTATCAATTTATGCATGTACTGAGGGGATAATTATACATGTATTTCAATTTGCTACAATTTTTATAAAGAAAATAGATTTCAATAAAAATGTTATATCACCACACCTGGCATCTTCTGGATTACTCCTTGAATTACTATTTCAAGAAAAGTTTTGTGTGTGGGGGGAGGGGGGGGGGAGATTGATGTGAGAAAACTGAACAACTGTCAGAGCCGGGTATCTCCCCCAGTGACCCATTACAAATCAGGTACCTTGGCATAGTTGACCTCCAGTGAACAGGAGTGGTGTGCCTGCAGCTGGACAATGCAAGTAAATAAAATAGAGCCTAAAAGAAATTAAATAACTAGCTATTTTTTTAGTTTTTAATTTAAGTTTTCAGATTTAATTAGATTAAAAACTTACATGTTAATGCTGTGACAATTAAATCAACAATACTTACAGGAATAAAAGTGCCATTGTCAAGGTTAGGAAAATTGAAGATACTGATTTTATTTGTATGATAATGACTTAAAATATTTACTAAATTCAGATCTAATTTTGGATATACAATTCAATCTTGATTAAATGATTATATACCTGAAGCGATGTCTCTAGTTTTAAAAATCACCTTGTTAAGTGAATAAGTATCTTTCCTGATTTTATACAAAGTGCATTATGTTAGGGCCCAAACCCTCAAAATATTACACAATATGGACTTAATTTCTGGCATGTATATAGGAAATTTATAGGAGAATATTTATGTTAAATATTTAGAAAAAATAATAAGTGGTTTTAATATAAGGGATTTCTGAAGTGTGATAATAGGTTTTAAATGGAAAATTTGGTTTTACCTTGATTTTTCGAAGGAACAAAGTCCCATGACTCAGTTTTCAGTTTGGTTGGAGATTTTGGGGACATCTAACAGTATACGGAATTCTGGATTCTTTGGTCTAACAGTTTCAAAATGTGCCAGTCTAATTGACCAACAGTCAGACGGACGGACCAAGGAAGGAAATGGACCAAAACTTATAGTCAGCCGAGATAAAAACAAATCAATATTCATAGTACCTGTCAGACATTGTACTGGAGACATCCTACAATATACTGATGAGTATCCTTCGTCATCACTGTTTCTATGTTCTAACTGAAGTGCTTTCAACTGCTGCCAAATCACCTTTTATTGTTGATGTGTATTCATCAGCCCCCAACCTGTTGATACAATAATAACATTCTCCATCAGTCATTTGTTTACACCAATGACCAATCTGGACAATCTATTTTTTTATTCTTTTTTATATTCAACACAAAATCTGGATCATATATGAATGGCTAACATTTAAAATAAAAAAAATAAGCTTCAAGGACTAACTAGTATTAAGGCTATATTCTTTATATTTTTTAGATTGACAAAGTTAAATGCCTAACAATGTTTTATTATAAATAATAATCAAGCGGAATATTTGGAGTCTCAATTTATACCTACCTTTTGTTAAGGATAAAGAATGTCAGTGTGATCTTTGGTGGCCACCAGAACTTGGTTGTTCCATCATGTTTAAGCAAGGTAGAGTGTTGCCATGATAAAGCTGTCTTCACCTGCTGTTCTGATAAAGCCATTGCCTTTCCAAACTTATTCTGATTTACATAAAATCATAGATGGCATTTCTACAGCCAGTTGTATTCCAGTCAGACACTTGAATATTCATTGCAAAGTCTCCAATACATTTTGCAGTGAAACACCAGCTGGCAGAAGATGGTGACTTGTTTCTTATCCATTCAAAATGGGACATGATCCAACATCTTGTGCCTGATCAAGACAGGTCACCAGTAGGTTTTTTTTTAAGATAAAGAATATTTCTTCCAAATGTTTACAACTTGCTTCTTCTACTTAGCTCTACTAGTAGCTGTTTCCTTCTACTAATTGTTTACAAGTTATCAAAATGTTTGTGTATGAACTTAACTTATATATATATATATATATATATATATATATATATATATATATATATTAAGAGATGTAAACAGGTGTTTTTAGCGCATTGGTTTGTCATTCTCAATACTTGTTTTGGACTATATATTTTAGGTCTTTTTTTCGATAACAACGATCTATACATATATATATATAGCAGTTATTAAAATTTAACTGGTGTTCACTCCTCAATTGCTTTGGTAAATACATTAGGTCTGACACCTTAATATTACGTTGCATGTATATGTCCAAAAGAGCAAGTATAGTGCATGACATCTCTGACACCATTATCTTGAGTGGGAACAATCGCTTGGAGTACTATACAGACTACATCCATATTCCTCTCAACTCTATTAATCAATTCATGTTCTTAGTTCATGAAAGCTTTTGGCCAGTGCATAAGTTTGGACTCCTCAATTACTTTTTTCAGTGACTGGCGCAATGTGGAGTCCTTAGATTGCATGGCCCTGTAGTTAACTATATGATCATAACACTCCATTCACAACTCTAAGTGCGATTTAACATACTTCTATTGATTAATGTTCTGTGCATTTATGTGTATGGAATATTTGACCAGTGAAAATAATACTCTCCTCTTCAAAGCACTATTTTGCACCCATTGAGTGGAAATATGTACGTAATATAGTAAACAGACCTGATGCATTAGACACAACTTTCGAAAATGCAAGATGTCTCCCGGGCTGTTTAAGCTTCAGTTCTTTCTGGACAAATTAATCAAATTGTTGGTGTAACAGGTGCTTCAGTTTTCCAGAAGGGATGGTTTGTTTGCAGTAGGTAATTGTTAAGTGGAAATCAACCAGCCTGTGGTTGATCATCATTATCATTAAGGCGGGATTATGATACCCCTTTCACGCAAAACCCTACTGAATACTGTATTTAAGAAATCCCATATATACACAGTTTTTATTGTTTTACATTTACTTGTAAAAAACTGTTTTTAACATGATATCTATTAACTTTAGTGTAAATGAAGTTATTCTAAAAGACTTGCCAACCCTGCTACATTTTAAGTTCACATTGGAAAAAAAATCCATGATTATATCATAGCCAGTAGCCAGTTTTTCATTGGTATAGGTTTTTTCAAGTCCTGAAAAAAGGAAATTATAGCTGAGGTTTGTGTACTCTGTCTTCACTGTGTCTAAACACTCATGATTTACCTATTTCTCAGATAAGTGTATCATAATTAACTGTTTTATGTGTCAAGCATTGTATATAAGACATTCTATTGATTACTTTTCTTATATTGCTTTATATTAAAAAATATAAAGCATAGGATCATATTTATGACTGCATATAATTGATCAGATCAATTTTTACATTGACACTATATTGCCCATAAAATCCATAAAACCTGGATTTACCCTGAAAAAAATCCACGGGGCTGGGCTTTATGCTTAAAACCAGGGTTTTACCCAACCCTTACCAAAGGAAATATTTTTATTCAATTTCCTTTCTTAGTTACAGATCCTTTCGTGCAAAATATCCCAATATCCGGCGGGTTGGTAGGTGGGCGACGCAGCAGACTTAAAAAATGATACTGCATCATAGAAAGTTGTCGGTGTAATCACTCAACGAGAGACCACTCATGCAGCTTCCCTGAGACCCCTACGGTGAGTCATTGCAATTACCAAGGAGTTTACAGACTAGAATATCAACTGAGAGTCTGGCCGTGTCGACCGTTAATATGACGGGTGTCATAAAAACTCGCTGCACAAACACACACAGAAATGCCGCTGATAAGCCCGGCGCTAATTGATAGAGCGCGATGAGTCCCCCCTTCGACCTGACTTCGGAACAGCTCGTTAGTTCCCGGAGACCCCGAGCATGAACGTTTTGGTACTTCCGGTAAAGCGTACATCCTTTTATTTGTTGAACGTGAAAAAAAGTGCACGGGAATCCCCGTCGCATTGCATAATTATGCCATTGTTTTGTCTCATTCATGAATGCGTCACCTTAAACCCTTCAGCATAGCTTATATGAAATTATTCCAATAATTATTTAACCTTTCCTGTGATTCTTGAAATAATCCTCAAGAACCTTTAAATGATGAGAGTGTGGTACCGCATCTCATTATTATCTGGCTCGGCATCCGAGCTGTCACCCGTTATCCGACCATTGACGACCGGGTTTTAGTAGGTTCCCTCAGTATAATCCAGGTTTTAGTGGTGCGTTCTCGGTTGGGTGTTATTAAAGCAGGTGTCAGATTACTATCGCGAATGGCGGCCTTGTGACACCGGGTGGCCTCAGGCGACATGGTGGCCTTGGGACACCGGGTGGCCTCTGGTCACCAACCCGCTGTGCACCCTTCTCGATCTGTTTTCTTCCGCCAATATCGTAAATAGATCTATGAAAGAACACCGAATTCAGTCTATATTATTTTGTTGGTATATACTTCTTTCATTCAACACCACATGTATATGATTCTGTATACCCTGGTGGCCTAAGGACACCACAAGGATTGTGCTGTATACCCTGGTGCCCCAAGGACACCACATGTATAATGCTGTATATCCTGGTGGCCTAAGGACACAACAAGTTTGATGCTACATATCCTGGTGGCCTAAGGACACCACAGATATGATGCTGGTATATCATGTTGGCCTAAAGGGATACACTAGGTATGATGCTGTGTATCCTCGTGGTCTACGGCCACCACAGGTATAATCCTGTATACCCCTGGTGGCCTGGGGACACCACATGTATAATGCTGTGTATCCTGGTGGCCTATTTGCGGAAGGAAACAGATCGAGAAGGATGCACCGCGGGCTGGTGGCCTGAGGCCACCCGGTGTCATAATTGACGTGACGGCAGGGACCAGTTAGCTCCGCCCACCTTGGAAACGGTTGCTAGGTAGGACATTAAACCAAGAAAGCGTCTTGTTTGTACACGTGGAACCGGCACTTCAGCCGTACATCGCACCAGACTTCAAACAGTATTAATTTTACAAAGAACGCACCCTTAGGTTGAAAGTGTACATATGGAGTCTACAGAGATGTTTTAACAATAAAATTGAGAAGTTTGATAAATTTGCGCCTGTTTCTGATCGATACGGCCGGTGTCAGAGAACTAATCAGCTGACCCCTCGCATCAGCCATGACACCTGAGCGGTTGGTTAAAATAAACACTTTGTTCTAGTCCAGTAGAACAAATCTGAAAAACAACATGGTAACAGTTATTAAAATATTTGTTTATCACCTAGGGTGCAGTTTCAACAAAAAAAAAGGAAGACAACGTAAAAAGTGTTACTTCCATACAGGTAAAAGAAGACATGCTGTATGGTGGGGGTGGGATAACTCTTTTTTTTATAAACATTAAAGGAAGTCTTGCTAAGTATGTTTTGCTCAAGCAGAGATTTTATAAATATTGAAAGTTTGTTTTGTCAAATCAGTTTTCCAATTGAAATTAATAATAATAATCAAACTAGTGTCAATACCCTACAGTATTCAAACAATAAATTATTAATTTATGTAACGGGTCTACCTTAAACTCGTTTAGTTCGCCGACCTTGGTTCACCGACCGAACTCGTCCGATTCGTTTCCTGAGTTCTCCCTCAGGGATTTGCTTTATTTTTTCGCTTATTCTAGGCCAGGGTTCCCCCTTCAGATTTGGTCTTGTTTTACATAACAATAGAGTAGGTAAGAGCGGGAAATCTAGCCGTGGAGACGGCATTCCGCTCATACTGTTCGTTGTGGCAGCACGCCATTTCAACATTTGTCTCTATTGTCTTGTAGGTGAGTTATCATTTTTCATAATGTTAAAGGTTTCTTATTTTTAACTACCTTTATAACTGTCTTTTCTTAAAGGTCTCTAAATATATGCTTTGACGTAACTTTTAACATTGACTCAGTTTTGCTCTCGAGCTTAAACGTTACTTTTACTCCCTCCGAAACCCGACTTCAGTTTTGCTAACGCATAAAATACAAACATGTGACTGTTTTCTTAATGTATTATTTCCGCATGTGTGTTAACACGTTATAATGATTCCGCTTATACTGTTCGTTGTGACAGCACGCCATTTCAACATTTGTCTCTATTGTCTTGTAGTAAACTTATGCACCACCACTTGGCGTCATTAAATTTCTTTGTCGAGAGAGAAAGAGAGACCAACATCTCCCCGAACACTCTTTTACGACCCCATTACAAATGGAGCCCCAAGGGAGGAGATGTCTTGGTAAATAACGTCGATTGTGTTATAATGTGCATTAACGTGTATGCTGTGAGTAGGCCTACACGGATTCTCAAATGTCGCTACACGAACTATCTTACAATACTGGCCAGTATTTAATTTCTTGGACCGCAAGACGTCGCTTTAACCCTTTGAGGACCAGGGTATTTCGCCTCGAACTGCGCGTGCCGCTTTATGCCATGTCATGCATGACCACGTCGAGGGCCACTGTGCTCTGTTCACTATGTGCAAACTTGAAAGCTGCTTGAAATTGTTATTTTGTGCGCCTGTAGACAATTTCTCTGTCACGAAGGAAATCAAAGCCGGCTGGTTTTCAGAGTGTCAAAGGAATTCACCACACAAGGTACTTTTTCGCCGCTGAACTTTTGCATGTACCACTGTTAAATATTTCAGTGGAACAAGTGTCTTTGACGTTTTAATGTTCATTTTGAACTGTGCCTAGATCAGTTCTTAGCAGAACAAATTTTGCAGGACTTTTTGCTGATATTATTGTTTAAACATGTACATGTAGGGGTCACATTTAATGTATATACTAATGTCTGAGGTAACCATACATTGTGGTAGCTACTGGTAGCAGGCGTCAGGATTCACCTTTATTCGTCATTATTCTCTTCTGTCCATCACTACCGCTTCATTATCGCTCAGGCAAATGATATTCTATTATGGGACAACTTGTCCAGGTTTTATTTTTAACCTGGATATTTTTGTCAAAGTTGTCTTTGTTGAGCTGGATTTTTTTCCAGATTTTCCAGATTTTTTTTTTAACATTTTGACTGAATTGTTTGCTCATTTCTCATTTTTTTCTAACACTAACTTATTCTCTCATTTCAGTCTACACTTCTTGCCTTGTATCTCGTGCTGTCACTTCTGCATTTGATAATGTCATTTTACTATAAGATGTAAACAATAGTGAAGGTGACTTTTGTTTTGAACAACTTTGTATTATAGCACGTAGGGGTAATACACTTAGGATTGTTTTTGCATTACACTGCAAACATGGTTGACATTAAATGTGTGGTTTCCATACATGGGGTCCCACCAGATGTTGATTATAATGATTTGCTAACCCAGTTTGGTAAGATTGGGGAAGTAAATAACTTATTGCTGGTTAGGGAAGCACACTCTCACTTGTGTACAGGGAGAGGATATATCATATTCCATAATGAAAAGTCAGCATCTTCTGCAACACATGCAGATTTCAAGAAATTCTCACTGGCTCCTGGTCAGGAGACTGACATTAGTGAGATTAATGCTTTGATTGAATGGGATAGGTTGAATAATGTTGATATTACACAGAAAGGAAAGGAGTATACATCAATTGACTAACAAGCTGTCATTCCTTTCAGATGACCAGATATCAGACCTCTTTGCCGAGATGAGGAAGGTTCGTGGTAACATCTTTCCTTCTGGAAAGTACAGTTATTCCGTTTAAAATCCAAGATAACCTTCCTTTACAGGTGGTAGAGATCAAGATTGCAGTTATGAACAATGGAGGTCTCATGTTAAGGCATTATTGTCAGAGGATTCTACCTCTCAGGCGCAGATACTTGCCGCCATACATCAGTCAGTTAAAGGTACAGCAGGTAGTGTACTTTTATCTATGCCCGAGGGGTCAAGCCCTTATGATATTCTTGATAAGTTTGACAAAAACTTTGGCAATGTCTTACCTGTAAATGTCTTAGAACACAGGTTTCACTCTAGTGAACAGGGTCCAAAAGAGGATATCGTATCATAAAGCTATAGACTCCATAGGATGCTTGATTTTATCAAAGAGAGGCGTGCTTTGTCTCGTTCAGGTTATGATCAAATGCTTAGGTCTAAATTTTGGGATGGCTTGGTCTCAAAGGAGATCAAAGAAGCTACAAGATATCGATTTGAATGTGACGAAAGCTTTGATGAAATTTTCACAGCTTGCCGTACTCTAGAGATGCAAAAGAGCCAATCAGTAAAGTCAGGTGAGGAGGCATCTGTTAGTACTCATCAACTATCTTCATCTAGCAGTGCCAAACAAACACCAAATTTTGACCCATTGTTTAAGAGATTGGATGCCTTAGACTCTAAATTTTCCTAAAAAACTAGATAGGATGGAAAACAGAGTTTCTAAGTTATAAAAAACACAAACGAGTAGAGGCAGAGACCATTCTAAGAAATCAGTAGATACTGACACACCAAAAGACTTGTATTGCAACCGGTGTAGAAGAAATACCCAGACAGCAGACACTTGTCCTGCTAAAAGGGACAGATTTGGTAAAATTTTAAACTGAACGTTACCTGTTCTCAGTCGTGGGGGAGAACAGGTGCTAACAGTAAACCCACGTCTAAATCATCGATCCCTGTTCCTGTTGTTGGTAATACCCATATTGTTGAAATGAGTGCTGATAACATATCATGCAATGGCTTACTTGACACAGGGTCACAAGTAAGTACTGTTGCAGAATGGTTCTTTCAGAAACATCTTTCCAGTTCTGATATGATTGGGGTGGAAGATCTCCTCGATTTACGACATGTTGGTGGCGAATCAATAGAATATCTTGGGATCGGACCAGTTGACATAATTTTCCCTGACATATTGCAAAATGAAACTTTTTCTGTTCCAGTGCTGGTGATGAAGGATACTGAATTTAACCATGAGGTTCCTTTCTTAATTGGGACAAACCTTCTTAGCTCGTGTTTACAGATGCTCCAGAACAAGGCGGGAAACCAGTTTGTTCAGAAGTTGGGTATTTTAACCCCATAGACACTTGCTTTTCAGATTATCCAAACACTGGAAAAGAAAACTACCAGTAACCTAAACCATGTTATATCCACCAAAGCAATAAAGGTCTTGCCTGGTGCCACTGTCTCTATTAGTGGTTTAGCAAGAGCCCATACCCCGGGTAGGGTATTAGTTGTAGCTGAAGAAAACTTCATGCATGCCTTACCTGCAGGATTGATGATGCATCCATCGCTCCAGGGAGTAGATTTTTCTTCAGGTGGAAAACACAGATTTATTGTTACTATACAGAATTTATCTTGTGATCATGTTACTATTCCGAGTAAAACAATTCTTTGTGATTTACAGGAAGCCACTGTTGTTCCACCATCAGTACCTGCTTCAGATGCTGCAGATGATTCCCTTAATTTTATCAAGTTTGGCAATGACATTTCATCATCTGAAATGGAACAGCTGCAAAGCTTGTTAGTCAAATGGAAACATATTTTCTCTTTCAGTGATACTGAATTAGGACGCACCAGTATAGTCAAACATGAAATCAAATTAACCAATAATGAACCTTTCAGAGAAAGATACAGGCGCATTCCACCACAAATGTTTCATGAGGTGAAAGAACTTCTTCGAGATATGCTGAAAGCCAAAGTCATCAAGGAGAGCAATAGTCCTTTTGCCAGTCCTGTGGTCCTTGTGCGTAAACCAGATAACTCTTTGAGGTTTTGTGTTGATTACAGGAAATTGAACAGTCGTACAATAAGAGATGCTCACAATCTGCCGAGGATGGATGATACATTGGACTCTTTAATAGGTAGTCAGTATTTTTCATCCCTAGACCTGAAGTCTGGATATTGGCAGGTGGAAGTTGCAGAAGAAGACAAAGAGAAAATAGCTTTTACTGTAGGTCCATTAGGATTCTATCAATTTGAAACTATGCCTTTTGGATTAATGAACGCGCCTGCCTAATTCCAACGATTAATGCAGAAGGTTATGGGGGATCTTCATCTGAAGGAATGCTGGTTATATCTTGACGATATCATTGTAGCGTCCCGTACTTTCTATGACCGCTTAAATTCTGTCTTTCAACGTCTTTCTGATGCAGGTCTAAAGTTAAAACCATCTAAATGTCACTTCTTCCAGCGAGTCATCAAGTATTTGGGGCATGTGGTGTCAAAAGAAGGCATTAAAACTGATCCCAGCAAAATACAGGTACTGAAAGAATAGCCAATACCTAACTGTGTCCAGGATGTACGTAGATTTTTAGGATTTGCAAGTTTTTATCGCAAGTTCATAAAAGGTTTTGCTATTTTAGCTAGACCTCTCCATAATCTACTGAAGGGAGACCAGCGCAGACCAAAGGCAAAAGTAAAATCTATGAAGGCAGCAACCCAACCGTTTATTTGGACATCTGATCATCAAAATGCATTTGACTCATTGATTGATGCTTTATCCAGAGCTCCTGTCCTTGCTTTTGCTGATTTTTCACGTCCTTTTATTTTGCATACTGATGCCAGTTT
The DNA here is from genome assembly GCA_026874595.1 of Sipunculus nudus. Taxonomy (NCBI): domain Eukaryota; kingdom Metazoa; phylum Annelida; class Sipuncula; order Golfingiida; family Sipunculidae; genus Sipunculus; species Sipunculus nudus. Next base: position 62,289,128 of record CM049321.1, read on the forward strand.
CAGTGGGCTTTCAGGTATCTTGTACCAGGAACAGAATGGGGAGAAGAAACCTATTGCTTTTGCAAGCCGCAGCTTAACACCAGCGGAGTCTAGATATCCAGCGCACAAGTTAGAATTTCTAGCTTTAAATGGAGCATTACAGATAAATTCAATGACTATCTGTACGGCTTCCGTTTCACTGTTTTTACAGATAATAACCCCCTTACTTATGTGCTCTCCACAGCAAAGCTTGATGCTACAGGACAACGATGGGTTGCCGAACTTGCAAATTATGAATTAAGCATACAATATCGCTCAGGAAAGCATAACATCGATGCCGACATAGCGACACAAGCTTTGATATCCACCATAACATGTATGCCTGATACTGTCTTATGCATGAACACCCCTTCTACATCATTGTTTCAGGACCCGCAAGATATACGCTCTGCACAATGGCAGGATGACCTGTTGAAACCCTTCATTCTTTATCTGAAGGATGGTACCCGAATAAGTAAACCTACTCTTAAACCAGATCAGATTTATCTTTTCAGGTATTTAGATTCACTTGTTCTAAAGGATGGGATTCTCTACCATCGTCGCCTTTGTGATGGGAAAGAACAATTCCAGCTAGTGGTTCCTTTACAATGTCGACAAACTGCTATGTCAGGTATTCATGATGATGTCGGCCATCTTGGTCGCAATCGTACATTACAACTTGCTCAAGATAGGTTTTTCTGACCAAAGATGACACGTGATATAGAGAAGTATGTCAGGGAATGTCCTCGATGTATACGACGGAAAACACCGCCCGATACTGCTCCTTTAGTTTCCCTATCCTCTAGCGGACCGATGGAGCTACTCTGTATTGATTTTCTTAGTATAGAGCCCTCTAGGGGTGGGGTAGAAAATGTCCTCGTAATGACGGACCATTTTACTCGATACGCGATGGCGATTCCCTGTCGAAGTACAAAGGCTAAACAAACTGCTAAGATGCTACTAGATACCTTTGTAAACCACTATGGATTTCCTAGTAGAATCCATAGTGACCAAGGTAGACAGTTCGAGTCTCAATTGATACGTGAATTATGTCGCCTCTGTGGTATAAAGAAATCTCGTTACGACTCCTTACCATGCCCAGGGTAACCCAGTTGAACGTTTTAACCGTACACTACTAAACATGTTGGGTACTCTAGAGGATGAACAAAAGAGAAACTGGAAAGATCACGATGGCCCACTTACTCATGCATACAATTGTAGCAAAAACGAGTCTACCGGGTATTCACCGTTTTTCTTAATGTTTGGGCGTCATCCTCAACTCCCGATAGATTTAATTTTAGGAGCTGACAGTCCAACTGACCAACAAGCATACCGAACTTACGTTTCTGATTTGAAAGATCAGTTATCGACGGCTTACGATATTGCCCAACGCACTTCCGCCGCTTCAAAACATCGTCATAAGAAATTATACGACCGTCGGTCGCATGGCGCTGTACTTGACATGGGTGATCGCGTGTTAGTTCGTAATGTAGCTTTTACAGGAAAACACAAATTGGCAAATAAATGGGGAGAACAGGTTTATGTTGTTAAAATACAACCAAAAGCAGGGATACCCGTTTATGTTGTCTCTCCTATCCGCAATCCCTCGCTCAGTCGTACGCTACGTCGTAATCTTCTCCTGCCTATTGATTACATTCCTGATCCTCCAACCACCAATATACCGAAAAATGTACCGGACTCTCAGAATTCTAGTGATTTGTCGTCTGATAGTGATAGTAATTCAGATGCTATTATCATGATAATTGATTCTGAGCATTCTATGTCCAATGATGATACCAATAATTATAGTCTTTCTATTTCAGAACCAACGTATACTAACATTCAAGTTGATGTACCTGTATTATCTGCAACTGAAACTATTATCTCATCAGATGACGAGTCTATTACCTCCATGGTGTGTGATAACGGGGGCCCCTGGGTCCAGTCTCCCGTATATATACCTCCACCTAATAATGCTCCTTCTCTTTCAGTGAATAGAGAATCACCTCCTAGACCATTAAGAAGATCAACACGTCAGAGACCGTTACCTGCCTATCTTCGTTCTGGCGATTATGTCATGGATTAAGTTAATATTAAGCCCTTTTTGCTCTATAAGGACTAGGTCGTTTTTAATGATATCCTGGTAAGGATTGGTATCGACAGACGCATTTGTTCAGTTCATATTGCGCCATAGACTTCTCTGTACATACATGTACCTACATGTGTTGATATATTTCCTTCAGTCGAAGGTTGATTGCTTTGTTCCATCGTATCATCGCTGTCTTGTTTAGTTTTAAATGTGGGGTCGCCATTTTCTTAAGAGGGGGTGAATGTAACGGGTCTACCTTAAACTCGTTTAGTTCGCCGACCTTAGTTCACCGACCGAACTCGTCCGATTCGTTTCCTGAGTTCTCCCTCAGGGATTTGCTTTATTTTTTTCGCTTATTCTAGGCCAGGGTTCCCCCTTCAGATTTGGTCTTGTTTTAAATAACAATAGAGTAGGTAAGAGCGGGAAATCTAGCCGTGGAGACGGCATTCCGCTCATACTGTTCGTTGTGGTAGCACGCCATTTCAACATTTGTCTCTATTGTCTTGTAGGTGAGTTATCATTTTTCATAATGTTACAGGTTTCTTATTTTTAACTACCTTTATAACTGTCTTTTCTAAAAGGTCTCTAAATATATGCTTTGACGTAACTTTTAACATTGACTCAGTTTTGCTCTCGAGCTTAAACGTTACTTTTACTCTCTCGGAAACCCGACTTCAGTTTTGCTAACGCATAAAATACAAACATGCGACTGTTTTCTTAATGTATTATATCCGCATGTGTGTTAACACGTTATAATGATTCCGCTCATACTGTTCGTTGTGGCAGCACGCCATTTCAACATTTGTCTCTATTGTCTTGTAGTAAACTTATGCACCACCACTTGGCGTCATTAAGTTTCTTTGTCGAATGAGAACACTCTTTTACGCCCCCGTTACATTTATATTAATCATATATCAAGTATGTTATATAAAATTTAATAAACTGAGAAAATTATTGAAAAATACAGATTTGAAACTGAAGTAAAAATTATTATCAAATATTGCATGTATATTGATGTAAGTACTAGGAAGCAACCTGTTAATACCAAGGAATAAAGATGTGTAAACAAGAAGAAATTTAAATGCATATATGACATAGATATTTTTTATGAAATTCCCAAATCTCTTGTATTGTGTTAAAGGTGTGGTGGAACAAGTGCATATATATATATATATATATATATATATATATATATATATATATATATATATATATAAAGGGCGGCTCAAGGGTTTGAAAAGGGGGGGGGGGGGGACCCAGGAAGACTAATATGAAAGCCTAAAAGAGGTCCCCTGCTCCAGGATTTGAGGGGTCCAGGCCAGAAGAAAATTGTTTAAAATCCTGCAAAAAAGGCTGTTGTGGCTGTATATAAACATTTGTTTGTGTGTGTGAGGATGTGTCTGTTTTACTATATACATGTGCATTATTTACAGAAATTGTGTTGTTCTGTGAATTACACTTAAATCAACTTGTGGCAATACTTTTTAGATTCTTCCTTTTAACAGTCAGTGACTCATGTATGTAATAATATAAGTACATTGACTTATTGTATATATGTCAATGAGAACTGTCGATAACAAGTGATGCTCCATTTGTGACATAAATGTGGTATTTTTTTCAGTATAAAAGACATTGTGATACATCCAGACATTATCTTCAATAAGATAATAACCTTTAATGTTTAATGAAGTATTTATTTTACTTTTTATAATTTAATTATTGAAAGTTAACATATTTACACTTCGTAATTACAACTTACAAGTATTTATTATATTCTGAGGTAATGCATCATTATAGCCTTAATCATGAATTTATTTTTTAACAATATCTCATACCATTTCAATGAAATTTTCATGACGCATGTAAACACATATAGTCAGTGAGTAATTATCATTTATCTTATTTATCGTTGAATAGAAACATCTTAATGATTATTTTCTAATTATTACTCATGGTTGTCATGTCTGATTCCAAGTGCAATATTAATAACAAATATGATTTTTATCCCTTTTTTACTAATTGTAAAAAAAAGGATTTTTTCCCTTCTCTTGCTAAATACATGCTCCCCCAGGCAGGGTATATGCTGCCATAGAATGCAATGTATTATTGATTTTTTTTTATATAATCATACATCAACAAACAATTTTCATGTGATCACTAAATATATTAAGATTGATTTTTTTTTTAATGACAGCTTCTAATTACTGACTTTGCATTAACTTTTGACAAGATTTAATGTTATAGGTATGATAATTATTATGTTAATATTGCCAACATCCAGACCAACAAAGGCGACAGCTTGGGGGGTATTGAACAGACAAATCTTCTGTGAAAAATATAGGCATTGTACTATTTATAGCCGATGTTTACACGTTTTAATTTATTAAAGAACAGTTCAATTATTAAATATAGTACCTCTGATTGTCTTTCGGTAATTTCTTTATGATTTACGGTATAATTTTTTTTGTCATCTGAATAATCAGAATATGTAGGCCGGTCACCAAAATTTGAGCTCGCGCTTTATAACAATGACCAGATCTGTGGGTTGTGACTAACACCAATATTGGCAGTAATGTTCATCGGTCTTGCATTCTTCAGTGCCAATGAATGCGTAATGTAATGTTAATTTTCGACATGGTTACAATAAAAAAGAGAGCTATACAATTAAACTTGAATACTCGTCAATAACAGTTACTGACCTTTTACCAGAGATATATCAACTATATTTGTGGTAACAGGAGGTTGCATATCGCCGCATGCACAGGAACACATGAATACTTTGACTGGGAGTGGGAGACGCACTGTCGACAGGGCCAAGATTGTTACATTTTGTTTAATCCCATCAACTTTGAAGAGTGACGCGCTGGTTCGGGGTAAATGTAACTCTTTTTAGCACTGGTTACTGGCCAATGTTTACCAATAGATGGTGTATAGGATCATATTGGCTGCGTCTTTGACTTTCATATGTGTCAATATGGACTCAATATATGACAGGGAAAAATCAGGCCAGCCTTGTCCCATCCCTCAGTTTCTCCTTGTCTTGTGATTTTATTACGAAGAGAAGGAAGAAAACACATTTCAGTTACTTCGAATTATACCTGGAGTAATTTTTATACAAATTAAATGCCTCGACCTTATTAAAACACCTTAATGACGACAGGTCCATCGGGCATTGAAAGTTTACACGCGTGTCAGAAATGTCCGACCTGATGTCTGACCTCCACGTGTGTTTGCATGGCCTCGTTTTCAGTCCAACAATCACGTTCGCTGATTGGCTAATTGACCTGTCGATCACGCACTCGCCGTCAGGTCAATAGACCATTTCAGCATCTCGCGACTCGCAATGCATGCTAGTCAGGGTCAAAGGTCACCATTACCAAAACACGTTCCTTGACCAGACATGTGCAATGCAGAAATGGCGGAACGTCACGTTCCAACCCTTTCTATATATCTATTAATATTTTCAGTGGACGCCTCCCATAGAAAATGGCACCCTTTATAAGTGTTACACATTGCTCCTGAGCAGGTTAGAGCTCTTCTGCTGGCCTTTTTAAACAAAATGTAACAAATACGGGCACTTGTGCAGTCGCTCACTCCATGTGGCTCACAAAATCACACTGGTGAAATATTCAAGTGGACACGTGACGGTGCTTTACATTTAACTTATTAATATGTAGAAATGTCTTTGTCAACACTTTTATATGAAGGTTAGTAACCATTTATTAATCATGAGTATTTAGATTAGATAAACTTTTTTTTTTCCTCGAAATGCATCTTTGTAACCATCTCAAATTTCATTGTCCTAGCTGATTCCTGTGTTAATAACAGTTTATTATAATACTGTTATGTTGAAGGCCAGTGTTTCAAGACATAATTCCCTTTAGTCCAGATAATGCTTTAATATTTTTATATTTCCTAATAATAATCCACACTAATCACTGAAGAAATAATGAATACTGATAACTCTCTGAACCTGTCATGGACAAAACGGAATCGTCCGAAATTTTTCACGTAAATGTTCACAGTTCAGCATGCAAAACTGCGGGACAAGATTATTGTTATTTCAAAATTTACAAAAATGTCTTTAACTCTTGGGTAATGGGATGGGAAATATAATTGATAATATAGCTTTTGGGGAGCATATCAAGACATTAAAAAATATATTATAATGCAAAACTTGTAAACATAACTGTTTACCCTGTTATTTGTCACTGTTAATGCGTAATAATTATTAGCCTTCTGTTGAAGATGTTTATGGCTTTCATGATCTAGGATGAATATTTAAGTGTCAAAGAACTTGAGAAAATATGATTATTAGAGAGTTTTAGTATGGTAGCTTTTCATGGATTTGCATATGTGATCTCTTAACATGTGCAGAAATATAATACTTATATATAAATTATGCTACTGGCATATATATATATATATATATATATATATATATATATATATATACATATATATATATATATATTACTGGACATCACAAATAAAGCAGACCATTTTCAGTAAATAAACATTTTACTTAAACATGACATGTCAGTTGTACGATTTAAACATGACTAAAACGCAGTGGGAAAAAAAGCAAATATATATATACTATATGGAAGTCCTTTTTTAGCATACACTTTTTTCAGCTTACATTTTCCGTTTTTATAGTTTTTATGGAGTTTTAACACTTATAAATTCTTGAGAATCCTCAGAATACAAAGTATATAATATACGTATGCTAAAAATAATATACTTTTACTATAAAATAATTAAATTTTACTTCATACAAGTGCTTTGGATCAGCTGCTGTTAGACAAGGGCACAATACACACCGATAAACTGAATATCAAAGGGGCAGACCATATATGCATGTGTGGACCTTTCATGTACCAAATACCTTTCATCAATCAATAAACAATTCATGCTTAATTGGTGTTTTATGCATGGAGATTTTGGGAGTGTGTTGCCTCCCCTACATTTTTTGGAAAAATGTGAAATATTAGGTCTGTATGAAGCATATAAGGGCAGTTTCCTTGGAACATATAAAATATTGACTGCATAAATCACAAAAATACCATTTATATATATATATATAAAATATATAGCAATATAAAAAATATAGCCATTTATTTCAGTATGTAAATATAGACATAAACATTGAAGTTTATCATATCTTTCAGATTTAACATTCATTAAAATAATTCTATCATGAACAAAAGTGTGTGTGTGGGGGGGGGGGGGGGGCACTTGCTGCCACTTCTCTTTACAAAGGTATGTGTCAAGCACTGGTTCTACATTATTAAAGAGCTGAAATATTATATCATAATAGATATGGGTGTAAAAGGTGTAATATATTTCTCTCAAGTGTTACTTAATCATTTGTACTTCTACTGATCCACTACCTACAGAAATTTGACAGATTAGAAAAAAACGTCAAGAGTATGCCATTTAAATCTAATTAATTCGAATCAATGGCACAGACCAGAAAAAAATATAGCTTTTTATATATTGTAATTTTGATGCATGGCACATAATTGTTATTTAGAGGATGTTGCAATGAAGCTTTTTTCTCACCTCCCCCCCATTCCCCATTGGTATCAAATGGCTTACTCCTTACCAGAAACTTGCATCAGGCATAACTAAATAAGACTTGCCTAACCCCCCCCCCCCCCCCCCCCCCCCCCCACCGTAGTATTCCCATTTGCTTTTGGAGGTCTGTGAGACAAACTGTTTAAAGCTAATGGTAAATATGAAATATATTTTTAATTTTCTTAGGGTCAATTTTTCATCAAATATCTTGCATAATCAGACAGACAGGCACTGTGGAATCCTGTTTCTGGCTTTTCATCAACTGTACATCTTTTTTGTAATATTTAATGTTTTTAGGTGAGATACTTTTAATGTTGCGAGTGACAGATATTTGTTTTTGTTAAATCTCAACTATTACCATTTAACTTAGTTGTTATTGCTGAGTGTGAAAGTTTTATTAATCATGAGGAGGATGTCCACACATTTAAGAAACAAAATAAAACATTAAAAGATGGGTAATACATATTAATATATATATATATATATATATATATATATTGCTATAAAACTCTAATCTACCGCACTTTTTATAATATTAATAATATAGTTCTATATTAATTATATAAAAAATTATCATAATATAGTTATAGTAATATGTTTATTTTGAACTAATAAAAATTATGAATGAACAAGTAAAGCTAAAAATAAATTCATTTAACAGGAATATATATATATATATATATATATATATATATATATATATATATATATAGTTTATTTTTAAATTAATAATAGTTGTAAATTAATATATTATAGCGAGTTAAAAAAACTATCAATAAGTACATGTAACAAGAATATATGGTAACGGCTAGGTGTGTATATATATATATACATATATATATATATATATATATATATATATACATATATATTAAAATATTTATATGCATATATATATATATATCTGATTATAAGTTTCTTTTCTATGTTACGAAGAGAGGCAGGCTCAAAGTATTACTAATACGTATAGTAATGCTGTTATATTAACTATTAAACTAAACGTAGCCACACAACTTATTTGGACAGGAATCCCTGCTGTTAAAGTTGTCATTAATTCACACATTTGTAACAATGTACCGCTATCAGTAAATTTTCTCCAGTCATTCATGTTATGATTTAAATATATATGTATACATATATAGTCTATACTATTTTAAACAAAAATTGTTTATGACCGCGCCGATCTGCTGGCAACTTGCAACGACATGCGCGTGACACGGCCTTGGTGCCTTCGTTCACTAATCAGAACTCGCACAACGCACGTGTTGTTTCCTGTGTTTTTTTCACAGACTAGCTGGCTCTGTTTTCACAAACCATGTGTACCATTGATACAATGTTTCACGACATTGTTTGGGACGAGGCAGATTTCCATCTGTCACAAACATGCCGTGCGGCCCTTGGTGCGGAAGGTGTGAATGAAGCTATATTTATTAAAAATCAACCTCAATATTGTATATGTATTATCAAAATCTCATAGTCATGGACATGATGAAAGTAACATTTAAATTTAAATCCCAGGGTGTTGGATGACAACTTGATCTATATTGTTTGTCCGCCTGAGAACCTGTAGCCTACAAGATACTGCCGAGATTGATACCTCTATAATATTATGAGATTAATTTGTTATCTGTGATTTTTTTCCTTCCTTTCCCAAGTTAGTCCCGTTCTTACAGCTCTCTTCATGTTTATATGAGTATTAAACATAAGTGGAATAAACGACATACGGTAGGAACACAACTATCACCGTTTAATTTCGTATATTAATGTAACGGTCCAGCTCCGATGCGGGGCTCAGACCGATGTTGCGGGAAGTCATCGCGACCACTCTCCGAACCTCTCATGGACAAATAAGGACAAATGGCGATAAATCCTTTTATGGACCTGATGAAAAAAGACCAGAGTATAGTGAAACGTGTGGTTTCTACAAAGTCCTATGGCAGAGTCTATATATTACATATTACATATATTACAAATATATAAGCGAGTTAAAACACAGGAAACACACAGAAAACAGCTTAAACCTTAACCCTTCCAATGAAGGCATTATGTACTAATTTTACGAAACACTAAAATATGACTTTGCGAGTTACTGGATGAAATATAGGAAGAAAAGGAAATGAATGACTGAAATTAGCAAGGCAACTGTAAGAAACTAAAAGAATGAAACAATTTCTCACCTGATGAAAATAGACCAGTGTATAGTGAAACGTGTGGTTTCTATACAAAGTCCTATGGCAGAGGGACGGCTGAACGGACTTCTGATCCGGGGTTTCCGCGCCACTCTGCACACTGCCAGGTGTTAGTTTGTTTGTTAATGAAGCTTCTTTAAATAATTTATATAACATAGGCCGGACTTAGCAACAAACAAGCGGGTCGTTGACGACCCGAGCATTTTGGTCTTGTGTTAAAACAACCACGCATTTTAGCAACCAGTTCTGGCGGTCTTGTCCTGGCGATGCAAGAAACACTTTTGTCCCGGCGATGTAAGAAACAAATACCCGTTACATTAATTATATTATATCCATCATCAAGAGTCAAAGAATTAAAAAATGATTAATTAATTCTCTGACAGGTGTTGCTGGACATAGCAACATATGAAATTAACGATACTTGAAGACGTTACTTGTACAGACATAAATTGTAGCTAACTTTATTTTTTTTTAAATAAAAAAAATGATGTACACACTTGCGGGCGGAAGTTATACATATTAAGTATAATTATTATAAATAAACATAATCTTTATAGGAAGTAGAGGTGAGGACCGAACAATCTTTGGCTGGACCGGACCGGACCGCATGTACACAAAATACCGCAAATCCCTGGACCAGACCGGTCTGGACCACTCTGACTAAATTTTAAACGTATATGATAAACCAATGATTTTATGAATTTATAGTTGCAACCAACATTTTTTTTATGAACAAGGTGTATAATTAACCTCTGAAAGAAAGACCCTTTAGCTACGTAAACGCAATTTATGTATTTAATGGCAGATGCAATAGTATAATTATGTCTTTTTTATCGTTTAAATTTACTTGTGATTTAAGTAACATTCTCAGGGTGAGAGTAATTTTCCCTGCTGGACATGTTGACCAATGCTTAATGCTTTTCCTCTGTATCACTATGTATATCTAAATATATAAAGAACATTAAAATCAATTAAATAGATAGGCTTATATATACTATCTAAGTTTTTCTATTTTCAAATCGCGCTATATTACTTTTCAAATTAAAACCACTAATCACCATTCAGCTGGCTAAATTATGTCAACCCTAGGCCATCTCCGCCTACGACGCCCAGCAAATTCCTTGAATCAGCTCGCCCCGCCCTGCACAATTAGGTTATATTCTAACCATCATGCAGAGCAAAAAATATTCCACTGTTATCAAATTTTTTACAAAGATTGTGATATTGAATTTGTCATTAAAAAATTAAATCCAGATCTAGCGATTCAGGTATAGATTATAATATTACATTGATTTCACCATTTGCTGAGTTTGATATTTGATTTTGTTAAATATTTGAACAAATTTATGTAATGGAAGATATTGTAGAATGAAGGCAGAAAACAATCATAACAAATTTAATTTAATTTTTAATCATATTTAATAAATGGACCGGGCCGCTTGGACCCGTCCACCTATTGGACTAGACCGCGTACAACTGGACCGGACCTGGACTGAAATGTGGTGTGACCCTGGTGGTCCCGTCCTGTCCTAGCCGCCGACGGCGACGCAGCAGGTTTCAGATTTCTGTTGCGTCGTCGGCCCACCAAAGGGCTAACTGGGGTTATAGCACGATAGGATCTGTTACTCTTAGAAAGGAAATTGAATAAAAATATTTCTTATGGTTTTAACAAACCAATGTTCACATACTGTTGTATGTCGAAAGGCCTGTAATAAAAAATAACCATTCTGGATGCATGAATCACCCGTAACATCAAAAACTGATATCATTTGTCCAGAGAGAATTGAAGCATTAACAGCCCCGGTAGACATCTTGCATTTGGTGGCATTCCTGTATAAGGCTTTATGCCTGTGTACTATTATGTTAATAATTTAACTTCCTTGGTGCAAAATAGGGCTGAGAACAGAACAGTAATGTTTTATAGTGGTCAAATATACAATACACGTAGATGTACTGAACATTAATCAGTGGATATATGTTAAATCTCACAGTTGTGTATGGAGTGTTATAATCACAGTTAACTGCAGGTGCAATCTATGGACTCCACATTGCGTCAGTCACTGAAAAAAGCAATTGAGGAGTTCCTTCTTATGGGCTAGTCCAGTCCGCACCTCTAACAGGGAGGGACTGTCATACATACACCATAACTCAGACAATTTCTTAAAGTACCAATTAAATACATTTCCGTGTTATTAAGAATTTAGAGTCAGAGAAATTAATGTGAAGACCATTATTTCTTGAAGGAAATAATATTCTATTATATATTATAAATCATATATATATATATATATATATATATATATATATATAACAGAATAATACAATACAACAATAAAATGAAATTAAAATAGAATATGAACTAAGGAAATAGATGAACTTTTCAGTTACACCAATAGGGGTTAAGCCTAGCTATTTATACCTTATAGCCTTGTTCTGTACGCAGGCCCACACGCGTTCTAGCATTTTTGTTTATAATGAAGATTTGTGAGCACGCTCACGTATGCGAGCACGCGTTTTAGTAACAAAACCGATCCATTATCCATGTTTATCTTCAGTGTTGATATATCGAGCCGTCAACTAATTTATCTTGAGAATTTCGTGGTATTCGCTATTGATTAACAGGTAGGTGCACGCCGGACGGGGCTCCCCGCCACACGGTAAAACAGGGACTACCTGCCGCCACATAAAGCCCTGGCCCCGGCGTTCTCTCATTACGCTGAGGAGGCTGAGCCATGCATTCCAGAACAGAGATGACAGAACTTGGATACTTGGAAATATTTATCAAATGAATATTTAACATATCCTTTTAGACAGTGTTTTAAATGTCGATCATATTATTGTCCTTAAGGCTCAAGTTTTGAGCATTTAAAACAGCAATAAAATTTAAATATTGTAATTTTGAAGTGAATATAGTCAGTCCCAATACCCGTGTCCACATGTTTTTTCGCGATAATTATTTTAAGAATATTCTTTAAAAATGCCCTTCTGTCTGAAGCAGATAAACAGATATTCCATTGATTTTTGTAAAGCTGTTATATATCATGAAAAACGTATTTACTTTGCAACTCTTTTGCGTTATGTATGCTGAAATACCTTGGATGATGGCGTCTACCCGGCACAGCTTGACAGTACATTCCTCGATGGTACACTTTCCATGTCTATGGCTGCGTTTGGTGTTTGTTAGAGAAAAGTGACGTCACAAAGACATCACAGTGATTGGTCGCGCGTTATCTTCAATTGACTGACATCTAGACAGAGTGTCCATCTCTATAATACAGAGACGGAAAGCACTGCATGCATTCTTGTGGTGCCCTGTCTGATATTACTAAATGTCCCTCCTTTGGCCAAATTACCAAACATTATCTAGCAAACATACCCTTAACTATGACTCCTTACTTGTTTTCTTGCTCAAATAAGAAAATGAAACATATAATCCAGGTGCAAAGTTAAGAAGCGATGCTCGCAGGTTTCTAACCAAACATGATATGTTGCTTTAGGGTCAAGGACACAGGGAGAAGCCAGTTTTCAAATTCCTTTCTCTGACTGGCTGTTTGGTTTCAGTCTCATTCATCTTGGGAATCCAACTTAATTCCAAGCATAACATTTACTGCCTGGTCCCTAGAATAGTGCCATCTAGTGAATAAAACAGAAAGTGCAAGCAAAACAATGGTTCCAAGCGGGGCTGGTAGCCACCTGCAAATTTTCTCGTTTTCACTTATTAGAAATGGTTCACACACCAAATAAAGACCCACGTTTGTTTATTTTAAGCTTATTATCTAATTTATCTAAATATCTGTGTCCTCGCTCGCACACCAATATTTTCAATAGAGTGCTCGTAAGCCTCGCTGGGAGGCTTAATAAGTAGGCTAACTGACGTCATGAGTTTGACTGGCTTGTTTATTATCAGTTCTCAGGCAAGGAATAAGTCGTAAACGCTGTTGTTGCGGATCCACAACTGTGATACGATCACAGTTGTGGGAATGGCCTGTACATTTAGGCCTTGTAATGTTGAAATGGTAGACACTGGTAGAAGGCACCAAAAAAACTCTTAAAACTACTAAATATACACACCAAAATGCATCCGTTAGTGTCTTTAGTATTAAATGGGTCTTTCTGGCAACTTAACCATGTTCTTACCTTAATATATTAATTAAATATAATCCCTAACGATCCTTGTAAGCCCGCGGTGATTTAAACATAACAATATACAGGAATTTGTAATGAGCAGACGTTGATCAACTGGTACCCGCCACCGACATCTATTATCGCCCGCTTTTTCCAGTTCAAACAGCGATAAGATCAGAGCGGGTTCCCAGTCTAAATCCCGTTGCAAAGGACTGTGGGTCACTTAATGTAATCATGGCGGCTTGTTCTCTATGTAAACACATCAGCTCTTGGCAAAATTATGGATAAGTAGGGCTATTGAGCAATATTTTGGTGCCAATACTTTGCAGATGTTTTACAAAACATCCAAAGACAACAAAAAGGTAATTATTTTATGTTGACACCGCTTGAAATGTCAATTATACGATTCCAAAGGGGTCTCCTATTTGGAACCTTACAAGGCGTTTTCCTAAGGGTCGTTCCCAAGACGTTGACGGAGAGGAGCAGAGCGGATCGGAATCACACGTCTTGGGCCGAGACAATAAACGCTGTAGCTTGTTTGGTCATATTTTGGATTGTCTCATATAAAATCAAGGCAAGGTAAGGCATTACTTTTTACGCAGGCAGTCGGCGGAAAAGCTCCTGCAACCTTTAGACAAGCAAGGTTTACACTGCTTTACTTGTATGAAAAATTATTCCGGAAAAACATGCAGACACGGGTACTGGGACGGACTCTGTTACAACCTCTTACATTGTCTTCCATTAATTATTGTGGTTGCGGGGCTGAATTTTCACATTTTTAGCTCAGCTGACTATAAGTCATCTGAGCTATAGTCATGGTCCATTGTCCGTCGTCTGTCTGTCTGTCTGTCCGTCCGTCCTTCCGTCTGTCTGTCTGTCCGTCTGGATGTCCGTCCGTAAGACTGGCACGTTTCGACAACGTTGGACCTACGAATCTGAATTTTGGCATACAGTTAGTTGTCCCCATGATCTCCTACCATGCCAAAAATTGGGTCAATAGGACTTTGTTCCTTTGAGATATTAAGGAAAAACCTCAATTTTTTATTAGAAATCTATTTTCACACTTCAGGACTGCCTAATATCAAAACCACTCATCTGGTTTTCTTCATATTTACCATAAATATTCCTCTATATAGTTCCTATGTACATGCCAGATATTAAGTCAGTATTATATAATTTAAAAAAGTTAAGGGCCCAAACATAATGGACTTTGTAAAAAAATCAGGAAGATATTTGGTCACTTAAGACCAAAAGTGTTAAAGGTAGGGACTTTTTTTTCAGTAATACAACTTTAATTAATAAAAATTTAATTGTATACCAAAAATTAGATCAAAATTTGTTAAATTTTTTTTAAATATTGGCAAAAATATAAAATTGGTACCTTAAATTTTGCCCAACTTTGGCCATGGCACGTTTTTTTCCTGTAAGTACTGTGGATTTAATTTTCACACCATGTATACATAAGGATTTAATCTGTAAAAATCTGAAATTTTAAAATAAAAGCTGCAAAATTAGGCTAGTTATTGAATTTTTTTGGAGGCTCTTGTTGTATTCCCTTACATTGTCAGGCAGTCCTTTTTGATGACTGTAGGTCATTCAGTGCACATCTCTATGCTCCCAAGGCTGTTGACATAATTTTAGATGTCCCCAAAATCTCCTACCATACCGAAAATTGGGTCATTAGGACTTTGTTCCTTAGAGATATTAAGGAAAAAAACTCTGTTTTCCATTAAAAAAAAGCCATTGTTACAATTCAAGGCTGCCTAATATCAAAACCACTGATCTGTTTTTGATCGTATTTAGTAATCACATTCTTTTATACATTTGCTATGAACATACCAAAAATTAGGTCAGTATTGGGTATTATTTTGAAGTTATGGGCCAAAACATAATGCAATTTTTTAAAAAATCAGGAAATATATTTACTCACCTAACATGAGAATTGCTGAACCTAGAGACTTTTTTTCAGGAATATAACTTTATTTAATCAGGATTCAATTGTTTACCCAAAATTAGATCTGAATTTTGCAAATTTTTCAAGTTATTAGCATAAATAAAAAATCAATACCTTAAATTTTGTCCAACTTTGGCACTGTTGATTTAATTTTCCCAGCATATATACATAAGGATTTAATCTTTTAAAATCTGAAATTTCAGAGAAATTGATTGGAATGAATAGCTTTTATTCATGTTTTCATACACCATGTCAAGTGTTGTTTACATCTAGCCCACCTAGTAGTACAGCCTTCACTTGCATTATGTAACCCACCCCAGGCAGCTTACCTTGGCCCAGCTTGGCCACTACTAGCAGGCTTCCCCTTTGCCCTGCACTTATCCCCCCCCCAGCTGGTGCATAAACTAGATAAATGTTATAATTTTTCTGTATTTTATTTTATTCTTGGACATGCTACATTTTAGATTTTGTATTGTACTTCCAGGGTTACAATGATTAAAGTGTACATTTAATTGTGTCCACAAAGTGGTGTATTGCTGTGAAAGTGTGGATGTTCATGAGATAAGTAATTCCTTACTTCAGAAGAGTAAAAACTTCACCAGGTGTGAAATTGACTATTAATTCCAGTAATTAATTAAAACTGGGATAGTAATTAGCACAATGATATTGTTTGTCCCTCATTCAACCAACAGTGTGTATACTTTATTTGAAAAGATGTTTTATTTTATCAAATTTACTTTTATTTTATTTTGGTGAATAAAATTAAGCATGTCCTGAAAACTCCAATGTGCAAAACTTTTTAATAGTGATTCAAGGAATATTCTTGTAGATGCCATGTTGTGGCATTATTTTCTTTTAAAATCAGTTTAAACATTTATGATTTAAAAATAATAAAATATATGTGTATGCATAATATGACCCAATGTTTTTTACTATGTATATGTAATGATTGCAACTTTTGCAACAGTTCTAATATTTTAACTTTTATTTTCAGGTATTTTAATTAAAAATTTATAAACCTGTAAATAAAAAAATGATTCAGATAAAAACTTCTTAATGGAAAAAGTGGATCTGCTTAAAAAAATAGGATTATATTTAAACTTAAATGCATTATTCTCTTGAAAGTGAAATAAAGGTATTAGTCCATTCTGTCCTCTTGCCTGTCCAACTATAAATTTTCATATGCAACACAGTATCTCAAAACTTTTACTGTTTTTCTTCATGACAGTCTTGTCAGAGTATTAGTTTGCAATCATATATTTAGAACTTTACTATAACCAAGTAGGAGGGCCCCTTTCCTCTTAGCTTTTCATATTCTTATATAAATGAAAAACATTACAATAGAATATTTCTACATCCACCTTCGTGCTGCCCTCACTTTTCCCTTCTCCGAACCCCATCCCAAAGTCAGCCTCAGTAAGCAAGAACAAGATGAATCAGATATATTCATACTTTAATATTTTGTATAACTATTCGTCCATAGGTACCGATGTACATGCCAGAAATTATGTCAATATTGTGTAATATGTAGACATAGTGGGCATCACAATAATGTACCTTGTCAAGACTAAAGAGATATTGTGTCATACAGTCACATATTCATAAATCACTTCATCAGCATAGTTAATCATAAGATCATATCTGTCAAATTGAACGTTGCAGACTACCATACACTTTAGATCCTTCAACAAATAGCCTTATCATCATTCTACTACTGCTTATTACTGCTGTCATTGCATTCATATTTGCTCAAATATATCACAATTTTCAACCCCTCCTAAATAAATAAAAAATAAACCACTTTATTTGACTCTATTAATCAATCAGTCAGGTAATTTCATTTATCATTTACTCACATATTACATTAAATTCCTTTATAATAGCCTAACATGTACATGATATTCATAAGCTTTATCGACTCGATATAGTATCACAGTGGAGAAACATTTATAGTCCAATCACGATCAGCTTAGCGCCGTGACCCATGGGTCCCTTGTTTTATTTTGTAAAACTGTCAGAGGGTTCCTTTTTTTGCACTCTATCATTAATGTAGTACATGTACAGTAGTATTTTATTTATCAAATATGAAAATATACATAGTAGTGACCAAATTATTTCATAAACCGCTGATTTCACTATCATCTGTTTCTGTCTGGTTGTCACAAACGGCTGAGCCAAAGGATGCTGGAAGCATCGACCCCACTGGCTGTAACTAGTTGAATCATAATTAAAATTTAGGTTGATATAATACAATAAATTGAAAATTAATGTTTTTGTCAATGCAAAGATTACAAATATTATATATTCAATCTTAAGAGAAAAATATCCATATAAGGAAAGCAATGCAGTCTTTATTTTGAATTTACATACGCGAGTATTGCTGCCTTTCCATGAATGTGTAGCATTGGCGTTGCCTGGCAAGGATGTCCCAAGAGGAGTGTTAAACACCTGCCACAGAAATCACTCCATGCATGACTTTCTCTGCAGAGTGTACATGGATACAACACAATAACCATTCTGACCACCAATGCAACACAGAATAATCGCGTTCATGGAAAGGTTCTGCCTGTGTGTACACTGGGCCGGATGCTGGGCTGTATACAGTGTGGTGAACACACCTCGCTCATGGAAAGGCAGCCTTAGTTAGTCCAGTGAGGTTCATTAATTTATGTGGCATGGTGTCACTATGAACAAGAGACAGTGGGCATAATTCATAGATATTTACTGAATATAAATAGATCTCTACAATTACCAGATCCCTATTATACAGTGCATCAAGGTAAATTATGAAATCCTGAAGTATGTAACATTCATGACTGTTAATTGTAACCTTCTTTCATCAGATAAGTGAGAACCATAATCAGTGGTGATAAGCTGCCAAAAATGACCGCTTTGGCATGGTGGGACAGCAGCCGCAAGGGTAAACTTGTTTCAGTGTGTCAAGTGCCTGCAGTGCAGCTCTGTGAGCAAAGATAACACAGGTCTCGGAAACAGTTTCAACTATCAAATGATGGGGTTGCAAAGTACTTAAAGTTTGTCCTGTTTTCAAATTTCTTAGTCATTTGAATAAATTTTTAATTACTGTCCTAGATTACACCAGTTTCCCTATCATAAACACTATTTGATATTGTACAATTTTTTTTGCAGCAAGGTTTTTATGTTCTCGCATTTTACCGATGCTTTTTATGCAGCAGGATCCTAGACATGTATGCCACATATATATGCAGTTACCAGCTACCCAGTGAGCTTAAGGAGATATCTCATGTATAATTCAACATAGAGTAATGACTTGTATACCCGTCCCTAAAAGGGAAGCATAGTAAAGTGTTAATATTATCATTTGTCCACAAAATGATGTAATATTGCTACAGAAGTATGGAAATCATGCTCTTTTCTGCATGCTAGGATTTCATAATTTTGATCATAAATATTTGGCAAATTCAGCTGAGCACTGTGACCCATTGGTCCCCTATTAATTTCTTTCCACTTGGGTTGACTCAGAGCAAAAACAAATTAATCAGACCAATGAGACCAGGGTATTGCATTTTGCATACAGCTACGAACAATAAACATGAGACACCCACTCATGTTGTTCTGATTACACTGGTTCTGGTACAAGCCCAAGAATCAGACCAATGAGTTGGGTTAGAGCCAGGTACTTGTACCTGTACCTGGACCTGTAGCTAGGTACACAGTTCAGAGTACCTGTACCTGTACCTGGCTGTCATGAGTAGGAAGTACCTTGTACTGTACCTGGAACTAAAGTACCTGTACCTGGCATAAGGTACCCCAGGTACAAATGTGATATAGGAAAAGGACACCTGCTTGGGTCATTTGCATGAACACAGCTGCCGCCCCTGTCTGGGCTAGCAAGCTGGTCAGCCTCCAGCCTCTAAACAGGGAGTTCATTGTGGCATTATCAGCACAAATATAGGGCAACTGACAAAGGATAGGAACAGGGCTGCCTACTTGCCCCATTGTAGACAGTTTTCTAGTATGTACACAGATCAGGGTTTTAGCCAGGTACTTGTAGCTAGGTACACAATTCAAAGAGATGTGAATTTCAGGTTATGTTACTGGAAATTGACATCAGGTTGGGTAAAATAAGTGTACTGAGCTGTCACCCCTGCCAGGGCTCTTACCTTAACCAGACAGGGTAATTACTAAGCTTTCATCCCTGCTTCCTTAACAGTTGAGGGGGCTAGGGCAAGTAACATGCTGGGAATAGCAGCCTAGCAACCTCCATCATCTACACAGAAAGTTCATTGTGACATTTTCAAATATAAAGGGTACAAAGCAAAGATATGGACAGTGTTGCTCCATTGCCCCATGTAGATACTTGTTGTCTATTTTGTTTTGAGATTTTTACTTTAAAACATACTCAGACACTGAAAACATGATTTAAAATATAGACATTATATTTTAGTAAATAATGATATATTCTGCCATTCTAATATAACTTATTATCGCATATAGAGACACGACTGTTTTGTATAACTGCAGTGTGATGGGCGTATTAAATTTGCTACAAGAATTATTTCAAGTACATAAGTATCCAGATCTAAAAAAAAAACAGTTGAAAAATCTCTAGGAATAACCCAGGGCTCAAAAAGTCAACATTGACAGACACCACAGAGGCATAGACCTCTTTGTTGGGTGAACTGAAGACATGGCTCCCTTTAATAATATTGATCAATCAACGAGTAATCCATTATATTTGCTTTGAGCTTGAGCACTAGCCTGAAGAATATGGAGATTCAGATACTACCATTAAGAAGTCACTTTAATCATGAAGGATATGTTGTGGAGCACATGTCTACTTGCCCTAAGGCCTCCTTTATTAAATGAAAAACTGGAGAAAGTGAAGGATTTTGGTTAAAAATGTAAACAGAGAGCGAGATAAATGTACTAAAGGCTGTTTGTCTTTCTATTTGCAGAGGACAGATTTTGCTTGTGATTCTCTACATTATATGCAGATTTTTATTTTAAAAAATGGAATCTGCTCAGTTGCCTGAGATTAAACCAGAAACTGAAGTGTTCAGCACCACATATGATGATGCAACCCACATTATAATTAAAGTAGAGACTGACCAGGACTCTCTGAAGATTAATCCAGATACTGAAGTGTTCAACACAACGTGTGATCCAGAAACAGGTTTTAAAATAAAATCAGAACATTCTGATGGACACATATCAGACTCCAGTAGTACATCTTATAATGAGAAACAACAAAGGCATTCACCTGATATTTCGACTTGTAAGATGTTAAGCCCTAAACATGAAGAGGAAAAGTATTCCGAGTTTGACAGTGACTCACCTGAAGCAGCAGAGATTTCTGAGAATTCAGAAGAAGCGTGTTATCAGGAAGGACATTTTAACGGGGAGAAACCTTTCAAATGTTACCTCTGTGGTAAAAGTTTCTGTGATGAAAATACCCTAAATATTCATCTAAGGACACATTCGGGAGAGAATCCATTCACATGTGATCATTGTGGCAGCTGTTTCGTTGATGAAAATGCCCTGAAGGTTCACTCGAAAACACACGTGAAACCTGTTAGATGTGAAGTATGTGGCAAATATTTCACTCGCCAGAGCAGTCTGAATGTTCATATGCGCATTCATTCTGGGCTGAAACCATTCAAGTGTGAAATCTGTGGCAAATGTTTATCTCGAAAGTATGATCTTAATAAACACACACGCATACATTCTGGAGAGAAACCATTCAAATGTTGTTATTGTTTCAGTGGTTACTATGATGAAAAAACGCTTAAGATTCACATGAAGTTACATGAAGAACCTTTTAAATGTAAATTCTGTGGCAAATGTTTTGCTGTGCGGAACAGTCTAAGTTTACACATCCGCACTCATACTGGAGAGAAACCATTTAAATGTGAACTCTGTGACAAATCGTTCACTGTAGGGACAAGTCTGAGTAGGCACGTCCGCACTCACACTGGCGAGAAACCATACAAATGTGAAATCTGCAGCAAAGTGTTTTATGACGGAAGTCAACTGAAGAAGCACATCTTCAATCATACTGGAGAGAAACCATTCATGTGTGAATTCTGTGGTAAAGGATTCATTCAAAAGGGTGATTTGAATTCTCACATCCGCATTCATACTGGGGTGAAACCATACGAGTGTGATATCTGTGGCAAGCGTTGCACCCGAAAGAGTGATCTTAATAAACACAAACGCTTGCATACTTAAGAGAAACCATGCAAACCTGATTTTGTGGCATTTGTTTTTTTTTATGAAAATACCCGGTAGGTTTACTTTGGGGTAAACTGAAACAGTTTAAATGTGAATTCTGTCTCTCTTCAGAACATTGAGAATGTACACATCTACAAACTTGGGTTAAACAATTCATTCTGATTTCTATGGGATCTTTCTTCGTAAACACATTCACACACATACTATTGATAAACTATTCAACTGTGGTATTTTTTTTTCCTGACAAAAAAAAAACATCAACTGTCATACTGGAGTGAAACCATCGAAAGATGATCGTTATGACATATGACAGTTGGTTCTTTGATGAAATACCAGAAGTTCACATGGGGACATATACCAGGGAGCAATCACACAAAAGTGATCCGTTTTGCAAATATTCCCCGCACAGAGTTACTTTGATATACACATGAGGACCCGTACTGGAACATTTACATTCTCTTATTCCACTTTTTGTTGTTAATCGTTTAAAAGAAAATAAAACAAACATCGTAGACAGGATATAACTATTTACTTTCCATAAATATAAATACGGCGAAGAAGCTTGTGGCCTTGGCCTTTTTGACTAGATTATGTGTACCGTGAGTATCAAAGTCAGATTTATCAGGAAAAATCACCTGTATGGTTCGCCAAAGTTTGTGTTTCCATTAACCCTTTTTTTGCTTATATCCGTTGCACTTACTGATATGTTCATATTTCTCAGGGTTATGTATATGAAATTTTCATAAATTTGATTCCCGCTTTGATCACGATCTGTTTTAGATCGGTTAATAGAGACTGGTTAAAGCATGTGCCCTGTGGAAAGTTGACTTGTAATCTTAATCGAAAATGTTAATCGGTATACCTCGAGCCAGAATTGATGTGTGATTTCACATCTATATATATATTTATATTTATTGTACAAATGGAAATACTATATTGTGAATGTATAATGCTTATAGAATAAAATTATTCAACAGATTTTCAGTTTTCACATTCTTTGTTACTTCTCCAAGTCGGAATATATGGACGCATCCTTGGCCTGACCTTTGACCTTCAGGGCATGATCACAATATGGATCTCGGTATTTTTAAGAGGAAAAATATTGTGTTTTGTCAAATGTTATCGTGGTCACGTTAAATCCTAAACATGTCGACTGGACTAAAGCATGCCTGGTGGAGTTAGTTCACCCACGCATAAAAGCACACAAAAATAAATGAGACTGGAAAAATATATGAAGCAATGCTATAAGCTTGACCACCTAATGCCGTTTTGAACTGTATTTGGGCTGTCCCACTTAGGCGACTCTACAGGCGACCAGGCTGTCGCCTCATGGTCGCCGGGTGGTCGCCTGTATGGTCGCGTGTAGTCGCCTGAAGTCGCCCAAGGACGCGTGACCTCAAAGCTGTCGCCTTTGGATTTTCAACATGTTCAAAATTCTCAGGCGACAGTTTTTTTGTCGCCAGTGAGCGTAGCCTGCCTTCTACTGGCGTAGGTGCTTTCGTAGGCTGTCGCCAGCTGACGCGGGTTGTCGTAGGCTGTCGCCAGGTGACGCGGATTGTCTTGTGTGTTGTCACGGGATGTTGTTACTTGAAACAAGGCCCATCCTTGTGTCCGGCTCTTCACATAGCACATGGTAGAGAATCGTCGAAGCATGTTGCGGGAGGACGAAGCAAGAATTCTTGTGTCGTAGGTTGTCGCCAGTGTGGTCGTAGGTTGTCGTAGTTGTGGTCGTATGTTGTCGTAGGTGATTGTCCTTTGTCGCGGCGACTGTACAGTCGCCGGTTGTCGGCAGCTTGTCGTCAGACAGTCGCTAACCATTTGTAGCTTGTCGTAGACTATTGTCGTAGCGGAGGTCCTGTCGCCTGTTTTTCGGCGACTATGAGGCGACACATGTCACAAAATCAAGAAAGCTATCTAGGATGAATACACATGGAAGATTTAAGGTGGAAATTTTTATGTATGTTATAAAGATATCCAAGGGCTACATTTGTGCAAATTTTTTTCCTATTGGTCAAATGAGTCTGAAGATATGTGGGTTTATGTGTGGAAAAAGACGCACAAATGGACGCTGGGCAGAGAGGAAAGGTCAGAGGTCAACCAAAAATGAAGGCGCAGCAGTCACATGTGACCCGATCATAATTCCGAATTAAAAAAGAAATTCTGCCCAGTGGTTACGGAGGAGCTTTCCGGAAACCTATTCGGCGGCGTGCAACTGAAAATATAGTGTCCGCAAAACTCTGTTTTGGCTGATACAATTAATTTTTAATCATACTGTAATTTCAGATTCAATCCAAGTGTCCTTTATTTCATTTTGTGTAAGCAATGGAAGTGGAATCTTTATACCTAACATCTGCAATGACCCATTGAGGAAAGCTGAATTAGACACATTATCAAAGACAATATGTTGCAAACAAACACTGATCTTAACTTTCAGGTTAACGTGTAAAATATACCAAAACCTTACTGCATGTAAAGTTTGAACATCCCAGATCTTATGGTTACGATTTGTGCCCTGCTGGGCTGTAGATGCAATTTGTCTTCCTCACAAGATGCTCAGTGGTCTCAGACCAAGTGCACGTGTGTTTATGTACATTATGGAGTAATTTGTACAATAATTCATACATATATATATATATAATTATAAGCTGCAATACTAATACTAATACTAATTACAATTACAACAAATAGATTTCCCATGCATTAGCATGACAAGTTATACACACCAGCTGCCGTTGCTCTTTATGCTAATCAATAATGAAAAGACTGCCTCTTCTTGAAATCATCAAAATATGTGTACCTGGTGAAGGTCTTCATCCTTTTACTTTTCTTCTCAGACATTGTTTGACCTGTAATAAGTTGTAATAAGTGAACACCACTTATAGTTATTTAAATGCAGTTATGTTCAGTTATGGGACCCTGATGAGCCGTATGGATGTAAAGTTTACACCTTCCTAGGTCTAATGGTTATAATTTGTTCTCTGCTAAGGGTCAGAATGATATAACTATGGCTTGTCATTCTCAACGAAAGACCTAGAGATCTTACATTTTTGTTAATTAAATAAGGGACCCCCTGGTCATGGCGGGCAGTTGAAATTATGTATGATATATATATATATATATATATATATTGGCAGGATAAATGAAAGGGAAAATATTAAGAACGTTTGAGTAGTTTTGTAGCTGTAGTTATGACACTGATCAATAGAGTAGTGCAAGAATTTCTAGCTTAGGTGACAACCTCTTACAGGCAGAAAACTCACAGGGCAACACCAGAGCGAAAGAACACCAGTTTATTATAGTCGAAAAATACTGAGTTAGATATTCTGCTTGACATAACGAAGGATATAAAAAAAATATCCAGTGACCAGTAATATTTAATATAAAATATTTTTAAATCATATATAATTTGATTTTTTTTATTATTCTCATTTGTCCATGAAACCGAGCTATTGGAATCGTATTTGGGGTCACTTTTTTAATAATGGTTACTTTACAGCTTACATACGGTCCAGTCAGCCTGTGTGATATAAACTAGGTTTATTATTTATCCATGTAATTTCTTCATGATATATAACGCAGATGCACCCAACTGAAAAGTTCGAGTTTAACGATTAACTTATTTCCAGAAATATGATTACTGAGAAAATGGCCAAGGCCAAAGAAAGTTTACGCTCGTCGAGCAGCTACAGGTTGCTGTGGTCAAGGCCTCGCTCCTTAACGCTTAAGCACGTTCTCTGAGCCAACAGTCGTCATGCTACACCAAGCCAAGCAAAGCCGCGAGAGGCCTCCACCGTCCATCCCGAGCCGGTGACCTTTTTTAGAAAGCTACAGCATCCACAGCCACAAAGGCAGAAGCAACCCACATTCCCTCCACCGATCCCAGCAGCGGAGATCCAGCCAGGCCATTCGAGAGCCGAACTCGATCTTGTGAACGACAGTGTTTCGAGTAGCCCATAGCTTTCGTGCTCTCTCCTTGTGCTTCGGTTCCCTCCGCTGAGAGAGCCCTTGTACGAGGTGTTTGAAAACTGGAGACATGCCACTGGACAATAAAATAATAATCTCCCAGCGAAAAATGTGTCATATATAAGAATATAAACATATTTGTATCATATGGTAACACAACATACCACTTTAAAATCGTCATGTAAATAAAACAGTTGAATCAGGTAGGTCTAGATCTCAAGCGGTAAAAACAAGCATGTCTGGAGGGGATTTCCTTGGGGTTCCCCCAACCTAAAACGTCATACCCGTTTTCAACCTCCAGCGCAGAGTCAAGATATGTTGTGTTTATCCTTAGCATTCATGATAAATTTCTGCACGGAGATCGATGCATAACACACGCCACCTGGCGATTGTCCCAACTTAAGGAACAACTGTCAGGTCCAGGGAAGGTAAACTTTTAAAGTGAGTACTAGCTCTTTAGGCATTAAAGCATGGGTTACAACAAAATTTCTTGTTCAGGCGAATACATTAACATTTTTTGCTCCAGAAGACGTAAGCTTCCCCGTTACAAACACAATAATGGATTTTATAGGAATTTTTGCCCAGGACAGGATTTACGTTCTCCAGTTTACTTGAAGCTTCATATTGCGGCGGGTATCCATGGAATGGATAAATACGCCGCATTATAACATGCAGTTATGTTTCGAGACGTATCGCCTTAAATGATACAGAAGAGGTAAAGTACGACTTAAATGATACAGCAGAAGTAACGTACAACTTTAATGATACAGTCAAAGTAAAGTGCGACCTAAATGATACAGAAGAGGTAAAGTACGGCTTAAATGATACAGCAGAAGTAAAGTACAACTTTAATGATACAGTCGAAGTAAAGTGCGACTTAAATGATACAGAAGAGGTAAAGTACGACTTATATGATACAGCAGAAGTAAAGTACAACTTTAATGATACAATCGAAGTAAAGTACGACCTAAATGATACAGAAGAGGTAAAGTACGACTTAAATGATACAGCAGAAGTAAAGTGCAACTTTAATGATACAGTCGAAGTAAAGTGCGACTTAAATGATACAGAAGAGGTAAAGTACGACTTAAATGATACAGCAGAAGTAACGTACAACTTTAATGATACAGTCAAAGTAAAGTGCGACCTAAATGATACAGAAGAGGTAAAGTACGGCTTAAATGATACAGCAGAAGTAAAGTGCAACTTTAATGATACAGTCGAAGTAAAGTGCGACTTAAATGATACAGAAGAGGTAAAGTACGACTTAAATGATACAGCAGAAGTAAAGTACAACTTTAATGATACAGTCAAAGTAAAGTGCGACCTAAATGATACAGAAGAGGTAAAGTACGACTTAAATGATACAGCAGAAGTAAAGTGCAACTTTAATGATACAGTCGAAGTAAAGTGCGACTTAAATGATACAGAAGAGGTAAAGTACGACTTAAATGATACAGCAGAAGTAAAGTACAACTTTAATGATACAGTCAAAGTAAAGTGCGACCTAAATGATACAGAAGAGGTAAAGTACGACTTAAATGATACAGCAGAAGTAAAGTGCAACTTTAATGATACAGTCGAAGTAAAGTGCGACTTAAATGATACAGAAGAGGTAAAGTACGACTTAAATGATACAGCAGAAGTAAAGTACAACTTTAATGATACAGTCGAAGTAAAGTGCGACTTAAATGATACGAAAGAAGTAAAGTACGACTTAAATGATACAGCAGAAGTAAAATGCAACTTTAATGATACAGTCGAAGTAAAGTGCGACTTAAATGATACAGAAGAGGTAAAGTACGACTTAAATGATACAGCAGAAGTAAAGTACAACTTTAATGTTACAGTAGAAGTAAAGTGCGACCTAAATGATACAGAAGAGGTAAAGTACGACTTAAATGATACAGCAGAAGTAAAGTGCAACTTTAATGATACAGTCGAAGTAAAGTGCGACCTAAATGATACAGAAGAGTTAAAGTACGACTTAAATGATACAGCAGAAGTAAAGTGCAACTTTAATGATACAGTCGAAGTAAAGTGCGACCTAAATGATACAGAAGAGGTAAAGTACGACTTAAATGATACAGCAGAAGTAAAGTGCAACTTTAATGTTACAGTCGAAGTAAAGTGCGACCTAAATGATACAGAAGAGGTAAAGTACGACTTAAATGATACAGCAGAAGTAAAGTACAACTTTAATGTTACAGTAGAAGTAAAGTGCGACCTAAATGATACAGAAGAGCTAAAGTTCGACTTTAATGATACAGCAGAAGTAAAGTGCAACTTTAATGATACAGTCGAAGTTAAGTGCGACCTTAATGATACAGAAGAGGTAAAGTACGACTTAAATGATACAGCAGAAGTAAAGTGCAACTTTAATGATACAGTCGAAGTAAAGTGCGACCTAAATGATACAGAAGAGGTAAAGTACGACTTAAATGATACAGCAGAAGTAAAGTGCAACTTTAATGTTACAGTCGAAGTAAAGTGCGACCTAAATGATACAGAAGAGGTAAAGTACGACTTAAATGATACAGAAGAGGTAAAGTACAACTTTAATGATACAGTCGAAGTAAAATGCAACTTTAATGATACAGAAGAGGTAAAGTACGACTTAAATGATACAGCAGTAGTAAAGTGCAACTTTAATGATACAGTCGAAGTAAAGTGCGACTTAAATGATACAGAAGAGGTAAAGTACGACTTAAATGATACAGCAGAAGTAACGTACAACTTTAATGATACAGTCGAAGTAAAGTGCGACTTAAATGATACAGAAGAGGTAAAGTACGACTTAAATGATACAGCAGAAGTAACGTACAACTTTAATGATACAGTCAAAGTAAAGTGCGACCTAAATGATACAGAAGAGGTAAAGTACGACTTAAATGATACAGCAGAAGTAAAGTACAACTTTAATGATACAGTCGAAGTAAAGTGCGACTTAAATGATACAGAAGAGGTAAAGTACGACTTAAATGATACAGCAGAAGTAAAGTACAACTTTAATGATACAGTCAAAGTAAAGTGCGACCTAAATGATACAGAAGAGGTAAAGTACGACTTAAATGATACAGCAGAAGTAAAGTACAACTTTAATGATACAGTCGAAGTAAAGTGCGACCTAAATGATACAGAAGAGGTAAAGTACGACTTAAATGATACAGCAGAAGTAAAGTACAACTTTAATGTTACAGTCAAAGTAAAGTGCGACCTAAATGATACAGAAGAGGTAAAGTACGACTTAAATGATACAGCAGAAGTAAAGTGCAACTTTAATGATACAGTCGAAGTAAAGTGCGACTTAAATGATACAGAAGAGGTAAAGTACGACTTAAATGATACAGCAGAAGTAAAGTACAACTTTAATGATACAGTCGAAGTAAAGTGCGACTTAAATGATACAAAAGAAGTAAAGTACGACTTAAATGATACAGCAGAAGTAAAATGCAACTTTAATGATACAGTCGAAGTAAAGTGCGACTTAAATGATACAGAAGAGGTAAAGTACGACTTAAATGATACAGCAGAAGTAAAGTACAACTTTAATGTTACAGTCGAAGTAAAGTGCGACCTAAATGATACAGAAGAGGTAAAGTACGACTTAAATGATACAGCAGAAGTAAAGTGCAACTTTAATGATACAGTCGAAGTAATGTGCGATTTAAATGATACAGAAGAGGTAAAGTACGACTTAAATGATACAGCAGAAGTAAAGTGCAACTTTAATGATACAGTCGAAGTAAAGTGCAACTTTAATGATACAGTCGAAGTAAAGTGCGACCTAAATGATACAGAAGAGTTAAAGTACGACTTAAATGATACAGCAGAAGTAAAGTGCAACTTTAATGATACAGTCGAAGTAAAGTGCGACCTAAATGATACAGAAGAGGTAAAGTACGACTTAAATGATACAGCAGAAGTAAAGTGCAACTTTAATGTTACAGTCGAAGTAAAGTGCGACCTAAATGATACAGAAGAGGTAAAGTACGACTTAAATGATACAGCAGAAGTAAAGTACAACTTTAATGTTACAGTAGAAGTAAAGTGCGACCTAAATGATACAGAAGAGCTAAAGTTCGACTTTAATGATACAGCAGAAGTAAAGTGCAACTTTAATGATACAGTCGAAGTTAAGTGCGACCTTAATGATACAGAAGAGGTAAAGTACGACTTAAATGATACAGCAGAAGTAAAGTGCAACTTTAATGATACAGTCGAAGTAAAGTGCGACCTAAATGATACAGAAGAGGTAAAGTACGACTTAAATGATACAGCAGAAGTAAAGTGCAACTTTAATGTTACAGTCGAAGTAAAGTGCGACCTAAATGATACAGAAGAGGTAAAGTACGACTTAAATGATACAGAAGAGGTAAAGTACAACTTTAATGATACAGTCGAAGTAAAATGCAACTTTAATGATACAGAAGAGGTAAAGTACGACTTAAATGATACAGCAGTAGTAAAGTGCAACTTTAATGATACAGTCGAAGTTAAGTGCGACTTAAATGATACAGAAGAGGTAAAGTACGACTTAAATGATACAGCAGAAGTAACGTACAACTTTAATGATACAGTCGAAGTAAAGTGCGACTTAAATGATACAGAAGAGGTAAAGTACGACTTAAATGATACAGCAGAAGTAACGTACAACTTTAATGATACAGTCAAAGTAAAGTGCGACCTAAATGATACAGAAGAGGTAAAGTACGACTTAAATGATACAGCAGAAGTAAAGTACAACTTTAATGATACAGTCGAAGTAAAGTGCGACTTAAATGATACAGAAGAGGTAAAGTACGACTTAAATGATACAGCAGAAGTAAAGTACAACTTTAATGATACAGTCAAAGTAAAGTGCGACCTAAATGATACAGAAGAGGTAAAGTACGACTTAAATGATACAGCAGAAGTAAAGTACAACTTTAATGATACAGTCGAAGTAAAGTGCGACCTAAATGATACAGAAGAGGTAAAGTACGACTTAAATGATACAGCAGAAGTAAAGTACAACTTTAATGTTACAGTCGAAGTAAAGTGCGACCTAAATGATACAGAAGAGGTAAAGTACGACTTAAATGATACAGCAGAAGTAAAGTGCAACTTTAATGATACAGTCGAAGTAATGTGCGATTTAAATGATACAGAAGAGGTAAAGTACGACTTAAATGATACAGCAGAAGTAAAGTGCAACTTTAATGATACAGTCGAAGTAAAGTGCGACCTAAATGATACAGAAGAGGTAAAGTACGACTTAAATGATACAGCAGAAGTAAAGTGCAACTTTAATGTTACAGTCGAAGTAAAGTGCGACCTAAATGATACAGAAGAGGTAAAGTACGACTTAAATGATACAGCAGAAGTAAAGTACAACTTTAATGTTACAGTAGAAGTAAAGTGCGACCTAAATGATACAGAAGAGGTAAAGTACGACTTAAATGATACAGCAGAAGTAAAGTGCAACTTTAATGATACAGTCGAAGTAAAGTGCGACTTAAATGATACAGAAGAGGTAAAGTACGACTTAAATGATACAGCAGAAGTAAAGTACAACTTTAATGATACAGTCGAAGTAAAGTTCGACTTAAATGATACAAAAGAGGTAAAGTACGACTTAAATGATACAGCAGAAGTAAAATGCAACTTTAATGATACAGTCGAAGTAAAGTGCGACTTAAATGATACAGAAGAGGTAAAGTACGACTTAAATGATACAGCAGAAGTAAAGTACAACTTTAATGATACAGTCGAAGTAAAGTGCGACTTAAATGATACAAAAGAGGTAAAGTACGACTAAAATGATACAGCAGAAGTAAAATGCAACTTTAATGATACAGTCGAAGTAAAGTGCGACTTAAATGATACAGAAGAGGTAAAGTACGACTTAAATGATACAGCAGAAGTAAAGTACAACTTTAATGTTACAGTAGAAGTAAAGTTCGACCTAAATGATACAGAAGAGGTAAAGTACGACTTAAATGATACAGCAGAAGTAAAGTACAACTTTAATGATACAGTCGAAGTAAAGTGCTACTTAAATGATACAGAAGAGGTAAAGTACGACTTAAATGATACAGCAGAAGTAAAGTGCAACTTTAATGATACAGTCGAAGTAAAGTGCGACTTAAATGATACAGAAGAGGTAAAGTACGACTTAAATGATACAGCAGAAGTAAAGTGCGACTTAAAAGATACAGTCGAAGTAAAGTGCGACTTAAAAGATACAGTCGAAGTAAAATACGACTTTAATGTTTGATTTAAAACGGTCAAGCCAATCAATAGCATCAATTTCGCCATCTCCAAAAAACATCAGAATTACAAAACAGTCAATTTTACCTGACGGTAGGGAATCTGCTGGTGTCTTTGTTCGTCAGGTGGCATGTTGATCTGCATTGACGAGGTAGATCGTTGTGTAGAATCCCGGTCTCTACTAATATGTTAAGAATAGGTTAGAACTTGTTCCCACTCAAAACACAAAATTCATTCGAGCACGCATGACGCAATGTACATGAGGCAGACCAAATTGATGATATCGTTTTTATTCTAAACAGAACATACAGCGATGTACACTGGGCAGCGTGATGGACCGCCTAACTCAACAGAACATACAGCGATGTACACTGGGCAGCGTGCTGGACCGCCTAACTCAACAGTCCCGCAACACTCGCTTTCTGTCCTACTGTGGTTTATTCTGTCATAAATTGTTTTAAAATTACTGCCACCAATAATATACATACAATAAATATATTAATCTATTGCACCTCATAACAATACCACCGCTTCAGACTGACTCATTATTCCAGTCATGCCCTGTCATGGCCAGCGAAACGAGCAGGTTTAAAATTTTCATCCTGTGCATATGTCAGTAGTATATCAGACGATATAGCGCATGGAATTTAAATTGGCTTTGTCATATTTCTGTGGCGTGGATTCCCTACCTTCATTGAATAAGCGAATGAATGCCTTATTAATCACCGCTAATAATAAGATGACCGCTTGTCATCGGCGAGCATCACATCAGTGCGTCATACTGTTGCTATAAACTTTGGATGAAAATAACATCGGAAACAAGAGCTGTTTCGTTAAACTTTTGGTAATTTAAAATCCTGAATAGTTGGTGAAGCTAAATTTTGTTGACATAAAAGTCAAAGCCCATTTATCATGACGCATAACGTATACCAAAAAGAAAAGCAGTCAAAATAAGTTAAGCGATATGTAAATTATGCTATGTATGATGGAACTAGTCACACGTCAGAACTGAATCAGACACCATCTGTACCTCTTGTAGTGATAAAAATAGTACCTCGTGTTACGTTCAGTCTATAAAACGGAATATGACGTGCTTTAAAACAAACACCTTCCCATGTTTTGATACGTTGTCCGTTTATTTTCTAGGGAAGCTGAAAAAGAATGCTTTTAATAGACCCATATGGTTTAACTTAAATATGCAATACAAGTAACTCAAGTCGTGTTCGAAGTATCGCGTGTTTTACATATCCCCCCATGATTAGGCTAATAAAATGATCGGACCAGTTTCATGCTAAGAAACAATCTTGTATTTTTAATCAATAAATTGTGTTTCATGCCCAAGGTAAATTAAATTATCCCCCGCTACATACACTAATTTAACTTTAGTAAAGGTCAACATTAAAAAGACGAAAGGAAAGCACGCGGCAGTAAAAAAGGATGGCTTTCCCTGAGGATCATTAGTCTAGCTAGTTAACAGTACCATGCAATGTAAGAGGGAACGAATTGATTTAAACAGGTTTTTTTTACTCCTTTATTTTGGCCAGGTCATACGTAGACCATATCTATTTATGTCTATATTCATTAAAAAATGAAGCAGTGTATAAGAACAAACACCAATCAGGCACTCAAAGCAGTCGCGGCAATTTATCTTGTGGGATGTGGGGGATGACTCGTAGGCGTGGGAGGGTAATCAGTCTTTATTAACACACACACACATTATATATAAATATATATATATATATATATCTAATCATTGCAGAAATGCGCTCGAAATTTAAGGAGATTCCGTTCATGACTGGGTGAGTTATGTTGTGAACAAACACACGAACGGGGATGAACGCATATCCTCCTGTCTGAGTCAACAAATCAAGAACCTCTTCAGCTTCTTAAATGACCGTGATCTCTGCTGCAATACCATAGAACATACTGAGCATGTCTCTTTTTTTTACTTGTTGGGTTTAGTTTTATTTACGTAGAAAGGCCCCTTCATTCTCCGCCTTTAATGTGTGATGTTCTCCATCATAGCGTGTTTATGCTAAATTTTGTTATTTCTGCAGCTGCAGTTTTATTTTTTTTAGTTTCCTCACTGGTGCAATGAAATAAGTAAGCATTGCCAAATCTAAACCTGATTCCTCTCTTTGTGGAACCATCTGACATGAATAAAAGTCAACATAGCCATTTAAAAAGAACAGTCAGAAACATCGGCCTTCAAATCAATCATAAACATAAAACTGGCCATCATAAGTTAAAACGTTTTGGTATATTGTAGAATAAACGACATCATTTTCATACCAACTGCGTTCTTTTGCGTGATGTTATTTACAGAAGCAGTTTTCAAAGTGAATTTATTGGTTTTAGTTCATACATGTTCTTACACCAAAAAAATTTTGAAACATCTTTATGATTTTCTATTTTTTGTGTTTTGCACATACTTTGTAGGTCTAATTTTTTGTTCACGAACGTTATCTCCCAATTAGAGCTTGAATATATGTTTCCAAAACCTCTGTCTCCAACTAAATCATCTTCCTGTTATGCTGTTTGAATTACACCTCAAAATAACAATAAACGTTTTCATGATTCCGATTGTTTTACTCTTTATATCATCAATTTAAACCTCTAAAAAGGGGCCCCTCGTTTTTCCGTTTTGCGAACAGTCATTTAAGTCCAAACTTGTGACCTGAACCACAATTATGCGACCTCATAATAAACATTTATAAATGTATTCGGCCCATATTCCAAGGTTCATTCATAGGATGACTGACTCTACATTTGTGAATATTCTTGATGACGTTCCTAAATCCGGATCATCCATCGGATCTACACCAAAATCAATTCTTTACTGGCTCATTCCCAAATGAACTGAAAATATCACCAGAGTCGGTTATGAGTCCTGCTTTGTACAATCACACACACACGAACGGGGGTAAACACATATCCTGCCGGCGAAGGCAATTTGTAAATTAGGGCAGTTAATCAGACAACTGCCCTACTGATTTTTTCATATTGTTTAATACATCCAGTCAAAGTATGCTCCGCATTGCGGTGTCCTTGTTACTGCTATGCTTTCCTACAGGTTGGAAATATAGATTGTAACGGGGTGACATAAAAGCGGACCGAACTGCCTCGTTAGTGAAGCTTGCTTTGCTAGCGAAGCGGTTGGTGCGCCGGACTTGCATGCCAACGACTCGGGTTCGACTACCGGGTCGGCCCCAGGATTTTTCCCTCATTTATTTGTCTTCGTAACAATATATCTTATACAACAAATTATACCAAGTTTCTTCGTGAGGACTGTTTGGTGTTTCCGGGGAAGAACTAATAGAGCCATAATCTAATTCGATTAAAATGTTAAAATGAATTTAGAAGACTTTTGATCGTAAACGCAGACCTAAGAGCAATTACAGCCTGTCAAAAAATATCGCTTAAATCGGCGTTCAACATCTTGTGTAGTTGTATATCATTTAAAGAATTAAGGTCAGGATTTACAGGGAAGTTAAAGGCTTTATTCCTTTATTTTATGAATATAATATTTATTTTTATAGTATAACATATGTCATATCAATTATAAAG
This sequence comes from Sipunculus nudus, assembly GCA_026874595.1. Classification (NCBI taxonomy): domain Eukaryota; kingdom Metazoa; phylum Annelida; class Sipuncula; order Golfingiida; family Sipunculidae; genus Sipunculus; species Sipunculus nudus. The sequence goes on from CM049321.1 coordinate 62,325,078, forward strand.
TGTATATATATATATATATATATAAATATATATAGTTTATAGTATATAAATATATATAGTATATCATTTTTTTACAGAAATGATTTTGGGAGTTACCTTTGTGACATATAATAAAGTTAATCTCGGAAAATTCGACAAAGCCTGTTCAACAATATCAGATTTTTTCTTTGATGATAAGATTATCACAAACTGTCCATTAAGTTGTCAATTTCTTTTAATATTTTTTCTGAAAGGTACTCTTCTCAATTTCTTAATGCTAGCTTATTTAAGTAAATGTTCAACCGCAGCTTCCTCTGATTTTGTATCCGGGTGTTAACCAGGCCCGGTGACTGCTACACATGCGAGCCCTTTGTCATACCACCTGCGAACCTATGAAAGGCGAACTCCTTTGTGTGCGAAACGCCGCTATAGGTCACGCCCTTCCCATAAAGCACGCAGAGCGCTCAACCTGGGAGGGGGTTGATCGTTAAAAATTTTAACGCATAGACTGAGAATCGGTCTCACGGTCTGAGTCCCGTGCTTTACCTCTGAGCCACGCTTTTTTTTATTTGCAACGATATAAATTGCCTCGAAAAATCTCTTCTCTTAATGCATAGATGCTGAACATTGACTATACCACTTTATTCAGCAGTTAAATCAAGTTCAATAAGTTGGAAAGTAAACCACGTTGTATCATACCTTAATCATGAAATGTTTTCAGTACCCTAAAATCTGAAAAGTGATATATTTCATCATCAATAAAATACAACTTGTTTTATCTTCCGTTCTCTGCACACTGTGTGATGACGTCACAGTGTGTTTGCACACTGTGTGATGACGTCACAGTGTGTCTGCACACTGTGTGATGACGTCACAGTGTGTCTGCACACTGTGTGATGACGTCACAGTGTGCCATCACGTTTTTTTAACATTATCATAGTTTGTTTGTTAATGCTTGAGCTAGAGCTCCTCCTTTCCATCCTCTCCTCACGTAGGTGTTTACTTATTCAACAGTACTGGTCAGAAGACCGGGCGTTCCCCGCTGTCAGATTCCATGTCAGTTTTCTTATCACTCCAGCTTGATTTGTACGTCACTCAGACGGAAATCTGACATGCATTCTTTGCATTCCCATCTTAACAGCATCAGACAAAAAAGCAAACCTATGGACCATCTTCATCTTATAATCGAAATATTAAGTATAAACATTCATAATATCAGTTTATCAAAGGATAAAGATTATTACTTCTCATGTACAGTAACTGAACGTTTTTATAGCATATTTTTTTCTTCGTTACCATAACCGCAAATGCAAGCCTATCATTTATATTCTGCTTCAAAGTGTGTCAGACTTAATTCCTGAAATATTGTATTAAAATTGCTTGAAATATGTGTAATGCCATTAAATGGAGAAACAGTCGTGAATAGTCTTATGTGATCTTATTATTAGAACAAAGAACTTATTTATGGGCCAGAAGACAAACATTTAAAAATAGAATCAGGTCTCTGGCTATCAGAGAGCCCAGATTTTGAGTATTACATTTCTCAAGATTATTTTCTTGTCTTTTTATCGCATTGTCAAGGAAGATAATCACAGTTTGTTGAATCAATGCTCAACTTCTACGTCGGATAAAAAGTAGCGGACTGCCGAGGTCTTCATCGCACATAAAACTGTCATTTTCCGATGTTGGATAAAAAGGCATGCTTAAAAAAAGTGAAAGATATGAAATTAAAATGTTCCCGTTTTCTTCATCTGACAGGTTTTTATTAGAAATATTATTTTATCCTAAAATACATTTATTAATCTCCTTTCCAGCGTGCATGAAGCAATTGAACGATTGGCGGAGTTGGAAAAAAACTATTTTTTTACAACATACTGTCTCGTTTGATCAACTTGAGGTTCTGCTCAATCAAACCAGTATTCCCCACGTGGGAGATGAGGGACAACAGATAATCAAGGAGAAGGATTCCCTGAAGAAGAGGAATTAATTTCACTTGAGCTGCAAGTTGTTTACCGAGAAGGATTACACATTACACAGCAGAGCGTGGAAACACACCCACAATAAACTTTTCGTAGCTGATTGTTGTAACATGTTCCTTGATAAAGAGGAACTGATAAAAAGGCATTTCAGCGCGTATTCGTTTGAAATAGTTGTTATTTTGGCATTTTAACGGTATGTCATCTAATGCTGAAACGATTTAGTTTTCGTGTGGATGTTTATGATTATTGATTCTCTTGGGACGTGTTCCTGATCGTTGTTCCCTTCAAAACATCGTTATGCATCAGCAGTTGAAATCTATCCACGATATCTGTCTCAATATCCAAGGGACCTCAAAACCCTTTTCGTTCTTTTTTCCCTAATCTCTCTCCTGTGTTGCCTTTAATCTTAAAGGCATTTAAAGTGAGGAAAGTGGACTGGACCATGGGGGGGGGGGGGGGGGGGGGGGGCACCTGGTTGCCTCGTTCTCATTCGGTAAATTATCCCAGCGGGGCGTGGGTATTGCCTGCTCATTAGCAACGTGCACGCACAGGAGGCGGCCTGGTGTAGGTTCCGTTCATCTCAAATATCCCTCCCACCCACCCAGTTAAAATAAACAAATTAATGCGGGTTTATATGTTTCGCACTTACAATATATTGCTTCTCTGCAAATATGAGAAGACAAAAGAGAGAGAGAGATTAACAGATAAAATGGCGTTGATTTCGTTATTATACATGTATGTGTTACATTATATTTGAAACAGTTACATGCGCACAGTGTATTTGTGAATTTATTCATGCAATAAATCACTGGGTTCCTCCAATACCAGACTTTGTTCATTGATCTCACCTTTAAGAGATATTTAAACAAAAAATGTTACAGTAATAGTGTTTCAGTATTGTTAGTGTTTTAAAGTCGTGACGGTACGGTCTGCTGCGTACCCCGGTATTCCTCATACTTATTAATTGTGAAGAGGATCTGCGCTGATATAACTTTGTAGGAAAGAATGAATGTAAGGGAAGCTAGAGCAGTAAGGGTTCAATATAATGGTTGATCTTTGTGACTGATGTTTCAGTCACACGAATAAGTATTTATGTTGTTTATATATCATAATTACAAATCACTTCTGTGACCACATGAAGAATGCATGGATTATAGGTACGGACAGGGGGTGTTTTCTTGCGGTCATCAATTTTTTATACTGACTTGCAGGAGTACAAACTACCAATGAGCTTTAAATTGTTGGATGTTATAATGAAATATTATAATATTTTGTTATAAAAGAAAAATTAAAAAAGTGTTCACGGCCCTTATCTTGTGTGCCCATTTATGATTAGCCCCTCTTCCCTCCGACGCACTGATATATATATATATATTTATAAATATATTTACCTATATTTATATACATATATATATATATTATATGTGTGTGTGATGCTCAGATTATCCCTATTACATTCGATAATATTAAAGACGTTTTTGGTGGTTTGGAGATTTTGATTTTTAAAGCAAATTGTAAATGCGTTTTTTATAGGATAAATGTAACAATCAGTGAGGGGTGCTTGACTCAAAGCAAACGAAGGGGATTTCGAAGACACCGTGACACCCGAAGACATCGAAGACACAACATGAATAACAGATAAAGTGACGACCCTCTCCTGGAGAGCATCATGCTCTGGCTGACACCCTGATCACAGTACAGTCCGGAGGAATCAATGGATTAAAAAAGAAACGTCACAAAGTTAATTTATGAGCAGATCTCAAATTTTGTAATTCACGGAAGTACCTTTTTTGTACAGAAACCCGTTTACAAAGATATTGGGGGTTTTGAGTTATATTTAAATCAGCTCGTGAGGTGTCATTTCATGACGAAGGAGTGGATTCTATTTGACCTTCATATCAACATCCTGACACTTTATCTCCGATCAAGCACGGACGTGTACTTCTTACCACCAGTTTTAAAGTTATCGCAATCAGAGGTCCATTTTGACAACCAGCGTGGTGTCTTTTATCTCATCATTTGAAGGAATTTTCTTAACCTCACCTCGAGGATCTGGACTGAGGTCTTTCTTGCGTTTCTTAAGGGGAAGACAATGGTGACCATTAAGATGCAAAGCCACAGCTCAGGCCTGTGACTTACATATATGCTACTTTTATTAGAGATCTTCTCAAAGGGGTCTATTCCGATATATGTCGTCTATTAACTTACTATGATACCTTACACTTTATATATGTATATAGAGAGAAAGAGAGAGAAGAGAGGGAGGGAGGGAGAGAGAGAGAGAGAGAGATAGGACAAAAAATGCCGACCTTACAGCGCACAACCTGTTTTGCTTAGATTCACACATTTATTACATGTGGGGGCCGATCAAAATATACCAACTAGGACTTCTGGTAACTAGTCAGACGATTTAGAGTTTTGCAAAGTGCATTTTACAACTGGTGACCTTTCAACTTCATATCTGCAAATACCAATATATGTTACATGTTTTTTTTTTTCGTTTGTCAACTGTGTTCACTTACTCCTAGTTTGTAAATAAACTCATTCATCCGTCACACAGGTGATGAAAAGGTTTTACCTACTGTTAATTAATATATGTGGAGAATAAATCAGAAATCACAAATGTTAAAATGGTTAGGTGTACAGGTAGGTGAGAAGGTGGCTTTAAGGAAGAAGGACACCCGCCTCCATTTCTGATGAAAGTTGTGTTTCTGTGTTGGTGGTCCTGTGGGATGTCAGTCTGGGCCCGTCCTGTCAAGCGGTCTTGTTGGATGTTTCAGTCTGGCCCTGTCCTGTCAAGCGGTCTTGTTGGATGTTTCAGTCTGGCCCTGTCCTGTCAAGCGGTCTCGTGGGATGTATCAGTCTGGCCCCGTCCTGTCAAGCGGTCTCGTGGGATGTATCAGTCTGGCCCTGTCCTGTCAAGCGGTCTCGTGGGATGTATCAGTCCGGCCCTGTCCTGTCAAGCGGTCTCGTGGGATGTATCAGTCTGGCCCTGTCCTGTCAAGCGGTCTCGTGGGATGTATCAGTCTGGCCCTGTCCTGTCAAGCGGTCTCGTGGGATGTATCAGTCTGGCCCTGTCCTGTCAAGCGGTCTCGTGGGATGTATCAGTCCGGCCCTGTCCTGTCAAGCGGTCTCGTGGGATGTATCAGTCTGGCCCTGTACTGTCAAGCGGTCTCGTGGGATGTATCAGTCTGGCCCTGTCCTGTCAAGCGGTCTTGAGGGATGTATCAGTCTGGCCCCCTTCTTTCAAGCGGTCTTTTAAGAGACGTTACAGGTCATTTTGAAGTTCAGATTAAGGGGATGTTTGTATGTCTACTGCCGAAATTCCTTTTGATGCTCCAGCTACACTTTGGTGCTTTAAGCATGACTTGTGTTTACACTTTAAAATTGCTCTATCTCCTGAAAAGGAATCGGCCTACTTACTTACCCGGTACTCCTACTCCTAAGGGCAGCTAGTAGACGTAGGTTAATTGATAAATAGGTTGATATTGTGGGGTTCTGGTGCTCTCATCAAGCCAAGAATGACCTTGAAATGTTGACTATGTGTAAATTTGAAGCCATATTTAAAGACGAGCCTCATTTTATGTCAAAATTTAAAAGAATGTCACAGAACCACACATAAATAATATGAGCCTGAACCAGAATTCATGCTTTGATTTTCTATGTCATGTTTTTTCGAAAGTTAAGGGAAGATTATGAAATTCACGCCAGTTGTATCGGTATCGAGACAGCACAGCCAATCAAATTCTGAAGCTTAAGTTTATGAAAATAAGTTATCTTCTTGGTGTTAATTTAAATGTGATTTGCTCCAGGAAACAAGGTTTTGTAATTAGACGGGCTCGGTTTCCGTATGATGCTACGTAAGAACAAACTCACATAAAATTACAGATAATTAAGATTTAAAACTGTAAAGCAACACAAGAATTTAGTTGGAAGTACTAAACGGAGCAGAAGGCATGTTACGCAAAAGCATCGTAAATATATACAAATAGTAATTACTGAAAGTATTTTAAAGTGTTTAATTAAAAATGGCCAGTGTATTGTTGTTAGTGGTTTACAGGCATAACTCAGCGTGTTTGTAGTATACGGACCCAGGAGAAAGTTTATAGAAATCCTACGATTGTCTCTGAAAGACAAATAATAGAGCATGACTTACTGATGTTTTGTACCAGGGCATCAAGACCAGCAAATTCTTATTACATTGTCCGGATTTCCTCCTATGTTAAAAAAAACATTTTGGTTAATACAGAAAATGGTTACTGATGTGTCCTTTTTCCTCTAGAGCTTACTTTACTTCAGCTCTATAGTGTTTTTCAGTGTGAAATTATTTAGGTTTTTCAACAGCACATATCCTTTGCTTTAATTCATAATTGAAGCGACAGCTCTTTGTGTTTAAAAAAATTTGGATTAATAAACTTTGCAATGAAATCTTATTATCTAATCGTATTTTTAAAAGTCACAACGTCCATGTGCTAGAAATTTCAACAGCGGCCGTGACATTCTTTCTTTCGTCCTTTTTCTTCCTTAACGCTTGGAAAATCAAAGTTAAATGACTGAGAATATGAGGATATATTCAGGAGTTCTTGGGATCAGGTTTACGAATTCGTTTACGAAAAAATAATGTAGTAAGGTGCATACCAATTTACATCTCGGTTTCTGCAATTTCTGTGAGAGGGATCTCGCGAACTTTCAGGGCAGCGTATTAACTTCTTGACATTTATATACTAAAGCAAAACCATTTTTATTTTCGTTCTAGTAGCTTTAGGAGTGTGGCCTGTTTTTTTATGGTCTTTCTACAAACCTATATTCACAGCACCAAACACAAAGGAGGACCTTTTCCAAGACTGATAAAATAATTTGAATTGAAGTTTGGACATATTTTTCGGAGAGGACTAAATGATGTGTCCTTGTTAATTGATAATTTAAGATATTATAACCCAATTCTGTTATAATTGTTCCCTGATCAGTTTATAAGTTAACTATTAATTGATATAAATGATATTCCGGTCGTCAGTTCTTCTGACCGACATATTTCATAATAAAATTTCGAACAGGTTTGCCCTGAAATAGGACGATGACTTAATGTTATTTTGGGGATTTGGACCTGTCGGACACAGGGAGAAGTTGGCGGAAACAATTACTTGATTCACTCTGTTGACTAATTGAGATTTGCGGGGTTGATAATTTATATATATCCATTTAAAATTACGAATATTAGATTTAATTATAAAAAATCACTTCAGAATTCAAGAACAGTCGAAAAAAGGGATGCTGTTCGCCAATGACATGATATCACTAATGTAACGGATACGCGGGACATACAGCAGCTAAATATGGCAAATAAAAACAAGACGAGTGATGATATGTAACATTCACTTTTACTTATAGAATGTCTCTACATAAACGTTAAAGGGGCCCAATCTCCTATCTGAGCTTTATACACTTCGAGCTTTCATAAAAACAGGCTAGAAAACGTGGATATCACTGCTTACAGGCTGCTTGTTTTGTTATTATAAATTTGTTTGTAATATTTACATGCCCGTAAAAATAATCAAAATAATAGAAAACGTGGATATCACTGCTTACAGGCTGCTTGTTTTGTTATTATAAATTTGTTTGTAATATTTACATGCCCGTAAAAATAATCAAAACAAATTCAACAAGGGCATCTGGCTGCAAGTCTGATAAGCCAAAGTTTTGCAAATGGCGTTTTGCTACAAGTGACCTTTCTACCTCTCAATAAAAGCAACCTACCACCTTAGGTTTATATGTTTTCCCCGGTTTTCAACACTGCTGTCTACAAACATTTTGTTGGTAAACAAGTTCATAATCCTTTAAAAAGTCCTAATAACTTTTCACAGTCAATATAACCTTAGATCATTAATATATACACGGAGAAAACCAGAAATCACAAATTCCTTTTGCAAACAATAGGTGAATGGGCACCTTTAATAGATATTTTAGAAAGAAACACGAACATACATGTTTACAGCAGACAGTGAGCCAATATCCAGAATAAACAATACCATTTAATTCTTGCAGACTTGAAGATAAGGCCTGGGGGTTATTTAAACATTTGTTTTGATGAATTCATCGTGACAGGACCCACATTCTGTCTTCACTGAAAAACAAGTGAACCATCTCAACCAGAGGTTTCGGTATTCTCCTAACCCCCCCCCCCCCCCCCCGTTTTTCGCGCTAACACATAAAAAACACCACCTTGTAACCCTGGTAATTACATCACGCCCCTCGCTATATAGTAAATACAGTTTCTGGTAAGATTTGCTGACAGACCTAACAACATGAATTACCATCAGTTCATTCATATGCACAGCAGAGCAATTCAGAAATCACATAAATTCTACTGGTTTTAACTCTGTGCTGTATAATAATACACAGTATACCGCTTTTAGCCTAGCGAGTCACGCACGCTTTTGATGGGGATATTGATGGGACTCTTTTAGGAAAAGGCGCCAACGGTAATCGCTCAGTGATTGCTGACAGTTAGTTATAAGAGCTTAGAATGATTTTGAGTTCAACATATTTTATATGAATTTACTCATTACAATTAATTGCTACTGGAATAATAAAGCAGCTGTCTTTAAAAAATACATCAAAATCATGCTTTCCTCTTTGCTAACCCTTACTTCTTTCAAACCTGTGTGAAAACGTAATTGAAAATAAAATAAAAATGGTGTGGCTCGAACCAATTTACTAATGAGATATATGTTTGGTCTCATGATTTGGTACTTATTTCGAAACCTAACAATTGAAACGATTATTCGATCGCCCTGTCTGTTAAAAAGAGATGCATAATAAGATTAAGATTTTTTTGTGTTTGGCTATACACCCACACGAGTACCCACACGAGTACCCTCGGGAGTACCCTCAGGAGTCCATACAGGAGGACCCACAGGACGACCCACAGGAGTACCTACAGGAGAACCCACAGGACTACCCTCAGGAGTACCCACAGGACGACCCACAGGACGACCCACAGGAGTACCCACAGGGGGACCCACAGGACGACCCAAAGGATTACCCACACGAGGACCAACAGGACGACCCAAAGGATTACCCACACGAGGACCAACAGGAGTACCCACGGGAGAACCCACAGGAGGATCCAAAAGAGTACCCACACGAGTACGAATTCTTCTGGTCAGGAACTGTAGGTATAGAAAGGCTTTTCCCCAGCGACTAACGTATAAATGTAGCCTAGTGCAGAGAGGAATGTAGTCCGTGCTAATATCGTCAGAATTGTATCAAATCAAGTAACATATATAGGGGTATATTTGTGATAAGGGACTTCTAGGAATAAGTAATTTTTTGTAAGCATGTAATATTTAAAGCAGAAGTGTTTCCTTGTAATAAAACAGTTTTTTTTTTATTTTGGAACAGTCTCGGCCATCCCAACAGTTCCTACCTGAAAGCGGTTCATTTTGATCAGAAACGAACTCCGGTGGAAGGTTGGTTTGTCAAGGCGGACATTTACAGATCAAGGATACAAAAACAACAAAGACAATACAGCCATAATAAATAAATAAATAATATCAAACTAGAATACGGGTTGTCGACAAGCAACTACGTGTATCCGCCGAAACCAGAGTGGGACGGGTGAAGTGAGGCATGGATTGAGTGGCAAGGGGTAATAGAGAGAGGTGTGTTGCATATTAGCATGGAAGTCTGCAGCTGAAATGTGTATGTAGGTGGGGCCACCTGCCACAAAATCCAGAACGTTATCAAAGTTGTATAAAACTGCAAAACTTTAGGCAGATAAGTCAAACCACTGCCGAGATATGAGTGATTTTATCCCACGGCAGACAAACAGACGGAAGCTGTGCAAAAATAGTTGCAGATGGCGCCACCAGTTTTGCGCATGATAAAAAGCTAGGTCAGATCTATACACATGCAAGATTTCAGCAGGATATGTCAAACCAGTCCTGAGATATAAGCCTAGATGTCTGCAGCCTGAACGTGAAAGTAGGTGGCGCCACCTGCCACAAAATCGAGAAAGCTATCCAAGATGTATAAACATGCAAAATTTTAGGCAAATAAGTCAAACTACTGCCGAGATATGAGTGATTTTGTACCACGGCAGACAAACAGACGGACCCTGTGCAAAATTGGTTGCAGGTGGCGCCAACAGTTTTGCGTATGATAAAGAGCTATGTGAGATCTATACACATGCAATATTTCAGGAGGATACGTCAAACCAGTCCTGAGATATAAGCCTGGATGTCTGCAGCCTGAACATGAATATAGGTGGCGCCACCTGTCATAAAATCTAGAAAGCTATCCAGGATGAATACACATGCAAAATTGCAGATGGATAAGTCCATTCACTGCAGAGATATGAGTGATTTCATTCCAAGGCAGATGAACAGAAGGACACTGTGCAAAAAAGGGTTACATTTGTACATTTTTTCCCCCTGATTGGTCAAACTGTTCCCGAGATATGTAGATTTATGTGAAGAGTCTTCCGGAAACCTATGCGGCGGCGTGCAACTAAAAACATAGTATTCTTAAAACTCTTTTTTGGCGGATACAATCAACAATAAATCCATTGTTTGAATATGTTCATTTCGGTTCATCACCAGTGCCCCCCCCCCCCCATCCCTCCCCCCCCCCTTTTTTTAAACTAAAGATCCGTGATATAGAAATATAACTGCTTTATAAATTTAAACCGAACACGTGGCGCCGTATTTTGAGTCTGTTGTCTTACTGTTGTCTTGAGTCTTACTGTTGTCTTATACATTTGAACCTTTCCTTGTGGGCACCTGCATAAATGGGGGACGTCTATAAAGTGGCCACTTTTTTTACAGTCCCAATTTTAGTCATTCTTATAATTTTTGCATAACCCCTTCCCCCCACCCTACCCAATCCCCCTTACTCCTGATGTAAAGACCCTCTATCTCCTTATGCCATAGTGCAAATTATTTTTCTTAATTTGAACTTAATTTAAATTTCCCTAATTACAAATTCATCAATGTACATCGTCAACAAATTTCTTGGCACAAGATGGAGGTAATGGAAGAGAATATCAATAACCAAATTAGTTTTAAATCCTTATGTCAAAAATTGAGCATGTTAATCGACCAGAAAATGAGGGTGACAAAAACTTAATTTTGTGAGTGGGCATGTACCCTGCCACCCCCTCTTCCTTGCAACAAGTCCATTCCCTCAGACACGAAACTCTCGACAGGGATTTTCACCTCAGGCACGTTACTCCCGACAGGAAATCTCGCCTCAGGCACGTGACTGTCTCACCCAGCGAATTTCTCCGATATCTGCTCGTTTTTTCTTTACATTCGGGGACTCCCGTGGACGCCTTTTGTCAAACCAGGTTGGACGCCTGAAGCAGAACTGCTCGTGTACAGTTTGTTTCACCAGATTCCAGCTGAAGGCCAGAAAAATGAGCGGGTTACAGCAGCTGTTAAGTCCAAATAACAGGAGGCACACGTAAAGTACCACCGTATCTGAAAATATACAAATAACATTAGGTACGCGTACAGTAACACCCTATTTGAAAATATCTAAATAACATAAAGTACGCGTACAGTACCACCGTATCTGAAAAAAAACTAAATAACATCAGGTACACCTACAGAACCACCGTATCTGAAAACAGACAAAATACTTTTATTCAGCAACAATTAAAAGCTGATATTAAAAATGTTGAGCAAGATATCTGTCCTCTAAACATAGAAATGGAATGAATAATACAAACAAAACAGCGAACATTTAAAAACAACTAAAGAGTTAAATCAGCCTTAATAACACGAATTAAAAGATTAAATTCCCCTAAACAACGTTACCTAATAATATGAGTGTACAGTTTGTTCAGACAATGTAACTTTAAACTGAGCAGTAAAAAATGCAAGCTGAACAACTTCTATTCTCCTTTTATGTTTCGTCTGCCCAACCTAACCCTGCCCCCTCCCCTCCCCCAAACTCTCCCTCTGTCTGTCTCTGTCTGTCTGTCTGTCTGTCTGTCTCTCTCTCTCTCTCTCTCTGTCTCTCTCTCTCTCTCGTATTTTCGTCCTTCGTCTTCCTTGTTTATATTTTCCCTCTCTGAGGAATAAATAAGCGTCCTCACTTGATTTACTATAAACATTAATTGGCAGACGTTTAATCGACGTGATCGAACTAATAAAACGTCATGTCATTGCTCAGTCTAATTGGTCCTGCACTGTAATTCTTGTTACAGCTTTGTTAAAAGAATATTTTTCTCTGTTTAGATCAGTCATTTACGGTGGCTGATTTAGGACACACACAAAAAAATATTTATCTCGAGGTAATATCTAGAGATCGCGACTTGACATCTCGAGATCTCGACTGAACATCTCGAGATCGCGACCTAAACTTAAAAAAAAATGTTTGCTGCAAAAAAAAAATTATCTCGAGATCTCGAGCTGTTTAGTCTAGATCTCGAAATATTAAGTCGAGATCTCGACATAAATTTTCACAAAAAAAATATTTTGCTGCAGAAAAAAATCCAATAAAAAAAAATAAATAAGTCATCGTGGGTAAATTAAAAGCCTAAATTTCTTGATAAAAAGTGGGCTAATTTATTGATGATACTTGATAATTGTCCCTCAGTAAAACGGCTGCGTGTTCCATTCTGTATGCACGTGTATATATTATGATGACAAGATTAACAGGCTTCTTTTCGCTCTTTCTCACTCTGTTTTCCTGATTAAGAAACTTAATTAAACAATACACTTTTGCCTCATGTATGCTAGATTGTTTTCCTGGTGTGAGCAGTTAATCCGTGATTAGTTATCTAAGATTCCGCATGAATTCATAATGATTTGCTTTCGCCAGAATGGTATGACTTCACTCCCTGATCGTGTGTGCCTTTTGCGTCTTTGAGTCGAGGTTCACAGCGTAACTCCCAAATTTTAAAGAATGAGATATCATTAAATTTTCAGGGCATCTAGGCAATGGGCCAATAATGAATCCATCGGATTTTGGCGTGGATTCTGTACATGGTCCAGATTAGAGAACCTCACCAAGGTAGATTCACAAATGTAAAGAAACTTATGCACGAATGAACCTGTGTATAGAGGCCGAATAAGTGAATGCAATATCGGTTTTTGGAGCATATCAAATTAGGACCACCCCCCCCCCCCATGTCGCGGATGTTTGCATTCCTAAGAATACAGATTTCCATTTTAAAATGTGTATATTCCTGTAGAGAATTAATTATTTATTGATGGACTAGACGATCAAGACGCATGGTCATGGAGGATAACAGGGCGTGGTTGTATTTATTACTGTTTATTATTTAAAATAGGCATTCCTTTTCTGGAAAAATGCAATATTTTAAACCATCCTGATGCAGACTGATTTATTGATACATGCAGTTTACAGATTCAGTCTTACTGAACAGTCATTTTGTTAAATTCAGAATTATGTGATTCTTAAATCATACGTTATGAACAAATTATTCTAAAACAAACTAATTAAGATTGCATTACTCTAAACAATATTGTAAAATGTAATTAAATCTAAATTTGGCATATTTTAAGATTAGTTTCTTTTATAAAAAGAAGTACCTGCCATGTACCGCTTTACCTCAGATTTCCTGGCCACTGTCCGCCTCAGTCCCACCAAGTGTTGTCGCTTGATAAGAAGAGAAAAACGTTAACTGACTGATCCCTAATCCCCATTAAATTAGCCTGCGACCAGCTGATTGTAGTAAAACTTTAACTGCAGAAACGGGGAATGTTCGATAACCCTCTGTTGATTTAATTAACAGAAATCAGCCTGTTTAAAATATGAAATGAGAAAATGTGTAATAAACACTGAATATACTGACAGAACCCGATATTATTATGGCAAAGGAATTGGCTGATATTAAGTTGATTTCCAGAACTATGATTCTCCTTTCGTTTTTTTTTTATCCGATTGATATTATTTGTAAGAATCAACTAATCAGCACTAGGAGAGCTCATACCTCCACCAACTTTTCACATCACAAATTGAATAATCCGTTCCAAATCTAAAATTGATTTTATATAGTAAATGAACAGCAAATGTCAAAACAAGCACAGATGTCAAACAATAGTGGCCATTTATTTCTGGAAGACCGACGTAAAAATGCAAACGGGTTCAAAACATTCTTTGCTACCCTTCTCTACATAAAACAACTTTTATGATTATAACTTCTGATGAATCTTGTGCACAGGCAAACAAAGTTGCAAGTACAAACAGAAGAGTGAGTACATACAGCAGTTAATATACATATAAACCGAAATCAGTTTTATACATTTTACAAACTGATGACTAGATTCGCGTTTCTATTGAAAACATTCTTCTGTCCCATTATTCGAAATTTGTTTTAAACACGCAGAAGATTTCATGATTCAAGGATAAAACATATCTCAGTGTTACATATTTTATAATGAACATATCAATGTTTCCATTTTTATATGGAACGTGTCAATTAACAGTAATACATGTTTGTAAACATGTTTAAATTTGAATAATGTTTGCATACATTAGATGACAAACATTATGTAAAACATCTGTGAATCGTCATTGATAGAATAACTAAGTCAAGTAGTTTACACAAGAACATTAATCTTCCAAATAAGGTAACAAGCTCAATAAATCTATTTCATTAAATTCTTTGATGAATAAAATAAAAAATTGGTAAAAACAGTGGGACGTCATTGCTGCAGTTATAAGTGTTTAAAGTCCGCATCCGAATCAAATTTAATCTGTTTAGTAACAAACCTTTTCTTTCACTGTTGGGTGCCTATTAGCGAGCAGAAAACCGTTTATATCAAGTGTGGGTAATTATTAGCCACCTGACGGGATGATAGGAGAGATTCTGGCTGGATCAGCGATAATGGCTTCAGTGTGAGGTGCGTCCATTGGTGATGCCAGAAATCTCCTGTCGCTAATGGCAAACACAAGCAGTCAGCGATTATTAATAAATGAGGAGAAAGAGTTTCTGACTTACATGAACACTGTTATAACTGACTTGAGGTGTCAACCCGCTGATTGTTTGCCTTTAGAATAAATTGTTGCGGAGAAGGAAGCTCTTACGCTAATAGATAATTTGGGAAGGTTTTAGGTGACATCGACATTTTTAGTATAAAAGTTTCGATGTCCAGCGCCCACACACTTTTGATCTCCTTCTGTAACCGACTTTATCAACATAAATGCCTTTTCAAAAATAAAACATTCAGTTGGGTGATGCATACATTATATTACATAAATACATACGTCCTTATGGTTATAAAACGGCTGTCATGCAAAGTAAAACACTGTTGATTAAAAAATTATATCCTTGTAACATTTCAAGTAGCCTCTTCATGTGCTTGACAGAGAGATACAAAATCGACAATGTTCAAACCGAGGAGGTCACACAGGTGTAAACTCTATCCAGCCCCGCCAGTTCTCATGTATTAGCTGCTTGCCAATTGCAATTAAGGTGTGTGAAACCTAATGGCTCTGATGTGTAAAGGTGTCACGAAATATTCCGCCACTTCCTTTGATCAAGTCTGGTGGTTGACGATTAATGATGCTTCGGGCTCGGGACCCATTGTCATCAGAAGATTAATCCAGTGAAGTTAAACTGTCTTTTTGCACAAATTTTTATCTTTAATTGCAACTAGAGTTCTAAGAAATGCCAGCCTGTCACAGGAGGCCCCTGACAGCTTCAAAGTCTGGTAGAGGAAAGGCATTGGAAGTGAAGTTTTGTTTCTTGCGCACTTCTCCTGTGAGAAATTTTGGAGCAGTGATATGAGCCGCCTGCAACGACGAAACTTCTTGATCAGTGAACCGCTTCACCGTGTAAAGAAATAAGTGGTGTTTGATCACAATAAGATCGTATTTTCCACAAAAGGTAGCTTTATTTTCAGTTTCACGGACGGGGTGACAATAAAATTCATCACCATCTAATTTCCAATACAACTGCAACATATTGGCAACTGTAAGTGTTTTTTTACTTTAGTTATTGTATATTTTAGTCTGATAAGACACGGGTCGTACTGCTCATAACCGCCTAGCCGTGACATACACGACTCAGTTAGGACCTACAGTAATCTGGCCATAATGTCAGAAGGCCGATCTGGCGCTAATAACCGCCATGACAGAAGCAGTTAAAATGTATACATGTAGCGGCGATAACGCTTTGTGTGCTGGTCTCTCGTTTTAAGGGTTATAGACCTAATAAAGCAGGAAATTTATGCAATTAGCTTATCATAACAGAAGATTGTCTTTAAAAAGTAAGATACAGAGATGAACCCGTCATCTGCTTATATACGCTGAAACAGGATGGCGAAGGGTTAAAAGGTTGTTGTTATTTTACAAAGTGATTAATGGTTTCGCACCCTAAAACCTATGCCAGCTAATACCTACGCTCTTTACACAGGGCTTTACATATAGGGCTACTACCTATATCGTAAGGCGCTGTTTGTTATGACCTCGTATCCTGAATTGCAACACCAGAGGGGAGCACTGTATTTTTGTCCAATCAGATGAGACCTTGTGCTGGAAGACAAAGCCAAGCGAGGAATACACAGAGCCAATCATATTAATTTCTTTTTGAGTGACAGCTCACCCCCCAGCGTAACCGTCTGAACACACCACAGGCTCAGAGAGAATTGCCCCTGACGTGGTTTGCTTAGGGCCTCGGCCGGTGAGCTGTAATTCAAACGAACCGTAACAACAAAGGCTGCGTGCACACCTCGCTTGCTGGTTTAAGTTCTGCAGACAACAGATACATGGCTACGCTAACACAGTCATAATGTCATAATCGAATCGGTCGATGATGCGAGAATGCAGAGGGAGCAATATAAATTCGACCGGAAACTCAATAAGCGGCGCTTGAAGCGCAGCAATGGGCGGAGCCAGGATGCCTGTCGAGTGTTTGTTTATTGGCATCTGATTGGCTGCTTGTCACATTATACGCACGTTTATTTAGTGGAAAACGAACCGCCATCTGGTGTCTAAATATATCATAAACGGTCAAAGCTGGCAGCGTGAAAATCGGTTGCTTCTTTAGAAGCGCAAGATTTCCGCTGCCTCGGGAGCGTAGGTAATACCGAATACTGATGGAAACTCAAGTAAAGAATCGCGTAATAATGTTGATTTTCGAGCACCGGCAGCTCACATCTCGGCCAAACTAAATTCAATTATTTGAATAAAACGAAATTGTGAAATTCTTTAGATCAGTGACCAGAGATCGTCCATCAGTTAACAGGTTTTAAAGAAGAATAGAAGGTTATCTAATTGGACCACCTGTACATTTTAGTCACTTAGCGGAAGCCTAGCTGCACAGATATTCCATACAAGAATGAAACTGGATTGTAGTTCGCTGTAAACTCACCTGTGTGCAAATCATTGTATTGATAATCCTTTTTGTTCTTGTGTGCAGCAAGAGGAGACCCCCAGACACTATTTGTTATTTTCACAGGGAAAAATTATTATTATCAATATGACATGACAGATGTAATAGTATTTAAACATAAATCCCCTAGCACAAGTGTTGTTAGTCCCCTAGTTCGCCTTAACATACATGCATAATGTTTTAACATATACTTATTTTGTGTTATGCTTTACATATATTGCTGATTACACATGTATTTATTATGTTGAATTTGTACTGATGCGTAGTCCGAGGAGAAGAATGATTAAAGGGCACAGCCCTGTTTTCTAATCCTCATTGCTTTTCTGCAATAAAATATTGTTTTAACCAAACCTGTGATATAGTTAACGATACTTCAGCCATAAATTGGAGTATGTGCAGTGCTGTTGTAATGATCGTTACGAATATTCAGGAAGGATTCCTAATTGTGTTTGGAATGAAGGTACTGTCCGGTGAGAAAAGTCAGTACAGAACGTAATCAACACGTGTCTATCAGTCTTACGTGTATTTTGCTGGGACTGTGTGACAAATATCTGCGGCGAAAACTGTCAGTGAATCGAACTTTTTGTGTGTTGTGTATGCTGAAGGTGAATCCCTACCTTATATGTGTTCTGAGACCTGTGATCTGCCGTGATTCTCGTGTCTTTAACTAGTCTCATGGGATGTCAATAGGCGCTTAAACCCGGCGTCGCAAATGCTCTGATTACAGCATGCACACTCACCGTGACAACAGGGACTGTGAACTTATGAACAGATCTCCGGTTACTGCTTGCCGGAAATCTTCGATACTGGCAAGCAGGTTGGTCACCTGCGTATGTCTGTTTGTTTGTCTGTATGTTTGTGACGACTCTACAGGCCACGACTACAGCTGGAAGACAATCAAAAGTCCTGGAACCCTATTGATTTTGATCAATATAGGTCAAAGGTCAAGTTATAGTCATCAAAAACCTTTTTTTATTTTCATCATAACTTTGTAAATATTAGTCCTATCTTCACGAACTTAGACTCAATTTCTTCCTCCAAGCCTGCGTTTTGTCTAAAAATGTCAAAGGTCAAGGTCATCAAAACACGTCAAAATCTTTTTTCCCACATAACTTAACCTCAGGACAATATTTGTCCTATCTTCACAAGCAATGGATCATTTTCTTCCTCTCTTCCTTGCTCATTGATCTGGCTATTTCTGCGTCATTTTCGGCAAGCGCTCGACCTTAGGTCGTCTAAATTCATTGACTTGTACCTGATTCAAAGGACTAAGTGATAGCTTAAATTAAAGAAGTAGTAAATGTAGCTTTATAAGAACGCTGAGGTACTAATGAGTGTACTTTTAACTGTATTTGCCCCATGTACACATGATATTGATGCTTCTAAATGGAGTTACTGGACATTGAGCGGACTTGGAGTGAAGCAAGTGAAGTGTGACTAGGGTAAACTTATTTATCCCAGGGAGGGGATAGGGCAAAGGGTTCCTATATTTAAGCACATCATGTCTGCATACACTTATCAGGCCTATATCGCCATGCATACCGTGAGCCCTCTAGTGGTGGTATGAGGAATACATACCGTGAACCCTCTAGTGGAGGTATCAGGAATGTATACCGTGAACCCTCTAGTGGAGGTACGAGGAATACATACCGTGAACCCTCTAGTGGAGGTATGAAGAATGTATACCGTGAACCCTCTAGTGGGGGTAGGAGGATTACATACCGTGAACCCTCTAGCGGAGGTATGAGGAATGCACACGTGAACCATCTAGTGTAGGTATGAGGATTACATACCGTGAACCCTCTAGTGGAGGTAAGAAGAATACATACCGTGAACCCTCTAGCGGAGGTATGAGGAATGCACACGTGAACCCTCTAGTGTAGGTATGAGGATTACATACCGTGAGCCCTCTCGTGGAGGTAATTAGCAATGCATACCTTGAACCCTCTAGTGGAGGTACGAGGAATACATACCGTGAACCCTCTAGCGGTTGTATGACGAATGCATACCGTGAACCCTCTAGTGGAGGTATGAGGAATGAATTCCGTGAACCCTCTAGTGGAGGTACGAGGAATACATACCGTGAGGTATGCGGAGGTATGAGGAATGCACACGTGAACCCTCTGGTGTAGGTATGAGGAATACATACCGTGAACCCTCTAGTGGAGGTATGAGGATTACATACCGTGAACCCTCTAGTGGAGGTATGAGGAATGCACACGTGAACCCTCTAGTGTAGGTATGAGAAATACATACCGTGAACCCTCTAGTGGAGGTAAGAAGAATACATACCGTGAACCCTCTAGTGGAGGTATGAGGATTACATACCGTGAACCCTCTAGCGGAGGTATGAGGAATGCACACGTGAACCCTCTAGTGAAGGTATGAGGATTACATACCGTGAACCCTCTAGTGGAGGTATGAGGAATGAATTCCGTGAACCTTCTAGTGGAGGTATGAGGAATGAATTCCGTGAACCCTCTAGTGGAGGTACGAGGAATACATACCGTGAACCCTCTAGCGTTGGTATGAGGAATGAATTCCGTGAACCCTCTAGTGGAGGTATGAGGAATGCACACGTGAACCCTCTAGTGTAGGTATGAGGATTACATACCGTGAACCCTATAGTGGAGGTAAGAAGAATACATACCGTGAACCCTCTAGTGGAGGTATGAGGATTACATACCGTGAACCCTCTAGCGGAGGTATGAGGAATGCACACGTGAACCCTCTAGTGTAGGTATGAGGATTACATACCGTGAACCCTCTAGTGGAGGTAAGAAGAATACATACCGTAATCCCTAGAGCGGAGGTATGAGGAATGCACACGTGAACCCTCTAGTGTAGGTATGAGGATTACATACCGTTAGTCCTCTCGTGGAGGTAATAAGCAATACATAGCATGAGACCTCTGGTGGAGGTATGAGGAATGCATACCTTGAACCCTCTAGTGGAGGTACGAGGAATACATACCGTGAACCCTCTAGCGGTTGTGTGAACCCTCTAGTGTAGGTATGAGGATGACATACCGTGAGCCCTCTCGTGGAGGTAATTAGCAATACATACCATGAGCCCTCTGGTGGAGGTATGAGGAATGCATACCGTGAACCCTCTAGTGGAGGTATGAGGATTACATACCGTGAACCCTCTAGCGGTAATATGAGGAATGCATACCGTGAACCCTCTAGTGGAGGTACGAGGAATACATACCGTGAACCCTCTAGTGGAGGTATGAGGAATACATACCGTGAACCCTCTAGTGGAGGTATGAGGAATGCATACCGTGAACTCTCTAGTGGAGGTATGAGGAACACATTCCGTGAACCCTCTAGTGGAGGTACGAGGAATACATACCGTGAACCCTCTAGTGGAGGTATCAGGAATACATACCGTGAACCCTCTAGTGGAAATATGAGGAATGCGTACCGTGAACCCTCTAGTGGAGGTACTAGGAATACACACCGTGAACCCTCTAGTGGAGGTATGAGGAATGTATACCGTGAACCCTCTAGTGGAGGTATTAGGAATACATACCGTGAACCCTCTAGTGGAGGTATGAGGAATACATACCGTGAACCCTCTAGTGGAGGTACGAGGAATACATACCGTGAACCCTCTAGTGGAGGTATGAGGAATGTATACCGTGAACCCTCTAGTGGAGGTATTAGGAATGTATACCGTGAACCCTCTAGTGGAGGTATGAGGAATGTATACAGTGAGCCCTCTAGTGGAGGTATGAGGAATGTATACCGTGAACCCTCTAGTGGAGGTATGGATGTATACCGTGAACCCTCTAGTGGAGGTAAGAAGAATACATACCGTGAACCCTCTAGTGGAGGTATGAGGATTACATACCGTGAACCCTCTAGCGGAGGTATGAGGAATGCACACGTGAACCCTCTAGTGTAGGTATGAGGATTACATACCGTGAACCCTCTAGTGGAGGTAAGAAGAATACATACCGTAATCCCTAGAGCGGAGGTATGAGGAATGCACACGTGAACCCTCTAGTGTAGGTATGAGGATTACATACCGTTAGCCCTCTCGTGGAGGTAATAAGCAATACATAGCATGAGACCTCTGGTGGAGGTATGAGGAATGCATACCTTGAACCCTCTAGTGGAGGTACGAGGAATACATACCGTGAACCCTCTAGCGGTTGTGTGAACCCTCTAGTGTAGGTATGAGGATGACATACCGTGAGCCCTCTCGTGGAGGTAATTAGCAATACAGACCATGAGCCCTCTGGTGGAGGTATGAGGAATGCATACCGTGAACCCTCTAGTGGAGGTATGAGGATTACATACCGTGAACCCTCTAGCGGTAATATGAGGAATGCATACCGTGAACCCTCTAGTGGAGGTACGAGGAATACATACCGTGAACCCTCCAGTGGAGGTATGGGGAATACATACCGTGAACCCTCTAGTGGAGGTATGAGGAATGCATACCGTGAACTCTCTAGTAGAGGTATGAGGAATACATTCCGTGAACCCTCTAGTGGAGGTACGAGGAATACATACCGTGAACCCTCTAGTGGAGGTATCAGGAATACATACCGTGAACCCTCTAGTGGAAGTATGAGGAATGCGTACCGTGAACCCTCTAGTGGAGGTACTAGGAATACACACCGTGAACCCTCTAGTGGAGGTATGAGGAATGTATACCGTGAACCCTCTAGTGGAGGTATTAGGAATACATACCGTGAACCCTCTAGTGGAGGTATGAGGAATACATACCGTGAACCCTCTAGTGGAGGTACGAGGAATACATACCGTGAACCCTCTAGTGGAGGTATGAGGAATGTATACCGTGAACCCTCTAGTGGAGGTATTAGGAATGTATACCGTGAACCCTCTAGTGTAGGTATGAGGAATGTATAACGTGAACCCTCTAGTGGAGGTATGAGGAATACATACCTTGACCCCTCTCGTGGAGCTACGAGGAATGCATACCTTGAACCCTCTAGTGGAGGTACGAGGAATACATACCGTGAACCCTCTAGTGGAGGTATGAGGAATGTATACCGTGAACCCTCTAGTGGAGGTATTAGGAATGTATACCGTGAACCCTCTAGTGGAGGTATGAGGAATGTATACAGTGAGCCCTCTAGTGGAGGTATGAGGAATGTATACCGTGAACCCTCTAGTGGAGGTATTAGGAATACATACCGTGAACCCTCTAGTGGAGGTATGAGGAATACATACCGTGAACCCTCTAGTGGAGGTACGAGGAATACATACCGTGAACCCTCTAGTGGTGGTATGAGGAATACATACCGTGAACCCTCTAGTGGAGGTATGAGGAATGCATTCCGTGAACCCTCTAGTGGAGGTATGAGGAATGCATACCGTGAACTCTCCAGTGGAGGTATGAGGATTACTTTCCGTGAACCCTCTAGTGGAGGTACGAGGAATACATACCGTGAACCCTCTAGTGGAGGTATCAGGAATACATACCGTGAACCGTCTAGTGGAAGTATAAGGAATGCATACCGTGAACCCTCTAGTGGAGGTACTAGGAATACACACCGTGAACCCTCTAGTGGAGGTATGAGGAATGTATACCGTGAACCCTCTAGTGGAGGAATTAGGAATATATACCGTGAACCCTCTAGTGGAGGTATGAGGAATACATACCGTGAACCCTCTAGTGGAAGTACGAGGAATACATACCGTGATCCCTCTAGTGGAGATACGAGGAATACATACCTTCAACCATCCAGTGTAGGTATGAGGAATACATACCGTGAACCCTCTAGTGGAGGTATGAGGAATACATACTGTGAGCCCTCTAGCGGAGGTATGAGGAATGTATACCTTGAACCCTCTAGTGGAGGTATGAGGAATACATACCGTGAGCCCTCTAGTGGAGGTAATTAGCAATACATACCATGAGCCCTCTGGTGAAGGTACGAGGAAACCATACCTTCAACCATCCAGTGGAGGTATGAGGAATGTATACCATGAACCCTCTAGTGGAGGTATGAGGAATACATACCGTGAACCCTCTAGTGGAGGTATGAGGAATGCATTCCGTGAACCCTCTAGTGGAAGAACGAGGAATACATACCGTGAACCCTCTAGTGGAGGTATGAGGAATACATACCTTGAACCCTCTAGTGGAGGTATGAGGAATAAATACCGTGAGCCCTCTAGTGGAGGTAATTAGCAATACATACCATGAGCCCTCTGGTGAAGGTACGAGGAAACCATACCTTCAACCATCCAGAGGAGGTATGAGGAATGTATACCGTGAACCCTCTAGTGGAGGTATGAGGAATACATTCTAGTGGACGTATGAGGAATGCATTCCGTGAACCCTCTAGTGGAAATACGAGGAATACATACCGTGAACCCTCTAGTGGAGGTATGAGGAATACATACCGTGAGCCCTCTAGTGGAGGTATGAGGAATACATACCGTGAGCCCTCTAGCGGAGGTATGAGGAATGTATACCTTGAACCCTCTAGTGGAGGTATGAGGAATACATACCGTGAACCCTCTAGTGGAGGTATTAGGAATACATACCGTGAACCCTCTAGTGGAGGTATGAGGAATGCATACCGTGAACTCTCTAGTGAAGGTATGAGGAACACATTCCGTGAACCCTCTAGTGGAGGTACGAGGAATACATACCGTGAACCCTCTAGTGGAGGTATCAGGAATACATACCGTGAACCCTCTAGTGGAAGTATGAGGAATGCATACCGTGAACCCTCTAGTGGAGGTACTAGGAATACACACCGTGAACCCTCTAGTGGAGGTATGAGGAATGTATACCGTGAACCCTCTAGTGGAGGTATTAGGAATACATACCGTGAACCCTCTAGTGGAGGTATGAGGAATACATACCATGAACAATCTAGTGGAAGTACGAGGAATACATACCGTGATCCCTCTAGTGGAGGTACGAGGAAAACATACCTTCAACCATCCAGTGTAGGTATGAGGAATGTATACCGTGAACCCTCTAGTGGAGGTATGAGGAATACATACCGTGAGCCCTCTATTGGAGGTAATTAGCAATACATACCATGAGCCCTCTGGTGAAGGTACGAGGAAACCATACCTTCAACCATTCAGTGGAGGTATGAGGAATGTATACCGTGAACCCTCTAGTGGAGGTATGAGGAATATATACCGTGAACCCTCTAGTGGAGGTATGAGGAATGCATTCCGTGAACCCTCTAGTGGAAGTACGAGGAATACATACCGTGAACCCTCTAGTGGAGGTATGAGGAGTACATACCGTGAGCCCTCTAGTGGAGGTATGAGGAATACATACCGTGAGCCCTCTAGCGGAGGTATGAGGAATGTATACCTTGAACCCTCTAGTGGAGGTATGAGGAATACATACCGTGAGCCCTCTAGTGGAGGTAATTAGCAATACATACCATGAGCCCTCTGGTGAAGGTACGAGGAAACCATACCTTCAACCATCCAGTGGAGGTATGAGGAATGTATACCGTGAACCCTCTAGTGGAGGTATGAGGAATACATACCGTGAACCCTCTTGTGGAGGTATGAGGAATGTATACCGTGAGCCCTGTAGTGGAGGTATGAGGAATGTATACCGTGAGCCCTGTAGTGGAGGTATGAGGAATGCATACCGTGAACCCTCTAGTGGAGGTATGAGGAATACATACCGTGAACCCTCTTGTGGAGGTATGAGGAATGTATACCGTGAGCCCTGTAGTGGAGGTATGAGGAATGTATACCGTGAGCCCTGTATTGGAGGTATGAGGAATGCATTCCGTGAACCCTCTAGTGGAAGTACGAGGATAAATACCGTGAACCCTCTAGTGGAGGTATGAGGAATACATACAGTGAGCCCTCTAGTGGAGGTATGAGGAATACATACCGTGAGCCCTCTAGCGGAGGTATGAGTAATGTATACCTTGAACCCTCTAGTGGAGGTATGAGGAATACATACCGTGAGCCCTCTAGTGGAGGTAATTAGCAATACATACCATGAGCCCTC
The DNA here is from genome assembly GCA_026874595.1 of Sipunculus nudus. Taxonomy (NCBI): domain Eukaryota; kingdom Metazoa; phylum Annelida; class Sipuncula; order Golfingiida; family Sipunculidae; genus Sipunculus; species Sipunculus nudus. Next base: position 62,350,386 of record CM049321.1, read on the forward strand.
TGGTGAAGGTACGAGGAAACCATACCTTCAACCATCCAGTGGAGGTATGAGGAATGTATACCGTGAACTCTCTAGTGGAGGTATGAGGAATACATATCGTGAACCCTCTAGTGGAGGTATGAGGAATGCATTCCGTGAACCCTCTAGTGGAAGTACGAGTAATACATACCGTGAACCCTCTAGTGGAGGTATGAGGAATACATACCGTGAGCCCTCTAGTGGAGGTATGAGGAATACATACCGTGAACCCTCTAGCGGAGGTATGAGGAATGTATACCTTGAACCCTCTATTGGAGGTATGAGGAATACATACCGTGAACCCTCTAGTGGAGCTATGAGGAATACATACCGTGAGCCCTCTAGCGGAGGTATGAGGAATGTATACCTTGAACCCTCTAGTGGAGGTATGAGGAATGCATACCTTGAACCCTCTAGTGGAGGTATGAGGAATACATACCGTGAGCCCTCAGCGGAGGTATGAGGAATGTATACCTTGAACACTCTAGTGGAGGTATGAGGAATACATACCGTGAGCCCTCTAGTGGAGGTATGAGGAATGCACACGTGAACCCTCTAGTGTAGGTATGAGGAATGCATACCGTGAACCCTCTAGTGGAAGAACGAGGAATACATACCTTCAACCATCCAGTGGAGGTATGAGGAATGCATACCTTGAACCCTCTAGTGGAGGTACGAGGAATACATACCGTCAACCCTCTAGTGGAGGTAAGAGGAATACATACCGTGAGCCCTCTAGCGGAGGTATGAGGAATGTATACCTTGAACCCTCTAGCGGAGGTATGAGGAATGCATACCTTGAACCCTCTAGTAGAGGTATGAGGAATACATACCGTGAGCCCTCTAGCGGAGGTATGAGGAATGTATACCTTGAACCCTCTATTAGAGGTATGAGGAATACATACCGTGAGCCCTCTAGCGGAGGTATGAGGAATGTATACCTTGAACCCTCTATTGGAGGTATGAGGAATACATACCGTGAGCCCTCTAGCGGATGTATGAGGAATGTATACCTTGAACCCTCTATTGGAGGTAACTAGCAATACATACCATGAGCCCTCTGGTGGAGGTACGAGGAATACATACCTTCAACCATCCAGTGGAGGTATGAGGAATGCATTCCGTGAACCCTCTAGCGGAGGTATGAGGAATGTATACCGTGAACCCTCTAGTTGAGGTATTAGGAATACATACCGTGAACCCTCTAGTGGAGGTATGAGGAATGCATTTGGTGAACCCTCTAGTGGATGTACGAGGAATACATATCTTCAATCATCCAGTGGAGGTATGAGGAAAGCATACCTTGAACCCTGTAGTGGAGGTACGAGGAATACATACCGTGAACCCTCTAGTGGAGGAAAGAGGAATACATACCGTGAGCCCTCTAGCGGAAGTATGAGGAATGTATACCTTGAACCCTCTAATGGAGGTATGAGGAATACATACCGTGAACCCTCTAGTGGAGGTATGAGGAATACATACCGTGAACCCTCTAGTGGAGGTATGAGGAATACATACCGTGAGCCCTCTAGCGGAGGTATGAGGAATACATACCGTGAACCCTCTAGTGGAGGTATGAGGAATGCATTCCGTGAACCCTCTAGTGGAAGTACGAGGAATACATACCGTGAACCCTCTAGTGGAGGAAAGAGGAATACATACCGTGAGCCCTCTAGCGGAAGTATGAGGAATGTATACCTTGAACCCTCTAATGGAGGTATGAGGAATACATACCGTGAACCCTCTAGTGGAGGTATGAGGAATACATACCGTGAACCCTCTTGTGGAGGTATGAGGAATACATACCGTGAACCCTCTAGTGGAAGTACGAGGAATACATACCGTGATCCCTCTAGTGGAGATACGAGGAATACATACCTTCAACCATCCAGTGTAGGTATGGGGAATACATACCGTGAACCCTCTAGTGGAGGTATGAGGAATACATACTGTGAGCCCTCTAGCGGAGGTATGAGGAATGTATACCTTGAACCCTCTAGTGGAGGTATGAGGAATACATACCGTGAGCCCTCTAGTGGAGGTAATTAGCAATACATACCATGAGCCCTCTGGTGAAGGTACGAGGAAACCATACCTTCAACCATCCAGTGGAGGTATGAGGAATGTATACCGTGAACCCTCTAGTGGAGGTATGAGGAATACATACCGTGAACCCTCTAGTGGAGGTATGAGGAATGCATTCCGTGAACCCTCTAGTGGAAGAACGAGGAATACATACCGTGAACCCTCTAGTGGAGGTATGAGGAATACATACCTTGAACCCTCTAGTGGAGGTATGAGGAATACATACCGTGAGCCCTCTAGTGGAGGTAATTAGCAATACATACCATGAGCCCTGTGGTGAAGGTACGAGGAAACCATACCTTCAACCATCCAGAGGAGGTATGAGGAATGTATACCGTGAACCCTCTAGTGGAGGTATGAGGAATACATACCGTGAGCCCTCTAGTGGAGGTAATTAGCAATACATACCATGAGCCCTCTGGTGAAGGTACGAGGAAACCATAACCTTCAACCATCCAGAGGAGGTATGAGGAATGCATTCCGTGAACCCTCTAGTGGAAGTACGAGGAATACATACCGTGAACCCTCTAGTGGAGGTATGAGGAATACATACCGTGAGCCCTCTAGTGGAGGTATGAGGAATACATACCGTGAGCCCTCTAGCGGAGGTATGAGGAATGTATACCTTGAACCCTCTAGTGGGGGTATGAGGAATACATACCGTGAACCCTCTAGTGGAGGTATTAGGAATACATACCGTGAACCCTCTAGTGGAGGTATGAGGAATGTATACCGTGAACCCTCTAGTGGAGGTATTAGGAATACATACCGTGAACCCTCTAGTGGTGGTATGAGGAATACATAATGTGAACCCTCTAGTGGAGGTATGAGGAATGTATACCTTGAACCCTCTAGTGGAGGTATTAGGAATACATACCGTGAATCCTCTAGTGGAGGTATGAGGAATACATACCGTGAATCCTCTAGTGGAAGTACGAGGAATACATACAGTGATCCCTCTAGTGGAGGTACGAGGAATACATACCTTCAACCATCCAGTGTAGGTATGAGGAATGTATACCGTGAACCCTCTAGTGGAGGTACGAGGAATACATACCGTGAGCCCTCTAACGGAGGTATGAGGAATGTATACCTTGAACCCTCTAGTGGAGGTATGAGGAATACATACCGTGAACCCTCTAGTGGAGGTATGAGGAATACATACCGTGAACCCTCTGTTGGAAGTACGAGGAATACATACCGTGATCCCTCTAGTGGAGGTACGAGGAATACATACCTTCAACCATCCAGTGGAGGTATGAGGAATGTATACCGTGAACCCTCTAGTGGAGGTATTAGGAATACATACCGTAAACCCTCTAGTGGAAGTACGAGGAATACATACCGTGAACCCTCTAGTGGAGGTACAAGGAAACCATACCTTCAACCATCCAGTAGAGGTATGAGGAATGTATACCGTGAACCCTCTAGTGGAGGTATGACGAATACATACCGTGAACCCTCTAGTGGAGGTATGAGGAATACATACCGTGAACCCTCTAGTGGAAGTACGAGGAATACATACCGTGATCCCTCTAGTGGAGGTTTGAGGAATACATACCTTCAACCATCCAGTGTAGGTATGAGGAATGTATACCGTGAACCCTCTAGTGGAGGTATGAGGAATACATACCGTGAGCCCTCTAGCTGAGATATGACGAATGTATACCTTGAACCCTCTAGTGGAGGTATGAGGAATACATACCGTGAGCCCTCTAGTGGAGGTAACAAGAATACATACCTTCAACCATCCAGTGTAGGTATGAGGAATGTATACCGTGAACCCTCTAGTGGAGGTACGAGGAATACATACCGTGAGCACTCTAACGGAGGTATGAGGAATGTATACCTTGAACCCTCTAGTGGAGGTATGAGGAATACATACCGTGAACCCTCTAGTGGAGGTACGAGGAATACATACCGTGAGCCCTCTAACGGAGGTATGGGGAATGTATACCTTGAACCCTCTAGTGGAGGTATGAGGAATACATACCGTGAACCCTCTGTTGGAAGTACGAGGAATACATACCGTGATCCCTCTAGTGGAGGTACGAGGAATACATACCTTCAACCATCCAGTGGAGGTATGAGGAATGTATACCGTGAACCCTCTAGTGGAGGTATTAGGAATACATACCGTGAACCCTCTAGTGGAAGTACGAGGAATACATACCGTGAACCCTCTAGTGGAGGTACAAGGAAACCATACCTTCAACCATCCAGTGGAGGTATGAGGAATGTATACCGTGAACCCTCTAGTGGAGGTATGACGAATACATACCGTGAACCCTCTAGTGGAGGTATGAGGAATACATACCCTGAACCCTCTAGTGGAAGTACGAGGAATACATACCGTGATCCCTCTAGTGGAGGTTTGAGGAATACATACCTTCAACCATCCAGTGTAGGTATTAGGAATGTATACCGTGAACCCTCTAGTGGAGGTATGATGAATACATACCGTGAGCCCTCTAGCTGAGGTATGACGAATGTATACCTTGAACCCTCTAGTGGAGGTATGAGGAATACATACCGTGAGCCCTCTAGTGGAGGTAAGAAGAATACATACCTTCAACCATCCAGTGGAGGTATGAGGAATGTATACCTTGAACCCTCTAGTTGAGGTATGAGGAATACTTACCGTGAGCCCTCTAGTGGAGGTAATTAGCAATACATACCATGAGCCCTCTGGTGAAGGTACGAGGAAACCATACCTTCAACCATCCAGTGGAGGTATGAGGAATGTATACCTTGAACCCTCTAGTGGAGGTATAAGGAATACATACCGTGAGCCCTCTAGTGGAGGTAATTAGCAATACATACCATGAGCCCTCTGGTGGAGGTACGAGGAATACATACCTTCAACCATCCAGTGGAGGTTTGAGGAATGTATACCGTGAACCCTCTAGTGGAGGTATGAGGAATACATACCGTGAACAATCTAGCGGAGGTATGAGGAATGCACACGTGAACCCTCTAGTGTAGGTATGAGGATTACATACCGTGAGCCCTCTCGTGGAGGTACGAGGAATGCATACCTTGAACCCTTTAGTGGAGGTACGAGGAATACATACCGTGAACCCTATAGTTGAGGTATGAGGAATACATACCGTGAACCCTCTAGTGGAGGTATGACGAATGCATACAGTGAACCCTCTAGTGGAGGTATGAGGAATGAATTCCTTGAACCCTCTAGTGGAGGTAAGAAGAATACATACCGTGAACCCCCTAGTGGAGGTATGAGGAATGTATACCGTGAACCCTCTAGTGGAGGTATGAGGAATGTATACCGTGAACCCTCTAGTGGAGGTATGAGTAATGTATACCGTGAGCCCTTTAGTGGAGGTAAGAAGAATACATACCGTGAACCCTCTAGTGTAGGTATGAGGAATGTATACCATGAACCCTCTCGTTGAGGTATGAGGAATGTATACCGTGAACCCTCTAGTGGAGGTATGAGAAATGTATACCGTGAGCCCTCTAGTGGAGGTAAGAAGAATACATACCGTGAACCCTCTAGCGGAGGTATGACGAATGCACACGTGAACCCTCTAGTGTAGGTATGAGGATGACATACCGTGAGCCCTCTCGTGGAGGTAATTAGCAATACATACCATGAGCCCTCTGGTGGAGGTATGAGGAATGCATACCTTGAACCCTCTAGTGGAGGTATGAGGAATACATACCGTGAACCCTCTAGCGGTTATATGAGGAATGCATACCGTGAACCCTCTAGTGGAGGTACGAGGAATACATACCGTGAACCCTCTAGTGGAGGTATGAGGAATACATACCGTGAACCCTCTAGTGGAGGTATGACGAATGCATACCGAGAACCCTCTAGTGGAGGTATGAGGAATGCATTCCGTGAACCCTCTAGTGGAGGTATGACGAATGCATACCGTGAACCCTCTAGTGGAGGTATGAGTAATATATTCCGTGAACCCTCTAGTGGTGGTATGAGGAAAACATACCGTGAACCCTCTAGTGGAGGTATGAGGAATGCATTCCGTGAACCCTCTAGTGGAGGTATGAGGAATGCATACCGTGAACTCTCTAGTGAAGGTATGAGGAACACATTCCGTGAACCCTCTAGTGGAGGTACGAGGAATACATACCGTGAACCCTCTAGTGGAGGTATCAGGAATACATACCGTGAACCCTCTAGTGGAAATATGAGGAATGCATACCGTGAACCCTCTAGTGGAGGTACTAGGAATACACACCGTGAACCCTCTAGTGGAGGTATGAGGAATGTATACCGTGAACCCTCTAGTGGAGGTATTAGGAATACATACCGTGAACCCTCTAGTGGAGGTATGAGGAATACATACCATGAACCCTCTAGTGGAAGTACGAGGAATACATACCGTGATCCCTCTAGTGGAGGTACGAGGAAAACATACCTTCAACCATCCAGTGTAGGTATGAGGAATGTATACCGTGAACCCTCTAGTGGAGGTATGAGGAATACATACCGTGAGCCCTCTATTGGAGGTAATTAGCAATACATACCATGAGCCCTCTGGTGAAGGTACGAGGAAACCATACCTTCAACCATTCAGTGGAGGTATGAGGAATGTATACCGTGAACCCTCTAGTGGAGGTATGAGGAATACATACCGTGAACCCTCTAGTGGAGGTATGAGGAATGCATTCCGTGAACCCTCTAGTGGAAGTACGAGGAATACATACCGTGAACCCTCTAGTGGAGGTATGAGGAGTACATACCGTGAGCCCTCTAGTGGAGGTATGAGGAATACATACCGTGAGCCCTCTAGCGGAGGTATGAGGAATGTATACCTTGAACCCTCTAGTGGAGGTATGAGGAATACATACCGTGAGCCCTCTAGTGGAGGTAATTAGCAATACATACCATGAGCCCTCTGGTGAAGGTACTAGGAAACCATACCTTCAACCATCCAGTGGAGGTATGAGGAATGTATACCGTGAACCCTCTAGTGGAGGTATGAGGAATACATACCGTGAACCCTCTTGTGGAGGTATGAGGAATGTATACCGTGAGCCCTGTAGTGGAGGTATGAGGAATGTATACCGTGAGCCCTGTAGTGGAGGTATGAGGAATGCATTCCGTGAACCCTCTAGTGGAAGTACGAGGATAAATACCGTGAACCCTCTAGTGGAGGTATGAGGAATACATACAGTGAGCCCTCTAGTTGAGGTATGAGGAATACATACCGTGAGCCCTCTAGCGGAGGTATGAGGAATGTATACCTTGAACCCTCTAGTGGAGGTATGAGGAATACATACCGTGAGCCCTCTAGTGGAGGTAATTAGCAATACATACCATGAGCCCTCTGGTGAAGGTACGAGGAAACCATACCTTCAACCATCCAGTGGAGGTATGAGGAATGTATACCGTGAACTCTCTAGTGGAGGTATGAGGAATACATATCGTGAACCCTCTAGTGGAGGTATGAGGAATGCATTCCGTGAACCCTCTAGTGGAAGTACGAGTAATACATACCGTGAACCCTCTAGTGGAGGTATGAGGAATACATACCGTGAGCCCTCTAGTGGAGGTATGAGGAATACATACCGTGAACCCTCTAGCGGAGGTATGAGGAATGTATACCTTGAACCCTCTATTGGAGGTATGAGGAATACATAACGTGAACCCTCTAGTGGAGCTATGAGGAATACATACCGTGAGCCCTCTAGCGGAGGTATGAGGAATGTATACCTTGAACCCTCTAGTGGAGGTATGAGGAATGCATACCTTGAACCCTCTAGTGGAGGTATGAGGAATACATACCGTGAGCCCTCAGCGGAGGTATGAGGAATGTATACCTTGAACACTCTAGTGGAGGTATGAGGAATACATACCGTGAGCCCTCTAGTGGAGGTATGAGGAATGCACACGTGAACCTTCTAGTGTAGGTATGAGGAATGCATACCGTGAACCCTCTAGTGGAAGAACGAGGAATACATACCTTCAACCATCCAGTGGAGATATGAGGAATGCATACCTTGAACCCTCTAGTGGAGGTACGAGGAATACATACCGTCAACCCTCTAGTGGAGGTAAGAGGAATACATACCGTGAGCCCTCTAGCGGAGGTATGAGGAATGTATACCTTGAACCCTCTAGCGGAGGTATGAGGAATGCATACCTTGAACCCTCTAGTAGAGGTATGAGGAATACATACCGTGAGCCCTCTAGCGGAGGTAGGAGGAATGTATACCTTGAACCCTCTATTAGAGGTATGAGGAATACATACCGTGAGCCCTCTAGCGGAGGTATGAGGAATGTATACCTTGAACCCTCTATTGGAGGTATGAGGAATACATACCGTGAGCCCTCTAGCGGATGTATGAGGAATGTATACCTTGAACCCTCTATTGGAGGTAACTAGCAATACATACCATGAGCCCTCTGGTGGAGGTACGAGGAATACATACCTTCAACCATCCAGTGGAGGTATGAGGAATGCATTCCGTGAACCCTCTAGCGGAGGTATGAGGAATGTATACCGTGAACCCTCTAGTTGAGGTATTAGGAATACATACCGTGAACCCTCTAGTGGAGGTATGAGGAATGCATTTGGTGAACCCTCTAGTGGAAGTACGAGGAATACATACCTTCAATCATCCAGTGGAGGTACGAGGAAAGCATACCTTGAACCCTGTAGTGGAGGTACGAGGAATACATACCGTGAACCCTCTAGTGGAGGAAAGAGGAATACATAACGTGAGACCTCTAGCGGAAGTATGAGGAATGTGTACCTTGAACCCTCTAATGGAGGTATGAGGAATACATACCGTGAACCCTCTAGTGGAGGTATGAGGAATACATACCGTGAACCCTCTAGTGGAGGTATGAGGAATACATACCGTGAGCCCTCTAGCGGAGGTATGAGGAATACATACCGTGAACCCTCTAGTGGAGGTATGAGGAATGCATTCCGTGAACCCTCTAGTGGAAGTACGAGGAATACATACCGTGAACCCTCTAGTGGAGGAAAGAGGAATACATACCGTGAGCCCTCTAGCGGAAGTATGAGGAATGTATACCTTGAACCCTCTAATGGAGGTATGAGGAATACATACCGTGAACCCTCTAGTGGAGGTATGAGGAATACATACCGTGAACCCTCTTGTGGAGGTATGAGGAATGTATACCGTGAGCCCTGTAGTGGAGGTATGAGGAATGTATACCGTGAGCCCTGTAGTGGAGGTATGAGGAATGCATTCAATGAAACCTCTAGTGGAAGTACGAGGAATACATACCGTGAACCCTCTAGTGGAGGTATGAGGAATACATACAGTGAGTCCTCTAGTGGAGGTATGAGGAATACATACCGTGTGCCCTCTAGCGGAGGTATGAGGAATGTATACCTTGAACCCTCTAGTGGAGGTATGAGGAATACATACCGTGAGCCCTCTAGTGGAGGTAATTAGCAATACATACCATGAGCCCTCTGGTGAAGGTACGAGGAAACCATACCTTCAACCATCCAGTGGAGGTATGAGGAATGTATACCGTGAACTCTCTAGTGGAGGTATGAGGAATACATATCGTGAACCCTCTAGTGGAGGTATGAGGAATGCATTCCGTGAACCCTCTAGTGGAAGTACGAGTAATACATACCGTGAACCCTCTAGTGGAGGTATGAGGAATACATACCGTGAGCCCTCTAGTGGAGGTATGAGGAATACATACCGTGAACCCTCTAGCGGAGGTATGAGGAATGTATACCTTGAACCCTCTAGTGGAGGTATGAGGAATACATACCGTGAACCCTCTAGTGGAGCTATGAGGAAAACATACCGTGAACCCTCTAGTGGAGGTATGACGAATGCATACCGAGAACCCTCTAGTGGAGGTATGACGAATGCATTCCGTGAACCCTCTAGTGGAGGTATGACGAATGCATACCGTGAACCCTCTAGTGGAGGTATGAGGAATACATTCCGTGAACCCTCTAGTGGTGGTATGAGGAAAACATACCGTGAACCCTCTAGTGGAGGTATGAGGAATGCATTCCGTGAACCCTCTTGTGGAGGTATGAGGAATGCATACCGTGAACTCTCTAGTGAAGGTATGAGGAACACATTCCGTGAACCCTCTAGTGGAGGTACGAGGAATACATACCGTGAACCCTCTAGTGGAGGTATCAGGAATACATACCGTGAACCCTCTAGTGGAAGTATGAGGAATGCATACCGTGAACCCTCTAGTGGAGGTACTAGGAATACACACCGTGAACCCTCTAGTGGAGGTATGAGGAATGTATACCGTGAACCCTCTAGTGGAGGTATTAGGAATACATACCGTGAACCCTCTAGTGGAGGTATGAGGAATACATACCATGAACCCTCTAGTGGAAGTACGAGGAATACATACCGTGATCCCTCTAGTGGAGGTACGAGGAAAACATACCTTCAACCATCCAGTGTAGGTATGAGGAATGTATACCGTGAACCCTCTAGTGGAAGTATGAGGAATACATACCGTGAGCCCTCTAGTGGAGGTAATTAGCAATACATACCATGAGCCCTCTGGTGAAGGTACGAGGAAACCATACCTTCAACCATCCAGTGGAGGTATGAGGAATGTATACCGTGAACCCTCTAGTGGAGGTATGAGGAATACATACCGTGAACCCTCTAGTGGAGGTATGAGGAATGCATTCCGTGAACCCTCTAGTGGAAGTACGAGGAATACATACCGTGAACCCTCTAGTGGAGGTATGAGGAGTACATACCGTGAGCCCTCTAGTGGAGGTATGAGGAATACATACCGTGAGCCCTCTAGCGGAGGTATGAGGAATGTATACCTTGAACCCTCTAGTGGAGGTATGAGGAATACATACCGTGAGCCCTCTAGTGGAGGTAATTAGCAATACATACCATGAGCCCTCTGGTGAAGGTACGAGGAAACCATACCTTCAACCATCCAGTGGAGGTATGAGGAATGTATACCGTGAACCCTCTAGTGGAGGTATGAGGAATACATACCGTGAACCCTCTTGTGGAGGTATGAGGAATGTATACCGTGAGCCCTGTAGTGGAGGTATGAGGAATGTATACCGTGAGCCCTGTAGTGGAGGTATGAGGAATGCATTCCGTGAACCCTCTAGTGGAAGTACGACGATAAATACCGTGAACCCTCTAGTGGAGGTTTGAGGAATGTATACCTTGAACTCTCTAGTGGAGGTATGAGGAATACATACCGTGAGCCCTCTAGTGGAGGTAATTAGCAATACATACCATGAGCCCTCTGGTGAAGGTACGAGGAAACCATACCTTCAACCATCCAGTGGAGGTATGAGGAATGTATACCGTGAACTCTCTAGTGGAGGTATGAGGAATACATACCGTGAACCCTCTAGCGGAGGTATGAGGAATGTATACCTTGAACCCTCTAGTGGAGGTATGAGGAATACATACCGTGAACCCTCTAGTGGAGCTATGAGGAATACATACCGTGAGCCCTCTAGCGGAGGTATGAGGAATGTATACCTTGAACCCTCTAGTTGAGGTATGAGGAATGCATACCTTGAACCCTCTAGTGGAGGTATGAGGAATACATACCGTGAGCCCTCAGCGGAGGTATGAGGAATGTATACCTTGAACACTCTAGTGGAGGTATGAGGAATACATACCGTGAGCCCTCTAGTGGAGGTATGAGGAATGCACACGTGAACCCTCTTGTGTAGGTATGAGGAATGCATACCGTGAACCCTCTAGTGGAAGTACGAGAAACACATACCTTCAACCATCCAGTGGAGGTATGAGGAATGCATACCTTGAACCCTCTAGTGGAGGTACGAGGAATACATACCGTCAACCCTCTAGTGGAGGTAAGAGGAATACATACCGTGAGCCCTCTAGCGGAGGTATGAGGAATGTATACCTTGAACCCTCTAGCGGAGGTATGAGGAATGCATACCTTGAACCCTCTAGTAGAGGTATGAGGAATACATACCGTGAGCCCTCTAGCGGAGGTATGAGGAATGTATACCTTGAACCCTCTATTAGAGGTATGAGGAATACATACCGTGAGCCCTCTAGCGGAGGTATGAGGAATGTATACCTTGAACCCTCTATTGGAGGTATGAGGAATACATACCGTGAGCCCTCTAGCGGATGTATGAGGAATGTATACCTTGAACCCTCTATTGGAGGTAACTAGCAATACATACCATGAGCCCTCTGGTGGAGGTACGAGGAATACATACCTTCAACCATCCAGTGGAGGTATGAGGAATGCATTCCGTGAACCCTCTAGCGGAGGTATGAGGAATGTATACCGTGAACCCTCTAGTTGAGGTATTAGGAATACATACCGTGAACCCTCTAGTGGAGGTATGAGGAATGCATTTGGTGAACCCTCTAGTGGAAGTACGAGGAATACATACCTTCAATCATCCAGTGGAGGTATGAGGAATGCATACCTTGAACCCTGTAGTGGAGGTACGAGGAATACATACCGTGAACCCTCTAGTGGAGGATAGAGGAATACATACCGTGAGCCCTCTAGCGGAAGTATGAGGAATGTATACCTTGAACCCTCTAATGGAGGTATGAGGAATACATACCGTGAACCCTCTAGTGGAGGTATGAGGAATACATACCGTGAACCCTCTAGTGGAGGTATGAGGAATACATACCGTGAGCCCTCTAGCGGAGGTATGAGGAATACATACCGTGAACCCTCTAGTGGAGGTATGAGGAATGCATTCCGTGAACCCTCTAGTGGAAGTACGAGGAATACATACCGTGAACCCTCTAGTGGAGGAAAGAGGAATACATACCGTGAGCACTCTAGCGGAAGTATGAGGAATGTATACCTTGAACCCTCTAGTTGAGGTATTAGGAATACATACCGTGAACCCTCTAGTGGAGGTATGAGGAATGCATTTGGTGAACCCTCTAGTGGAAGTACGAGGAATACATACCTTCAATCATCCAGTGGAGGTATGAGGAATGCATACCTTGAACCCTGTAGTGGAGGTACGAGGAATACATACCGTGAACCCTCTAGTGGAGGATAGAGGAATACATAACGTGAGCCCTCTAGCGGAAGTATGAGGAATGTATACCTTGAACCCTCTAATGGAGGTATGAGGAATACATACCGTGAACCCTCTAGTGGAGGTATGAGGAATACATACCGTGAACCCTCTAGTGGAGGTATGAGAATTACATACCGTGAGCCCTCTGGTGGAGGTATGAGGAATACATACCGTGAACCCTCTAGTGGAGGTATGAGGAATGCATTCCGTGAACCCTCTAGTGGAAGTACGAGGAATACATACCGTGAACCCTCTAGTGGAGGAAAGAGGAATACATACCGTGAGCACTCTAGGGGAAGTATGAGGAATGTATACCTTGAACCCTCTAATGGAGGTATGAGGAATACATACCGTGAACCCTCTAGTGGAGGTATGAGGAATACATACCGTGAACCCTCTTGTGAAGGTATGAGGAATGTATACCGTGAGCCCTGTAGTGGAGGTATGAGGAATGTATACCGTGAGCCCTGTAGTGGAGGTATGAGGAATGCATTCAATGAAACCTCTAGTGGAAGTACGAGGAATACATACCGTGAACCCTCTAGTGGAGGTATGAGGAATACATACAGTGAGCCCTCTAGTGGAGGTATGAGGAATACATACCGTGAGCCCTCTAACGGAGGTATGAGGAATGTATACCTTGAACCCTCTAGTGGAGGTATGAGGAATACATACCGTGAGCCCTCTAGTGGAGGTAATTAGCAATACATACCATGAGCCCTCTGGTGAAGGTACGAGAAAACCATACCTTCAACCATCCAGTGGAGGTATGAGGAATGTATACCGTGAACTCTCTAGTAGAGGTATGAGGAATACATATCGTGAACCCTCTAGTGGAGGTATGAGGAATGCATTCCGTGAACCCTCTAGTGGAAGTACGAGTAATACATACCGTGAACCCTCTAGTGGAGGTATGAGGAATACATACCGTGAGCCCTCTAGTGGAGGTATGAGGAATACATACCGTGAACCCTCTAGCGGAGGTATGAGGAATGTATACCTTGAACCCTCTAGTGGAGGTATGAGGAATACATACCGTGAACCCTCTAGTGGAGCTATGAGGAATACATACCGTGTGCCCTCTAGCGGAGGTATGAGGAATGTATACCTTGAACCCTCTAGTGGAGGTATGAGGAATGCATACCTTGAACCCTTTAGTGGAGGTATGAGGAATACATACCGTGAGCCCTCAGCGGAGGTATGAGGAATGTATACCTTGAACCCTCTACTGGAGGTATGAGGAATACATACCGTGAGCCCTTTAGTGGAGGTATGAGGAATACATACCGTGAGCCCTCTAGCGGAGGTATGAGAAATGTATACCTTGAACCCTCTATTGGAGGTATGAGGAATGCATACCTTGAACCCTGTAGTGGAGGTACGAGGAATACATACCGTGAACCCTCTAGTGGAGGAAAGAGGAATACATAACGTGAGCCCTCTAGCGGAAGTATGAGGAATGTATACCTTGAACCCTCTAATGGAGGTATGAGGAATACATACCGTGAACCCTCTAGTGGAGGTATGAGGAATACATACCGTGAACCCTCTAGTGGAGGTATGAGGAATACATACCGTGAGCCCTCTAGCGGAGGTATGAGGAGTGTATACCATGAACCCTCTAGTGGAGGTATGAGGAATGCATTCCGTGAGTCCTCTAGTGGAAGTACGAGGAATACATACCGTGAACTCTCTAGTGGTGGTATGAGGAATACATACCGTGAACCTTCTAGTGGAGGTATGAGGAATACATACCGTGAGCCCTCTAGCGGAGGTATGAGGAATGTATACCTTGAACCCTCTAGTGGAGGTATGAGGAATACATACCGTGAGCCCTCTAGCGGAGGTATGAGGAATGTATACCTTGAACCCTCTAGTGGAGGTATGAGGAATACATACCGTGAGCCCTCTAGCGGAGGTATGAGGAATGTATACCTTGAACCCTCTAGTGGAGGTATGAGGAATGCATTCCGTGAACCCTCTAGTGGAAGTACGAGGAATACATACCGTGAACTCTCTAGTGGTGGTATGAGGAATACATACCTTGAACCCTCTAATGGAGGTATGAGGAATACATACCGTGAGCCCTCTTACGGAGGTATAAGGAATGTAAACCTTGAACCCTCTAGTGGAGGTATGAGGAATGCATACCTTGAACCCTCTAGTGGAGGTATGAGGAATACATACCGTGAGCCCTCAGCGGAGGTATGAGGAATGTATACCTTGAACCCTCTAGTGGAGGTATGAGGAATACATACCGTGAGCCCTCTAGTGGAGGTATGAGGAATGCACACGTGAACCCTCTAGTGTAGGTATGAGGAATGCATACCGTGAACCCTCTAGTGGAAGTACGAGGAATACATACCTTCAACCATCCAGTGGAGGTATGAGGAATGCATATCTTGAACCCTCTAGTGGAGGTACGAGGAATACATACCGTCAACCCTCTAGTGGAGGTAAGAGGAATACATACCGTGAGCCCTCTAGCGGAGGTATGAGGAATGTATACCTTGAACCCTCTAGCGGAGGTATGAGGAATGCATACCTTGAACCCTCTATTAGAGGTATGAGGAATACATACCGTGAGCCCTCTAGCGGAGGTATGAGGAATGTATACCTTGAACCCTCTATTGGAGGTATGAGGAATACATACCGTGAGCCCTCTAGCGGATGTATGAGGAATGTATACCTTGAACCCTCTATTGGAGGTAACTAGCAATACATACCATGAGCCCTCTGGTGGAGGTACGAGGAATACATACCTTCAACCATCCAGTGGAGGTATGAGGAATGCATTCCGTGAACCCTCTAGCGGAGGTATGAGGAATGTATACCGTGAACCCTCTAGTTGAGGTATTAGGAATACATACCGTGAACCCTCTAGTGGAGGTATGAGGAATGCATTTGGTGAACCCTCTAGTGGAAGTACGAGGAATACATACCTTCAATCATCCAGTGGAGGTATGAGGAATGCATACCTTGAACCCTGTAGTGGAGGTACGAGGAATACATACCGTGAACCTTCTAGTGGAGGATAGAGGAATACATACCGTGAGCCCTCTAGCGGAAGTATGAGGAATGTATACCTTGAACCCTCTAATGGAGGTATGAGGAATACATACCGTGAACCCTCTAGTGGAGGTATGAGGAATACATACCGTGAACCCTCTAGTGGAGGTATGAGGAATACATACCGTGAGCCCTCTAGCGGAGGTATGAGGAATACATACCGTGAACCCTCTAGTGGAGGTATGAGGAATGCATTCCGTGAACCCTCTAGTGGAAGTACGAGGAATACATACCGTGAACCCTCTAGTGGAGGAAAGAGGAATACATACCGTGAGCCCTCTAGCGGAAGTATGAGGAATGTATACCTTGAACCCTCTAATGGAGGTATGAGGAATACATACCGTGAACCCTCTAGTGGAGGTATGAGGAATACATACCGTGAACCCTCTTGTGAAGGTATGAGGAATGCATACCGTGAACCCTCTAGTGGAAGTACGAGGAATACATACCTTCAACCATCCAGTGGAGGTATGAGGAATGCATACCTTGAACCCTCTTGTGGAGGTACGAGGAATACATACCGTCAACCCTCTAGTGGAGGTAAGAGGAATACATACCGTGAGCCCTCTAGCGGAGGTATGAGAAATGTATACCTTGAACCCTCTATTGGAGGTATGAGGAATACATACCGTGAGCCATCTAGCGGATGTATGAGGAATGTATACCTTGAACCCTCTATTGGAGGTAACTAGCAATACATACCATGAGCCCTCTGGTGGAGGTACGAGGAATACATACCTTCAACCATCCAGTGGAGGTATGAGGAATGCATTCCGTGAACCCTCTAGCGGAGGTATGAGGAATGTATACCGTGAACCCTCTAGTGGAGGTATTAGGAATACATACCGTGAACCCTCTAGTGGAGGTATGAGGAATGCATTCCGTGAACCCTCTAGTGGAAGTACGAGGAATACATACCTTCAATCATCCAGTGGAGGTATGAGGAATGCATACCTTGAACCCTGTAGTGGAGGTACGAGGAATACATACCGTGAACCCTCTAGTGGAGGAAAGAGGAATACATAACGTGAGCCCTCTAATGGAGGTATGAGGAATACATACCGTGAACCCTCTAGTGGAGGTATGAGGAATACATACCGTGAACCCTCTAGTGGAGGTATGAGGAATACATACCCTGAGCCCTCTAGCGGAAGTATGAGGAATGTATACCTTGAACCCTCTAATGGAGGTATGAGGAATACATACCGTGAACCCTCTAGTGGAGGTATGAGGAATACATACCGTGAACCCTCTAGTGGAGGTATGAGGAATACATACCGTGAGCCCTCTAGAGGAGGTATGAGGAATGTATACAATGAACCCTCTAGTGGAGGTATGAGGAATGCATTCCGTGAGTCCTCTAGTGGAAGTACGAGGAATACATACCGTGAACTCTCTAGTGGTGGTATGAGGAATACATACCGTGAACCTTCTAGTGGAGGTATGAGGAATACATACCGTGAGCCCTCTAGCGGAGGTATGAGGAATGTATACCTTGAACCCTCTAGTGGAGGTATGAGGAATCCATACCGTGAGCCCTCTAGCGGAGGTATGAGGAATGTATACCTTGAACCCTCTAGTGGAGGTATGAGGAATACATACCGTGAGCCCTCTAGCGGAGGTATGAGGAATGTATACCTTGAACCCTCTAGTGGTGGTATGAGGAATACATACCTTGAACCCTCTAATGGAGGTATGAGGAATACATACCGTGAGCCCTCTTACGGAGGTATAAGGAATGTAAACCTTGAACCCTCTAGTGGAGGTATGAGGAATGCATACCTTGAACCCTCTAGTGGAGGTATGAGGAATACATACCGTGAGCCCTCAGCGGAGGTAAGAGGAATGTATACCTTGAACCCTCTAGTGGAGGTATGAGGAATACATACCGTGAGCCCTCTAGTGGAGGTATGAGGAATGCACACGTGAACCCTCTAGTGTAGGTATGAGGAATGCATACCATGAACCCTCTAGTGGAAGTACGAGGAATACATACCTTCAACCATCCAGTGGAGGTATGAGGAATGCATATCTTGAACCCTCTAGTGGAGGTACGAGGAATACATACCGTCAACCCTCTAGTAGAGGTAAGAGGAATACATACCGTGAGCCCTCTAGCGGAGGTATGAGGAATGTATACCTTGAACCCTCTAGCGGAGGTATGAGGAATGCATACCTTGAACCCTCTATTAGAGGTATGAGGAAAACATACCGTGAGCCCTCTAGCGGAGGTATGAGGAATGTATACCTTGAACCCTCTATTGGAGGTATGAGGAATACATACCGTGAGCCCTCTAGCGGATGTATGAGGAATGTATACCTTGAACCCTCTATTGGAGGTAACTAGCAATACATACCATGAGCCCTCTGGTGGAGGTACGAGGAATACATACCTTCAACCATCCAGTGGAGGTATGAGGAATGCATTCCGTGAACCCTCTAGCGGAGGTATAAGGAATGTATACCGTGAACCCTCTAGTTGAGGTATTAGGAATACATACCGTGAACCCTCTAGTGGAGGTATGAGGAATGCATTTGGTGAACCCTCTAGTGGAAGTACGAGGAATACATACCTTCAATCATCCAGTGGAGGTATGAGGAATGCATACCTTGAACCCTGTAGTGGAGGTACGAGGAATACATACCGTGAACCTTCTAGTGGAGGATAGAGGAATACATACCGTGAGCCCTCTAGCGGAAGTATGAGGAATGTATACCTTGAACCCTCTAATGGAGGTATGAGGAATACATACCGTGAACTCTCTAGTGGTGGTATGAGGAATACATACCTTGAACCCTCTAGTGGAGGTATGAGGAATACATACCGTGAGCCCTCTAGTGGAGGTATGAGGAATGCACACGTGAACCCTCTAGTGTAGGTATGAGGAATGCATACCGTGAACCCTCTAGTGGAAGTACGAGGAATACATACCTTCAACCATCCAGTGGAGGTATGAGGAATGCATATCTTGAACCCTCTAGTGGAGGTACGAGGAATACATACCGTCAACCCTCTAGTGGAGGTAAGAGGAATACATACCGTGAGCCCTCTAGCGGAGGTATGAGGAATGTATACCTTGAACCCTCTAGCGGAGTTATGAGGAATGCATACCTTGAACCCTCTATTAGAGGTATGAGGAATACATACCGTGAGCCCTCTAGCGGAGGTATGAGGAATGTATACCTTGAACCCTCTATTGGAGGTATGAGGAATACATACCGTGAGCCCTCTAGCGGATGTATGAGGAATGTATACCTTGAACCCTCTATTGGAGGTAACTAGCAATACATACCATGAGCCCTCTGGTGGAGGAACGAGGAATACATACCTTCAACCATCCAGTGGAGGTATGAGGAATGCATTCCGTGAACCCTCTAGCGGAGGTATGAGGAATGTATACCGTGAACCCTCTAGTTGAGGTATTAGGAATACATACCGTGAACCCTCTAGTGGAGGTATGAGGAATGCATTTGGTGAACCCTCTAGTGGAAGT
The DNA here is from genome assembly GCA_026874595.1 of Sipunculus nudus. Lineage (NCBI taxonomy): Eukaryota > Metazoa > Annelida > Sipuncula > Golfingiida > Sipunculidae > Sipunculus > Sipunculus nudus. The sequence goes on from CM049321.1 coordinate 62,370,094, forward strand.
ACGAGGAATACATACCTTCAATCATCCAGTGGAGGTATGAGGAATGCATACCTTGAACCCTGTAGTGGAGGTACGAGGAATACATACCGTGAACCTTCTAGTGGAGGATAGAGGAATACATACCGTGAGCCCTCTAGCGGAAGTATGAGGAATGTATACCTTGAACCCTCTAATGGAGGTATGAGGAATACATACCGTGAACCCTCTAGTGGAGGTATGAGGAATACATACCGTGAACCCTCTAGTGGAGGTATGAGGAATACATACCGTGAGCCCTCTAGCGGAGGTATGAGGAATACATACCGTGAACCCTCTAGTGGAGGTATGAGGAATGCATTCCGTGAACCCTCTAGTGGAAGTACGAGGAATACATACCGTGAACCCTCTAGTGGAGGAAAGAGGAATACATACCGTGAGCCCTCTAGCGGAAGTATGAGGAATGTATACCTTGAACCCTCTAATGGAGGTATGAGGAATACATACCGTGAACCCTCTAGTGGAGGTATGAGGAATACATACCGTGAACCCTCTTGTGAAGGTATGAGGAATGTATACCGTGAGCCCTGTAGTGGAGGTATGAGGAATGTATACCGTGAGCCCTGTAGTGGAGGTATGAGGAATGCATTCAATGAAACCTCTAGTGGAAGTACGAGGAATACATACCGTGAACCCTCTAGTGGAGGTATGAGGAATACATACAGTGAGCCCTCTAGTGGAGGTATGAGGAATACATACCGTGAGCCCTCTAACGGAGGTATGAGGAATGTATACCTTGAACCCTCTAGTGGAGGTATGAGGAATACATACCGTGAGCCCTCTAGTGGAGGTAATTAGCAATACATACCATGAGCCCTCTGGTGAAGGTACGAGGAAACCATACCTTCAACCATCCAGTGGAGGTATGAGGAATGTATACCGTGAACTCTCTAGTGAAGGTATGAGGAATACATATCGTGAACCCTCTAGTGGAGGAATGAGGAATGCATTCCGTGAACCCTCTAGTGGAAGTACGAGTAATACATACCGTGAACCCTCTAGTGGAGGTATGAGGAATACATACCGTGAGCCCTCTAGTGGAGGTATGAGGAATACATACCGTGAACCCTCTAGCGGAGGTATGAGGAATGTATACCTTGAACCCTCTAGTGGAGGTATGAGGAATACATACCATGAACCCTCTAGTGGAGCTATGAGGAATACATACCGTGTGCCCTCTAGCGGAGGTATGAGGAATGTATACCTTGAACCCTCTAGTGGAGGTATGAGGAATGCATACCTTGAACCCTCTAGTGGAGGTATGAGGAATACATACCGTGAGCCCTCAGCGGAGGTATGAGGAATGTATACCTTGAACCCTCTACTGGAGGTATGAGGAATACATACCGTGAGCCCTCTAGTGGAGGTATGAGGAATGCACACGTGAACCCTCTAGTGTAGGTATGAGGAATGCATACCGTGAACCCTCTAGTGGAAGTACGAGGAATACATACCTTCAACCATCCAGTGGAGGTATGAGGAATGCATACCTTGAACCCTCTTGTGGAGGTACGAGGAATACATACCGTCAACCCTCTAGTGGAGGTAAGAGGAATACATACCGTGAGCCCTCTAGCGGAGGTATGAGGAATGTATACCTTGAACCCTCTAGTGGAGGTATGAGGAATACATACCGTGAGCCCTCAGCGGAGGTATGAGGAATGTATACCTTGAACCCTCTACTGGAGGTATGAGGAATACATACCGTGAGCCCTCTAGTGGAGGTATGAGGAATGCACACGTGAACCCTCTAGTGTAGGTATGAGGAATGCATACCGTGAACCCTCTAGTGGAAGTACGAGGAATACATACCTTCAACCATCCAGTGGAGGTATGAGGAATGCATACCTTGAACCCTCTTGTGGAGGTACGAGGAATACATACCGTCAACCCTCTAGTGGAGGTAAGAGGAATACATACCGTGAGCCCTCTAGCGGAGGTATGAGGAATGTATACCTTGAACCCTCTAGCGGAGGTATGAGGAATGCATACCTTGAACCCTCTAGTGGAGGTATGAGGAATACATACCGTGAGCCCTCTAGCGGAGGTATGAGGAATGTATACCTTGAACCCTCTATTGGAGGTATGAGGAATACATACCGTGAGCCCTCTAGCGGAGGTATGAGAAATGTATACCTTGAACCCTCTATTGGAGGTATGAGGAATACATACCGTGAGCCCTCTAGCGGATGTATGAGGAATGTATACCTTGAACCCTCTATTGGAGGTAACTAGCAATACATACCATGAGCCCTCTGGTGGAGGTACGAGGAATACATACCTTCAACCATCCAGTGGAGGTATGAGGAATGCATTCCGTGAACCCTCTAGCGGAGGTATGAGGAATGTATACCGTGAACCCTCTAGTGGAGGTATTAGGAATACATACCGTGAACCCTCTAGTGGAGGTATGAGGAATGCATTCCGTGAACCCTCTAGTGGAAGTACGAGGAATACATACCTTCAATCATCCAGTGGAGGTATGAGGAATGCATACCTTGAACCCTGTAGTGGAGGTACGAGGAATACATACCGTGAACCCTCTAGTGGAGGAAAGAGGAATACATAACGTGAGCCCTCTAGCGGAAGTATGAGGAATGTATACCTTGAACCCTCTAATGGAGGTATGAGGAATACATACCGTGAACCCTCTAGTGGAGGTATGAGGAATACATACCGTGAACCCTCTAGTGGAGGTATGAGGAATACATACCGTGAGCCCTCTAGCGGAGGTATGAGGAATGTATACCATGAACCCTCTAGTGGAGGTATGAGGAATGCATTCCGTGAGTCCTCTAGTGGAAGTACGAGGAATACATACCGTGAACTCTCTAGTGGTGGTATGAGGAATACATACCGTGAACCTTCTAGTGGAGGTATGAGGAATACATACCGTGAGCCCTCTAGCGGAGGTATGAGGAATGTATACCTTGAACCCTCTAGTGGAGGTATGAGGAATACATACCGTGAGCCCTCTAGCGGAGGTATGAGGAATGTATACCTTGAACCCTCTAGTGGAGGTATGAGGAATGTATACCGTGAGCCCTCTAGCGGAGGTATGAGGAATACATACCGTGAGCCCTCTAGTGGAGGTATGAGGAATGCACACGTGAACCCTCTAGTGTAGGTATGAGGAATGCATACCGTGAACCCTGTAGTGGAAGTACGAGGAATACATACCTTCAACCATCCAGTGGAGGTATGAGGAATGCATATCTTGAACCCTCTAGTGGAGGTACGAGGAATACATACCGTCAACCCTCTAGTAGAGGTAAGAGGAATGCACACGTGAACCCTCTAGTGGAGGTAAGAGGAATACATACCGTGAGCCCTCTAGCGGAGGTATGAGGAATGTATACCTTGAACCCTCTAGCGGAGGTATGAGGAATGCATACCTTGAACCCTCTAGCGGAGGTATGAGGAATACATACCGTGAGCCCTCTAGTGGAGGTATGAGGAATGCACACGTGAACCCTCTAGTGGAGGTAAGAGGAATACATACCGTGAGCCCTCTAGCGGAGGTATGAGGAATGTATACCTTGAACCCTCTAGCGGAGGTATGAGGAATGCATACCTTGAACCCTCTAGTGGAGGTATGAGGAATACATACCGTGAGCCCTCAATTTCATTATTTCAAATTTTACAGCATTCTTCAACTTGTATATAAAATTTGCATGACTCAGTTTAATGAAGAAAAGTGCTGATGGTAAATTTTCATGTATTATCCCCAGTATATATCCCAGGCGAGCAAATGTTAAAGCGACGCGTAATTAAGGGGGAACATGACACTTTACTGGCGCCCTTTCTGATAACAATGCAAATTAAAAATATCTGGTTTAATTATATTATCCGGAGGCTACATATTTTTCCGTTTGTGACTTTTGTTGTCATTAACAATGTTATCGCTTCAGGGCATCATTTGAGAAAAGTAACTACGATGAACAATAATTGTAGGAATGCTCAGTGTGACAGCTTTATTTAATTATTTTTTTAAATAGTACCTAAGTTTTACAAAGAAATTTTCACCAGAATATCACCAGAAGAGGCTCAAGTGCAGGAATATACCAACGGCAACGGCTATGTTGTCGACTGTCAGTTTTGACAGTTGCAAGTAGATGACTAAAAAGAGTATAAACAGCACCATATGATTGTAAGTGACATTGATGGTGTAATTCTGAAGAGATAATTAGTATATACCCATAGTTTTTAGTGCTGATATTTATATTTCTTTTTATATGGGCATCTTAAAAGCTGATCATATATTGTTGACGCCAGAAGCCATTTATGTGTGGACTTGCTCTTTGTCTCACAACCACCAGCGCCACCTTAGGGGTTTTTTCTAAACTAATAATGTCCAAAATTTTCATATTTTGGCCTGATATTTTAAAAATTAACCCATTGACATACACATTTTTGTCTATAAATAAGATGAATATTTAATTCTGCATGTTTATTTAGAATATTATAAAAAATACATTGGTCAGTTTTCTAAAATATGTAACTTTTGTTTCCCCCTTCGTTATAATATCATATAAAAACCAACCACAAGTGTCAATTTTCAACTTCATATACTGCAAAAATAAGCACATTGACCCCCAAATTTCATTTAATAATTTTACAAAGAATGTCTTGTAGATATCATGTGCAAACTATCTAAGAAATTCCATTGGTAGTTTAAAGTGTCATGTTCTCCCTTAAATGAAACACGAAATGGAAACTAACAAATATGGGCGTTGTCACTAAATCAACTACATTTACTGAAAATCCCCCACGTTATAACATTTTTGTTTGAAATTTTATTATATTATGATTCAATGTGAAGGTGGTGAGTTATTGCTGACTTATCGTTAATCCGAGGATTTGCTCAAATAACGCTTTTAACCTCTTTAACCTTAAATCCCATGGAAACATTTGGAGAGTAAAGGTCGCCTTTGTGGCCAATCTAAGGGGTAGAAGAGCAAACAAAAAGCCATGGTTGAAAATTCAGAATATTTTACATTAATTTATTAAATCAGAATTTCTATAAACCGATGTTTCACCAAAATATGAATGACCTATTACGTTAGGGATAGAGAATGAATCCATCTCAATTTCTTTTCAAAACCTGCCTATAGACAAACATGCGAAATAAATCACATTTATAGTCGATGAACGAGCTGGTTAACTAAAGTGGCCTAATGGAGAGATGGTTATTATGATTTGATTGAGAGCCGAGTCAGTGATACCTGATACCTTATCATTGCGTAACTCAGCAACACGGGAAAACAAGATTTACCATTGTGTAACAGAGAAACCAGGGGACACGAGAATCATCACTGTTTTACACCACAGTAGCTTGCATTGCTATGAGTGAAGATTTTTGGTTATTTTTTTTTTCTTTCCTTGGTCCTTTACTTATAACAATTACTTAGCTAACATTTTCCTAGAGATTTGCAAACCGTATGGTCCATCTCTTTATTATTTACTTCATATTTCGGAAAGGCAAACAAGAAGCCCTGTTGGTAAGTCCGACAGCCATGTCACATCACTCCGACTTACAAATATTTACAAAACCTGGGAAAACAACCTGTTTCTATCTCTTCTAGAGACTCTATATGTCTGATATATGAAACCATAACTATCAACGTTTTGGTAAAAGACGTGAATTTCAAACCCATATTTATGCTTCTCAGATGATAACCTAACACCGGTGTTCCCGAATCCGAGAACACTGAATATCAGTTTGTTTTTCGTCTAAATGTTTAACTGTTAAATGTCCCCTCGCAACCAATTTGCATGAGGGGATATAGTAACGCATCCATTCGTGCGTCCGTCCATCATTCCGTCCGTCAGGAATTGCCTTTTGGATATATTTTAAGCTAAACCGTTTCACCTATACTTTTCATCTTGCTCATGTGGCTCAACGACCCATGAATGAAGAACCCTATTGACTTTGAGGTCATAAGGTCAAAGGTCTGGACCACGGAGCTGCCCTCCTCATTTTTACACCGATTCTAATAATGCCCCTAGCGAGTGGACGCTCCGCTCTTCAGTTCCCTTGTTTTCATTTTACTGAACTCGTATACATGAATCTCATAACCTCATTCGCACATTTTTAACATCCTGTCTACATTTTGTTATATAATATTTAAAAATATTGTTTATTTCATTCGACGAAAAACACGCATGAATAAATGACTGGTGATGTTCTTGTTGGACTGTTTGTCGCCTGATGATGTTTATGTTGGATTGTTTGTCGCCTGATGTTGTTTTTGTTGGACAGTTTGTCGCCTGATGTTGTTTTTGTTGGACTGTTTGTCGCCTGATGATGTTATTGATGGACTATTTGTTACCTGGTGATGTTCTTGATGGACTGTTTGTAACCTGATAATATTCTTGTTGGACTGTGTGTTACCTGATGATGTTCTTGATGGACTGTTTGTTACTTGATGATGTTCTTGATGGCCTGTTTGTTACCTGATGATGTTCTTGATGGACTGTTTGTTACCCGATGATGTCCTCGTTAGACTGTTTGTTACCTGATGATGTTCTTTGTGGACTGTTTGTTACCTGATGATGTTCTTGATGGACTGTTTGTTACCTGATTATGTTTTTGTCGGACTGTTTGTTACCTGATGATGTTCTTCTTGGACTGTTTGTTACCTGATGATGTTCTTGTTGGACTGTTTGTTACCTGATGATGTTCTTGATGGACTGTTTGTTACCTGATGATGTTCTTGTTGGACTGTTTGTTACCTGATGATGTTCTTGATGGACTGTTTGTTACCTGATGATGTTCTTGATGGACTGTTTGTTACCTTATGATGTTCTTGATGGACTGTTTGTTACCTGATGATGTTCTTGATGGACTGCTTGTTACCTGTTGATGTTCTTGTTGGACTGCTTGTTACCTGATGATGTTCTTGATGGACTGTTTGTTACCTGATGATGTCCTTGTTGGACAGTTTGTTACCTGATGATGTTCTTGTTGGACTCTTTTTTACCTGATGATATTCTCGTTGGACTGTTTGTTACCTGATGATGTCCTTGATGGACTGTTTGGTACCTGATGATGTTCTTGTTGGACTGTTTGTTACCTGATGATGTTCTTGATGGACTGTTTGGTACCTGATGATGTTCTTGTTGGACTGTTTGGTACCTGATGATGTTCTTGTTGGACTGTTTGTTACCTGATGATGTTCTTGTTGGACTGTTTGTAACCTGATGATGTTCTTGTTGGACAGTTTGTTACCTGATGATGTTTTTGATGGACTGTTTGTTACCTGATGATGTTCCTGATGGACTGTTTGTTACCTGATGATGTTCCTGATGGACTGTTTGTTACCTGATGATGTTCTTCGTGGACTGTTTGTTACCTGATGATGTTCTTGTTGGACTGTTTGTTACCTGATGATGTTCTTGTTGGACTGTTTGTTACCTGATGATGTTCTTGTTGGACTGTTTGGTACCTGATGATGTCCTTGATGGACCGTTTGTTACCTGATGATGTTCTTGTTGGACTGTTTGTTACCTGTTGATGTTCTTGTTGGACTGTTTGTTACCTGATGATGTTCTTGTTGGACTGTTTGTTACCTGATGATGTCCTTGATAATGGACTGTTTGTTACCTGATGATGTTCTTGTTGGAATGTTTGTTACCTGATGATGTTTTTGTTGGACTGTTTGTTACCTGATGATGTTCTTGTTGGACTGTTTGTTACCTGATGATGTTCTTGTTGGACTGTTTGTTACCTGATGATGTCCTTGTTGGACTGTTTGTTACCTGATGATGTCCTTGTTGGACTGTTTGTTACCTGATGATGTTCTTGTTGGACTGTTTGTAACCTGTTGATGTTCTCGTTGGACTGTTTGTTACCTGATGATGTTCTTGTTGGACTGTTTGTTACCTGATGATGTCCTTGATAATGGACTGTTTGTAACCTGATGATGTTCTTGTTGGACTGTTTGTTACCTGATGATGTTTTTGTTGGACTGTTTGTTACCTGATGATGTTCTTGTTGGACTGTTTGTTACCTGATGATGTTCTTGTTGGACTGTTTGTTACCTGATGATGTTTTTGATGGACTGTTTGTTACCTGATTATGTCCTTGTTGGACTGTTTGTTACCTAATGATGTTTTTGATGGCCTCTTTTTTACCTGATGATGTCCTTGATGGACTGTTAGTTACCTGATTATGTTATTGATGGACTGTTTGTTACCTGATGATGTTCTTGCGTGACTGTTTGTTACCTGTTAATGTTCTTGCTGGATTTTTTGTTGGCTGCTCATGTTGTTGTTTTTACACGTGGTTCCTTAATGTGGCCGTCCCACAAGAAATCTGTTAAAATTTAAACTCAGGTGTAGACATTAACCACATATTTATGGGTAAGTTGTCAAAGTACAAAGCCATCGACTTCAATTCGTTTTTTATTTTTTGATTCTATATTCTGTAATTTCCTCTTTGCGCTGGATCTCCTTTAATGGTTATTTTTTCAAAGTGCCTAGAACTTGCCAATAGAAAAAACTGAAGAAATAAATCACATTAATAGCAGATACTAGAGCACGTTAACTAAAGTGTCTTCATGGAACGAAGGTAATCTGGATTTGATTGAGAGCCGAGTCCGTGATACCACCATCACAAAATGAATGTCTTCTGTCATTGTCAGCAGCACGTACTTGTATCTAGTACGAAGAAACTAATCCAGAACTATCGGCCTAACTAATAATTATGATGAAGATCCCTCCATTCAATAGTACTTTCTGCGTCACTCAGGGAAAAATAAATGACGTTTTTTCCGTTATGCGTCCAAGCAATCGTTATATATGATGTCATTTAACTGATGAGAATTAATCTTGCTTTAATTAACATTTATGAAGGCGTCGTCTGTGGAATTTTATTTCGCTTATATTCTCTCTCTCTCTCTCTCTCTCTCTCTCTCTCTCTCTCTTCCAGTATATACTACGTTTTAATCATTGTTCACATTTTTACAATATTTATGGTTTAACGTAAACTGCTTCCTCTGGGTGGTTTGTTTTCATCCGGGCGATTTAATCTCAAGAGAATCTATTGACCACACTCGTGACTCAAGATTAGTATCAGAGATGACAGTCATCTATTGACCACACTCGTGACTCAAGATTAGTATCAGAGATGACAGTCATCTATTGACCACACTCGTGACTCAAGATTAGTATCAGAGATGACAGTCATCTATTGACCACACTCGTGACTCAAGATTAGTATCAGAGATGACAGTCATCTATTGACCACACTCGTGACTCAAGATTAGTATCAGAGATGACAGTCATCTATTGACCACACTCGTGACTCAAGATTAGTATCAGAGATGACAGTCATCTATTGACCACACTCGTGACTCAAGATTAGTATCAGAGATGACAGTCATCTATTGACCACACTCGTGACTCAAGATTAGTATCAGAGATGACAGTCATCTATTCCCGGCGTCATTTAAAATCCCCCACCTTGTGCCGAATAACTTATCTCTCAGTTCTATATAACCGATGTAAGTATTTTTATCTTGTTGAAATACAAACATTAGAATAAATTTGGCCACTTATATATATATAGAGAGAGAGAGAAAGAGAGGGAGAGACAGACAGACAGACAGACAGAGAAGGGGGGCAGTTTATGGTTAACTAAAATGAAATGATTAAAAACGCTTCATAGCCAGAAAATTCAAACTAAATGATCGGGAATAACGACTTTATAAGTATAGTCCACAACTCGCCACCCGTATATTGAAATATACTGGCTTGACCCGTTCATACTGCAGAAAGACAGCAGAAAGATCACGATATCTGTTATACGGAGTCAAAACTCAAATCACCATCCTCCTACAGAATTAATGTTAAATTAAATATATGTTAAAAAATAATGTTAAAATTAATGCTGACCAACTAAGAATATTGAAGAATTATGGTTTTTCAGTAAGAGCTTTTTTTATTACAGGACTGGTGATTTTAATGCTGTATTAAATCTATTTATTTTTTGCCTGCAGCTCTCAGTTTACTTGTTACTGAGTCAGTCGATATGACTCCGTGTCCAAAAGGACAAAGTTTGATCTTACGGTAATATTTAACATTACAAATCGAAATAAACATCATATTGTTTAAGTTTGTTTAAATCCAAAGCTCCTCAGCTTAGATTAATTGTATCGTTCGTTCCATTATTGGACTCCTTAAGTTTAGCTGTTCACCTACCCACCTTATCTATATTATATATATAAAATCTGGCTTACTCAGTGTAAATTTTAATAAACTTCTGGATATTCATGTTAAGAAGAGCTCTTGTAACGCCTCTGTGACAGATTTGTGAGTTGCTTTATCTAATAGCTGTTAGTAAACACAGTAGTTTTGACAAAGGAAAACCATTTAACCTAAGGTTTGCAGAAGTTGAAAGGGCAATAGCTGCAAAACTCTGGTTGGTGTGACTTGGTGTGATTTGCATTCATGGTGAATGTGGTTGGGCATGTGCCCCAAGTTAATGCAAACACGTGGACATAAACAAAACGAACACCTGTGTGCAACGGGGATTGGACCTGTCCGGCGTATTTTTTTTTATAACAGGGTCAAGGGATTATCTTTATTTAATATGTTCCTTCAATATTTTCACACTCCACAAGGTCCTAGCTGTTAAAGTAAATGAGACATATGGAGTTTAATTGATTAAAGTGAGCGAGCCTCGGTATATATGCATAGTAGACAAATCTTAGACACAGAATTAAGTGTAAGAGTCAATCATTACAATTCCTGAGCTCCCATCAGTCACAGTTTACAAGTTATAAAAGTACCTAAGCCCTGACTGAGAGAAGGTAATGTCTGTAACCTGGCAAATCTGATGTTTAACGACACACTTAATTAGACGATGCACTCTGGGTCTCCCTTACTTTTATCGCTGACAGGTCCATTGGCACCGGAAAGCAGGTTTGGTACATTAATTTTTGCGGCTGAATAAAAAAAAATCAAGCAAGACCATTACGACCCACATTGACTTACTTTTATAATAGAACCGGTTTGTTGTGGTTCTGTGTGTGAGTCAACACAATCATCGTGTCTGTTTAACATAAAAAAAAACTCCTGGGCAACATCTCCCTTACAAGGAGAAGAAACATATAAGGAAGATTGGTAGGAAAAAAGTTCAAACGAAAGCGGTCCCCGTAACGATATAACAATGTTCCATTTGTGTACAGGAGTACGCAAACGGTTTAAGAATGAAATATTACCAGATCCATAAATAATGTTTAGAAGAAAACATATTTAATGTGTATTTAACATTTTTTTGCCTAAAAGGTCCCATTAAAGAGTATTACATACAACCACCATGATCCATGTGTAAACCTTGCATGAAATGAATTGCATATGTAATGATTATAGAAATTCATATAATTATCAACCTTGAATAGCATAGAGTGCCTCTCACGACCTCCGGCTTCAAAATTGTTCTTTTTTTGTATATGTTTTAATTTATCTTTATTAGATGCATACGTTTAACACATTGCTGGGGTAAATTTATAAAGAAAGACCAGGTAATTCTGCTATCTATAATCCTGTAAAAAAGACAAGCAACATTCGATGATATATAATACCAGTACTCTGATATTTGGTTATTTGGCTATATCTCCGTCTAAAACTATTTGGAAACTCGCTGTCCGCTGGTGAGTATATGCTTTTAAAATCTACCCTTCAGTTAATTTTGTTTCAATAAAAATAAACTAGTAGGGAAAATTTACACACTTTGAATTTCCCTGCATTAGGGAAAATGCCCCTGTCACAGACCAAAGTGATACCACCCCGCCAGTAAAACTGGGTTAACTTAAGGTCAGTAACTGGGTTTGAGTGTAGTGACAGTGATAACGGATCGTCCTCATTTCAATATTGACAAAAAACTGTCAAAAAATGTCTTTGATATATTAGGGTAGCCCTCCTCATTTCAGAACGGTCACTGGTCAACTACACTAAATATAAACTTAAAGTAGTCTGTGCCGCCTGTGTCCTGTAAGATTAGTTGATGGTACCTAGTCATTACCATGAGCGCAAAATGACTAGTAAACGTCAGAGAGTAATAGCTCTGCGAGTTATCACGTGGCGCATGTATCAAAAAGTGCGACACTAGAATTCCTTGAGACTCCATGTGACACATCTAATCGATATCTCCCTCAGTGGAATTTGCCGTTTCTTCACCGGAAATATCAAGGTATTATTTCTTATTAATCTATTTATTTTCTCTCTTGTTCAGAAGCTCAGGGGAAGTTCTGTAAAGGCGTAACTTATCTGGTCACACAGACCACTCGTCCTTTATCCCCGACGCAGCCTCGACACTTTTAATAAACAAGTCACAGATAACACCGGCAGGTTTAGTGTGGACACGGTTCTAGTCTGCTCTGTAGAATATTTCGTGGTCCGGCAGACTCAGATATGAACATACAATTGTCGTCTGGTGGCTGGGAATATTTTAGAACTGTACGAAATGTATAATATCAAAATCATCGATATAAAGCCCACCTACCAAGCAGAAGAAAGCCAGGGACAAGGGATTTTTTTTATTTTAAGACTGAACACTTACCGGTTATTAAAACAAGGGACCCCATGGGTCACATCGCTCAGCTGAATTTTGGAAAATATTAGTAACTGCAAAATATTTTTATTTCTTTTGGTTTTTCATGTATATTATCATTAGAAAAGCTATGAGAAAATGGCCCTGCTAAAATGAAGCTCTATAAATTATAGAAAAATGGACATGAGCTAAACCATTTAGTGATGCACCAAGAGAACAAATAGGCTTCGGTAAGTGTTATATAAAAGTAACATTTCATTAACAAATAATGTGTGAAGGTAATTAAGTTTTCAAAAGTTAAATATATGGCCATATGAGTTAAAAAATTAATCCCACAAAGTTTGACCAATATTCCTAATTTTAATACTAAGTTAACAGTGTTATTTACACCTAGGCCCTGCCAACTTTAAGAGATATGAATGAAATGGTACAAAGTATTTATATCTTCTTAAATCTTGTCAGTTAGCACTTACATTAGATCCTAATATTTTATCACATTTGAATATGAAAATGTTAATTTTAAGATTCATCTAGTTCATAGTTCAGGTCTGTCAACAGAATGGGGGTGGGGTGTGGGGGGGGGGCGGGGGGAGCGGGGTTTGCCAGAGAAAAAGACTACCTGTGGTGTGGTATTAACTGCAGACAGCTTGATCAAGCTCAACTCAGTGGAGAGAGCTGCACTGAATGACCTACAGTCACCAAAATGGACTGCTTGACAATGTAAGGGAATACAACAAGAGCCTCCAAAACAATTCAAAAGCTAGCCTAATTTTGCAGCTTTTATTTTCAAATTTCAGATTTAGACAGATTAAAACCTTATGTGTACATGCTGTGAAAATTAAATCCACAGTCCTTACAGAAAAAAAAAGTGCCGTGGCCAATGTTGAGCAAAATTTAAGGTACCAATTTTATATTTTTGCCAATATTTAAAAAAAAATAACAGATTTTGATCTAATTTTTGGTATACAATTAAATTTTGATTAATTAAAGTTGTATTACTGAAAAAAGTCCCTACCTTTAACACTTTTGCTCTTAAGTGACCAAATATTTTTCCTGATTTTTTAACAAAGTCCATTATGTTTTGGCCCGTAACATTTTTAAAATTAAATAATACTGACTTAATTTCTGACATGTACATAGGAACTATATAGAGGAATATTTATGGTAAATATGAAGAAAAGCAGATGATTGGTTTTGATATTAGGCAGTCTTGAAGTGTGAAAATAGTTTTCTGATAAAAAATTGAGGTTTTTCCTTAATATTTCGAATGAAACGAAGTCCTATTGACCCAATTTAAGGCATGGTAGGAGATTTTGGGGACATCTAACTGTATGCCGAATTTCAGATTCGTAGGTCAAATGGTGTCGAAACGTGCCAGTCTTACGGACGGACATCCGGACGGACGGACGGACAGACAGACAGACAGACGGACGGACGGACGACGGACAATGGACCACGACTATAGCTCAGATGACTTATAGTCAGCTGAGCTTAAAACAAACTGTATGCACAAGTACTTCTTTATATTTATATATATATATATATATATATATATATATATATATATAGTATTTAAAAATATTTGTGTAGGACGCTCAAAGGGTGATGAGGAAAACAAAACTAATGGTTTCATGACATAGCACAAATATGTCATAGTATAAATATGCTATAGTGCAAATATGTCCTAGTACAAATATGTCCTAGTACAATTGGGCCATAGTACTAAAATATTATAGTACAAATATGTCTTAGTGCAAAGGGGGAAGTTCATTTACATATTCAGATGTTAAAACAGATAAACGATATGAAAATCGCTGTTAGAAAACTGCTTCAGTAAAATATCTATTATTGTCAACATGATTCTCCTTTAGAACATATATTACTACCTGACATGTATGTGTGTATATGCAAAGATACCACACTTCAATCATCAGTCATAAATACTCTTATAAGAATTATCTTGGAAACATTGAAAGAAATGTTGCCCATAGAAATGGAGCTTTATCTGTCCATTGTAAAAAGTGGACCCACTTATATAAGAGGATATTGGTTTTAAGAAGTTAGAAATTTGGATATGTAATAAATAACAAAAAACCCTCCGGTAAACCGGTAAACATAAAAAACAACTCCACAGTAAGTTATTTAGAGTACGCATGGACATATGAATGTTTTATAACAAGAAGAATTTTATGGCATGTTTGCCTTCGTTTCTTCATCAGTTAAGACGTTAGTGCTCGTGTACCATGCTAATCCACTTGGAGGTAGGGGTAACCTTTAACTAAAAATCTATCATATCTCTCCACAGAAATACAATAATTTATCATAGTTTGTTTTAAAACACAGCAAAGAAATTATCAAACGTATTCGAGAATACAAAACAACAATATTTGCTTGGATGTTAGGGATTAATGTTAATGTCATCAAACCATAAGTTTTGCTTACTTTAGTATCTTGTTTTTAACTGGTAAGACTAAGATTAGGATTTCCAATGTCATTTTTGTCCAAGTCTAATATTTTAAAAATTTCGACTCCGGGCATAAGATAAACGTAAAATATTCATATTTCCCATCGGTTGATGTTGGAAGTCTTTAAGTAAGTCAAATGTTTGGTCCTATATAACTGCAAGTCGTATGACATGCGATGACCCTCTGTCGGTCGATTGTCAGTCAAAAAGTCTGTTAACAGAACCGGTGTCACATTTATTATTTTCTCCCTTGACAACTTCAACCGAGCGCCATGATCACTGGGATTGTTGGTCTTCGTTATGGTCACAATATCAAGGTAACAGAGACTGCAGGTAACAGAGACTACATGTTAGTTTGAGGAGGTTAACGAATACAGTTCTATTTTTACATTTTTTATTGTTTTTATTTTCATGTAAACCACATAAAACATATCATGGTAAAAAATACAAACATGATATATAAATAATATATCTGATTTCAGCACCCTCGCACCATTTGGTTGTCGGTGTTAAAAAGTTGATCCACATTCAGGTCAACCTCAAAGATAACTAACTAGCCTCGCATCACCTCTCCAGAGCGCATAAATTATATCCATCAAGGGAGTTTTGTTATATCATCTACAGAGAAAAGGAATTGAGAAGAGCAGACACATTAAGGCGTGTGTCCATAAAAAATAGGATATGTTGTCCAGACAGATATTATCTAAATTAAACAGATGACAGGAGAAAGTATTCATAGATGTTTCGTTGGTGATAATCAGTCATTTCGATGCACAATGTAGTTTACTGTGAAAGAATAGATCCAGTTTCCGCCCTTTGTAATATTTCATCCATATGTAGATATGTTTATAAACTGGGGATTCTTCTGTATTCCCGGACTCTCGAGTCTGGGATTTTAAAACTAGGTTCAGACCATCAGAACATTTCGTGGTGTTTTGTTGTTACAAGAGGCATAAATTGCACAGCTGTCTCGACAGACAGGGAAATTTGCCTCTTTTTTCTTATGTATAGTTACTAAATATGCATGTTATTCATTGGATCATTACAGAAAAATAACAAACAAATCGGTTCTTGAGTGAAAACGTCTAACAGGAGTTCTGTCATTTTTCGTCTGGGCCTGGTTCACATAATGGGTTATCAAATGAATAGACATTTTGGTAAACCCTGAGGTGATCCCTGTAACCTGGCAGCACGCGAGCATAAGGCAGGACGGTGTACCAGACGGTCTCCAGTACAGAGATAACACAGCCACGTGTCCCTGAGTATTTTCTACTTAACTCTGTTTGTGTTCTTCCTTTGTTGAGATGTTGTGATGTTTTCACCATATATAGATTACAGACAGACGTTATGAATTGTTTATAATCCTCCTCAGATATATTAACAAAACCATACGCCAAGTACGTGTGTGTGTGTGTGTGTGTGATAACTTACTGATCTCCTCCTCGTACGTCCAATATATATGTGTGTGTCTGTGTGTGGTAACTGACTGAACTCTCCCCCCGTACGTGTGTTTGTGGTAAATTACAAATTTCCCATCCATACGCCCAGTATGTTGGTGTGTTTGGTAACACTGATTTCCCTTCTGTACGCCCAGTACATATGTATGTGTTTGTGTGTGTTAGCTCACCGATCTCTCCTCTGTACGCCCAGTGCAGATGCGCGACAAAGAACGGGGTCCAGCAGACGATGTAAGCCAGTATGACCACCAAGGTCAACTTGATGGTTTTGGCTGTGGCTCTGTTGTGTATTCTTATGGCACTGAGACACTGACCGGAAATGGAATTCGACGACGCTGAGCTCGTCCTGTACTTCCGGTTCTCCTCGTTGTTTTGATAATATGGTCTTTGCAATTTTTTCCAGACGACGTAAGCTATACGGCAGTAACAGAACGCCAAAACCAGCAAAGGTCCAAAGTACAAGAACACCGCAGTGCAGGTGGCGTAGATTTTATAGGCGGTGGGATTATTAGAGAAAATGTCTGTGCATTTTAGCTTGCCGTTGACCCAACCAAGTTTGAATATAAAGAGTTGTGGCACCGCTACGAGCAGGGAACCAGTCCATGCACACCCAACAAGAATACGGCCGGGGCGCCTGCGCAGATACCAGGCGGCCAGAGGGTTACATATTGCCATGTAGCGGTCAAAGGTCGTGGCCAGGAGAACATTGGTGGATACATACAAGACTAAAAGCTGAACGTAATACTTGATGCGACACGCAAAATCTGAGCCATGAAAAGGTTTGATGAACTCAATCATGTTTGGTAAGATGGATCCGAACGCTACCAGCAAATCAGCAATACATAAGTGTAAGATAAAGAAATGCATGCGCGTGATCCGTCTTTTCCGGTAACTCAAAACAGCCACCACAGAAGTGTTTCCAACCACAGAAACGGTAAAGACACAGGACAGAAGAGCATACCGATAGCGAGGCGGAGAATGTTTCACCAAACCTTCAGTCAAATTCCTAGTGAGATTCAAATCCATGACTGTTACCTCTCTTCATAAATTAGGAAGTATAACTCTTGTTGTCAACGGTCTATCTTAACTGTCTTATTCCGTGTTGGATGATTTTTATTGTTTAACTTTGCGTGCAATTAATGTTAATTTCCAACAAGTTATAATAACAGTTTTTTCCCATACTTTTCTCATAATATTTTAAAGTTTTGCGAATCAACGAAGAACGTTATTTTTGGGTTAATTCCTGCCGGAGCGTGCCACACCAGAATCTTCATAATTCCCGGTAGAATACATTTTCGTCAGTCATTTTAAATTTGGATCATAGTTCTTGAAATCGATTAGAGACGCTCCCTTACAATCAATTCTCTCAAATCGGTCGAAGATGACGCCAAAACACTGGGTCCTTTGTATCCGTGGTAACGATATACGAGAGAACTCTAATGATTGTCAATATTTTATCAGTGTTGATAGTAATCATCATCACGTCTGTGAGGTCTCCGACTACTCCGCGGTGCCTCCCCTGCTTTTATACAGCTCTGACTGTGGGACTGTAACAGCAGCGCCGGGTCTCATTGGCCGCGCGCAGTAATTTTAAAGACCGGTCCATTTTCATCCAGGCCGCCATGTGACATTCATATCACCGAGGTTTGCTATTGCGTAACCGTTTAAGTTATGTTGCCTTGTTAAGGAT